>CM034149.1:183636764-184001764 GCA_019776745.2 Taxus chinensis
TATCGAATTTATTTGAGTTTTTCAGGGTTTTTGTGTTTAGTTTGGTGCATTAACTTAGACAGGTAACAAACACATAAATTCTTGATCTACATTCTGGCACACCTGGTAGGACCAAGCCAAAGTTCTTTATTAGGAAGTTCATCTCTTTTCTAGTTTTGAGCTTTGTTCTTTTTCTTCATTGATTTTCATCAGTTGTTCTTAAGCATTTCCTTTCATCGTTTTGGTCTTGCTTATTTCATTTCTAAATTTGCAAACTTAGGTCCCTTCTTTTTTGTAAATATCAATTCCAATTTCTATTTCTAAAATTAGTAAATCCTTCATTCGATTTCAGAGTTACCTTTTTGATTCATCTCTTTGTGCAAAATTGTCATTTCCTTGAAAGTTTTCTAGTTTCTTAAAATAGAATTTTCCTTTCCACTACTATCTTGTTGGATTTCTTTGCGTGCTCTTCTTAACCCTGTTTTGTGGAGCATTTTTCTTGTTCACAAGATTTTTTGAGGGGAAGAGCTCAACAACGTGCTTTTTGAAGTCCACACACCTTGGAGAGCTAAATCTACAGGTATTTCTCTTTTGCGGTGTATTCTCCTTTTTAAGAACTTAAAAGGAACGTGTTTGTTTTTTTATCACACTCAAACACTTTGGTTTTGGTCCTTAAATGAATTAATCACATTGGGAAAGAAATTGTTTGACTTGTCTTCATTGAAATCAAACACTTTAGTTTTAGTGCTTAAAAAGAACAGTTTCTTTTTCATTTTTGTTGTATGTTCTTCACCTAGTTCTCTAAATAGGTTGGAAAATTAATCAAAATCAGTAGTGAAACTGTTTAATTTTTTATTTTTCACCCTTGCACACAAAGCCAAAATCAGTAGGTATAAAGCATTTAAAAAAAAAATCATTCCCTAGCCTCGCCTACTCGGAAGTGACATCTAAGAGGAAGAGCCTACGCGGTACTCATGCCATGCTATAAATTCATGAAATTTCTGGTATATATTGGCAAAGCACCTGAATCCCTTATCGTAGCAGTGTGTGAAGTGCGGGGGTAGGCCCCTATATCAAGCCATGTACCAGTCTTTTATTGAAGTGCCTTCAGGACTCCTCACCAAAAAATTCCTCAAACCATCCTTAGTTTGGCCAATTGAGTAGTCCCCTTTTCTAAAAATCCTTCCCTAACATTTTCTTTCTTAAAAAACATGAAAATTTAAAAGAGATAATCACCTACGCTGCTTGAATTGTCTGTGCATTAATTAGGTTAATCTCTTTCTATGTTTGTGCTTGTTTATGCTAGTCATTACCCGGTCAGAATCTAGAAAAATGGCTCAACAGGCCTCTGCCTCATCTGAGACCCCCGCTAATGTGGATGTTTCAGCACCCCTCAGGTCTTCTTCTAGACCAATATTAGTTGGTTCCACATCTTGGTCATATAATCCTTTCTATCATCCTAAAGCTATCCCATCATGACCAACTTCCCCCAATCCTTCAGAGGTTTCATCTGCTTCTGATATAGAGTATGTTCCTTGCGGAGATCCTGAATTTTAGGCGCTCCTTGACCACAACCCGGTAGCCCTTATGGACTACTTAGTGCATAAGTCTACTTGAATATTTGATCATGGACCACCAATCTAGGAGGTTTATGATTACCCTCATGAGCCATCCTAGGCTTTCATAGAATAGTTAGCATGCTTATTTTTCCCTCAAACCATGAAAGAAGGTGGCTCATCTATGCCTCCTTTTTCTCTTCCACCAACCATGTTGAATAGTTATCAAATGACGTTGCCTATCCCTAGTGTAGCAGCTACCTTGGATACCCCACAACCTACTTTCAAGAGGCCCTCTTCTTTAGCTATGATGAGTGTGTCCACACTCCCACAAATTGTTGTTAATTCTTCTATGTCATCTATTGCATCTTAGGGTCAGTATCTCTCTTTGAGCCAACCCCTTCCTACAAGTCAATCAGTTCCTCTTTCTCATATTCTAGTTGATATTTCTTCCAATACTCCAGTGATTGTGGCTTTTACCCATCCCTTGGCATCGGTGCCCTTAATAACTAATCTAGCAGTCAAAAGCCTCATTCAAAGTTTGTTTCCCACCATATAAAATCAAATCAACACCCACATTCCTCAATCCATTCCGATTTAGTCGGAAAGTGTAGGAACCCACCAATCACAGGCTCCATCTTTCATTCAACAACCTTTCTCTCAACCACTTGTCATCTCACAGCTTGTTTATACTCAGGCTCCTTCACACCAAATACCTCGCCAGGCATCACCCAAAACACCCGATTATTCCTCTTATCATCCTATTAATCAACAGATGAATCCCTGATTAACGCCTCAGCAAAACATACCATTCACTTCTCATACGGAACATATCAACATGCCCCCTCCTCAATCTGATGTCTTCCAACTTATTTTTAAGAAAATCACAGACTTAGAAGCCTCCACCAAAGGGGCTCACCCTTCATACTCTTTTGAAGAAGTATGTAATGAACCAATTCATTCATCAATGAGTTTTAAGCCCTATGCTCCCCAATGGGAACTTCCTAAGTTCTCAAAATTTCATATTCGGGAGGATCCTCAACAACACCTGTGAATATTTAAACACGCTTGTTACCTTATAGTCAAGGACTAGGAGCTTATACTTAGTACCTTTCCTATGTCTTTAGCAGGGCCCGCTTTAGACTAGTACAATAACATACCCCAACATTCTCTATTTTCTTTCTCTCAATTAGCCCAGATGTTTGTTAAAATTTTATCAATAAACATCGCACATAAGATCTTGATCACAGATCTTTATAAAATTCATCAATTCGATGACAAGTCTATTGCAGACTTTGTCACTCATTGGAGAGGAATAATAAATCAATTTTCCTTCTCCCTCCCTCAATCTCAGCAAATCGAGTTATTTACTTGATCTTGTGCCAATCATATTTCTTCCACTTTAAGGATTCAAACCTTTCATACATTTGAAGAATCCTTTACGATGGCACGCAAACTTGAGTCTCGTGCCATCGAACAAGGAAATTTAAAACTTCGCTCTAATTCTATGCTAGATTTTTCTCGATTTACAAAATAAAACCCTTCTACTTCTAACAAAGACAAGAATTAGGGGTTCACAAATGCTATCATCTTAAAAACATCATGATTTGATAACACTTCTAATCAAACACCTCGGAGAGACTCCACATCTTCTTGAAAATAACCTTCATCATCTCAGTCTTTTACTTCCTTGGGTGAATCATATGCTTCTATCTTAGACAAAATGTTGGAAGTTCACATGATCGAACTTCTTCCTATTATAAATTTTGATGAGAACTGAGAACGACCACTCTGGTATCGTGAAAATGAATTCTGTTGTTATCATAGAAACAAAGGCCATGACATTGAACAATGTTAGACCTTCAAAAATCTCGTCCAAAAATTCATCGATAAAGGAGAGCTCATTCTAGATAACCCAAATGCCCCCCCCCCCCCCCCAAAATAAGAGCTTGACATTTTAAAAAAACCTTTTCCAAATAATTCCCCAAACAATGACACTTTGGGGTCTCAAAAACCAAATACTCATATTATCAGCTCCATTTCTACTGATAGTTCTTCTTCTAATTCTGAGTCATCCACAAATGTGTCGATTGAATTGGAACTTCCTTCCGCTCCTTCAAATTCTGAGATTCCACCATCCTTGGATGGTCCATCTTCAAGTCTTCCTTTATTGTTAAAAATAGAGTTGTCTCCCTCTGCCTCTCTATCTGATCTTCCACCTATACATGAGACAGTGTCATCTTCATCTGTCTTGGCATCAGATATTATTTCGGTGCTTGAGTCATTTACATCCCTTCAAATTTCCACTACTGATACATCTACTTCTGTCACTCCTATTTTTTCCATGACCATGCCTTTGGTTAACATACCCATAGTTGTACCAACTTCTATGCCTTTGGAAGCGTCTTCAATCTTGACCCTTCTTGTCTCTTTTCCTACAATAATTACACCCACAATTACTGCATCTGAAGTACCCTCCTCACAAGAGGTTGTTTCTTCATTACCTTCCTCTTCCACCATTAGTGCTTCTTTGCCTATTAAGGAAACATATAAAGAGATAGCATCAACACCCATACTTCCAACTCTGGGACTCAGACATAAACATTTGGAGTTTGAGTCTAAGGTCACATGATCGGTATCGTCTCCTTTACTTCCTATAAAACGGTTACAATCACCTTATGTGGTCAAAGTTGTCACTATCCCTGAAAAGGGAAAACTAAAATTTTAGACCATCAAAACTCTTGGTGCTGTCCCTAAAAACTCCCTCTCTACGCCTCATAAAAAAGTAGATTTATTGACTGAAAAGGTGTCTTCTTCTATAACATCATCTTCTTCAATGGTGCCTCATAAAGTGGACTTACCTATTGGAAAGGCTTCACCTCTTTTATCAAAACCATCATCTTCATCACTAAAAACCAAGGCACCCTTTGTGCCTCCTATCAAATCTATTTTGGGAGCTCCTCCCCCATCTAAATCAGTCTTATCTAAATCATCATATATTTTGGTCAAACAAACTTCTTCATTTTTGAATACTAAAACACTTGTCATGTCTTCATCATCTTCAAAATCTATCTTAGGAGCTCCTCCTCTACTAAAATCAATCTTTCCCCACTTTCTTCCATCTCAAGAACCTAAAGCTGCTTCTCCCAGTATCCAGAAGAGCAAAAAAGTCCCTAAAAAGACTGTCAAACCAGATATGTAGGCTCTTTTACCTTAGTAATCTGCAAAGACTAAAGAGGTGCCTCCTTCACCTCTATCCACATCTTCATCTACCAGATTTTATACTGAAATACTTCACTAACTTATCTAATCTTGACTTATATCACTTCCTCCAATCAAACCCTATAATCCCAAAGGAGTAAAACCTACACGGTTTAACTCTAATGTGATTTTTGCTTACCATCGCACTCCAGGTCATAACACTGAGGGATGTAAAGCCCTTCAATTTTTTGTTAACAGCCTCTTGGAAGAAAATTATATCCTGCTGGAGGAGAAAGAGGAACAAGTGTCTCCTATCATCCCAACTACGTCTGAGCCTGAACAGTCTATTCAGGCCCCTAATTCTATTTATATCACTTCAGATGATCTTCCACCCTCTCAAATCAACACAATTCATATTGCCACTAGAACACAATGGTATAATAATCCAAAATTTTCTACAGCTCCTCGACCATGATTCGTTATTTCTACTGCCCCCAAAGGAGCTCCTCCTTCCTCATCAGCCCCGAGACGTCAGGTCTCTGTTTGTGCTTCACCTCAGGCTCAGATTCCTGTGTCAGTTGAGGAGAGTGTTATGAAACAACTCACCCATGATCCAGTTAAAATGTCTCTTTTTGACCTCATTTAGTCATCTCCCCAACATCACCAGGCTCTGATTGATAATCTGCACCGCATTAGGGTGAATTAAGATGAGCCCCAGCCTTTCGAGATGGTTGTCAGGTTGAATAGATTTTTAACCACCATCTCCTTTGAGGATTCTAAAATTCCTCCCCTTTCTTCTGAGGATTTAGAGGCTCCTCTCTTTATTACAATTCAAATCAATAATACTACGTTAAACCACACTATGATTGATAGTGGTGTTGCACTCAATTTCATTTCATCCCACACATTTGAGCAACTTAAGTTACCAAAGAATGTAGTGTCACCGCCACCTTTTTCCCTTCAATCATTTAACGATTAGCTCATGGTTACCTTAGGAACTGTGGTCCTGCCCATTCGGGTAGGAAAGAAACTATGTTGCAAATCAGCAGCACCCTCTGGATGTTGATCAGATTTCTAGTTTGATCATACTAGCATCCAGTGTGATTGCACAACATTGAATCCTTTCCCCAAGTGTGGGAATTACAAAATGAGAAAGGAATCTCTAGTTTAGAGGCTGGTTCCTCAATTCCTCTAGTCAGATTTATCACTTACAAGTTGCAGAGGTCTATATTCCTAATCCTACCCTAAATTCCAAAGGAGACAGAGATAGAGAATGCAGATAAACTAAAGCTAATGCTAATAGGTGATACACCAAAGGAGTGGTAAGCATTTTTCACTTCTACAAATTGACACAATTCATAAAATGCAACAAAAGAACATGCACAAACTGATAGCTGTAATGAAGAATAAGAAATTAATCAAACAACACCAGCAGAGGATGGAAAATTAATCACAGGGCTTGTATTGTTATTATAACATCAAAATCACCTGCATTACAACACCTGAGAGACAAAAATGAGTTGCAGTTCTTAGAAAAGGTCTAATATTCCACCAAAATAACTTCCAAGGTGAGAAAGGGGACCTGCTATACACAAAAAATGTTCAACCCTTTGAAAATGAGCCAAATCTGGCTTTTACAGTGTAAGGGACGAGCCCAGGAGAGAGAAACATGGGAAAACGTGAGAGAGGTTCAATCATTAACCAAAATGCATTCAAAAAAGCATGGGCATCCTTACAGACCCATTCCCTGACATTTTTAACCATACTAGGAGAGAATGCGAGCCATTCTTCATTAAAAATGGTGGTTGAAAAGTCATTTCTGCTCATCACCACATGCCTGAGACATTTTTTGATTTTCTCTCTCCAAACTCCATCAAAATGCAAAAATGACCCCAGAATCTTGTAGAGAATTTCACCAAATTTCCATTGATGTAAAGAACGTAAAAAATCGAGCTCTGGATCGAAAGATATGGAGATTTGAAATTTTAGGGCAAAACAGGGCCAAATCAGGCGGCGGGCAAAAAATTTGAATTTTTCACCTTTTTGGTCATTTTGGAAAAATTTTCAAAATTTCTCCACACTCCACCTTTCCAGGTGCCACATGGCACGTCCTGATTGGGCACAGGCACATCCTGCTATATTTTTCCTTCATTTTTCCTTTGGAAAATTTTCCAAAAATTTCCCGTGGGGCCAATGAGCTTGGGACACGTGACGTGCACTGATTGCACGCGGTCCTGTCCTTCCAGATTTTTCTGCGGGCTGTTTGATTCATTTCCATCCTAAACACATGTCAAAACCCCATTGTCTGCGGGTTTGACCTTCCAAAATTTCCTTGCGGGCTTGCTTTAATTTTTTGGTGCCATTTGGACACGTGGTGAGATTCTATTGGATCGCAATAAGGGAGTGGGCTTCGCGCTCTGAATTTTCCTTTATTTCCCCATTGGAAAATTTCCCAAATTCTTTCCCTTCTCTACCACCCCAGGACATGTGGCGACATATAACTAGTCATGGGCCCTCCGCAAGCATTTTTTACTTCTGTGCCAATGCTTTGGGAAAAAAATCCCAAATTCCTTCTGCGCCCCGCTAGTGCAGGCTTCGGTGACACGTGGCTTGACTTGATTCGTTGGCAGGTGCAGTGGGCCGAAACTCTTCCATTTGAAATTTTTCCAAACACTTGGTGAAAATTCCAAGTCTTCCTCCGACCCCTGCCACTTCCATGACATGTGGCAGCATCTCATTGGCTGTGGGCCTTGAAAGGGAAAGTTGCCACAAAAACTACGCCAAGCCATAACTTCAAAAATACATGGAGTTAGGAGAAAAACTTTACCTTTCTGGAAAGATGAGAAAGAGCTCTATCCAATGGTGCCATTTCCAGAAGGTTTTGAGTGCCTAAAAAGTAAAAAATTATGTTGAGGCACAAGAGAAGGAAGGATGAAAGAAGTTAGCCAAAAAATGAGTAGGGGGCACATTTGGATAATAATTTTGGCGACTCAGAGGGATCATCTGCCTGTTGGATAAAGTTACCAATTTCCTGAAGCAATCCATTAGGCATAGAGTCACCTGATTTTCCCTGTTTGATACCCCATCTGACTAGAACATTGCAAGGAGGAAGATGGAATATCACCTAATGGAGCAAGGCCTGCAACACATTCCCAGGAATAGCAAGCTTATGCCAAAGCACTTAGGGAAAGAAAACTAACCTACAGCAGAACAATGTGCACAAGCACTTTGAGGAATGAAAACCTAAGCTAATATTTACAAGGTGGAGAATTTCCCTTCCCTGGAGTACAATGCTCGAGATGGTTGTCAGGTTGAATAGATTTTTAACCACCATTCTCCTTTGAGGATTCTAAATTCCTCCCCTTTCTTCTGAGGATTTAGAGGCTCCTCTCTTTATTACAATTCAATCAATAATACTACGTTAAACCACACTATGATTGATAGTGGTGTTGCACTCAATTTCATTTCATCCCACACATTTGAGCAACTTAAGTTACCAAAGAATGTAGTGTCACCGCCACCTTTTTCCCTTCAATCATTTAACGATTAGCTCCTGGTTACCTTAGGAACTGTGGTCCTGCCCATTCGGGTAGGAAAGAAACTATGTTGCAAATCAGCAGCACCCTCTGGATGTTGATCAGATTTCTCTGTTTTGATCATACTAGCATCCAGTGTGATTGCAAAACATTGAATCCTTTCCCCAAGTGTGGGAATTACAAAATGAGAAAGGAATCTCTAGTTTAGAGGCTGGTTCCTCAATTCCTCTAGTCAGATTTATCACTTACAAGTTGCAGAGGTCTATATTCCTAATCCTACCCTAAATTCCAAAGAGACAGAGATAGAGAATGCAGATAAACTAAAGCTAATGCTAATAGGTGATACACCAAAGGAGTGGTAAGCATTTTTCACTTCTACAAATTGACACAATTCATAAAATGCAACAAAAGAACATGCACAACTGATAGCTGTAATGAAGAATAAGAAATTAATCAAACAACACCAGCAGAGGATGGAAAATTAATCACAGGGCTTGTATTGTTATTATAACATCAAAATCACCTGCATTACAACACCTGAGAGACAAAAATGAGTTGCAGTTCTTAGAAAGGTCTAATATTCCACCAAAATAACTTCCAAGGTGAGAAAGGGGACATGCTATACACAAAAATGTTCAACCCTTTTGAAAATGAGCCAAATCTGGCTTTTACAGTGTAAGGGACGAGCCCAGGAGAGAGAAACATGGGAAAACGTGAGAGAGGTTCAATCATTAACCAAAATGCATTCAAAAAAGCATGGGCATCCTTACAGACCCATTCCCTGACATTTTTAACCATACTAGGAGAGAATGCGAGCCATTCTTCATTAAAAATGGTGGTTGAAAAGTCATTTCTGCTCATCACCACATGCCTGAGACATTTTTGATTTTCTCTCTCCAAACTCCATCAAAATGCAAAAATGACCCCAGAATCTTGTAGAGAATTTCACCAAATTTCCATTGATGTAAAGAACGTAAAAAATCGAGCTCTGGATCGAAAGATATGGAGATTTGAAATTTTAGGGCAAAACAGGGCCAAATCAGGGCGGCGGGCAAAAAATTTGAATTTTTCACCTTTTTGGTCATTTTGGAAAAATTTTCAAAATTTCTCCACACTCCACCTTTCCAGGTGCCACATGGCACGTCCTGATTGGGCACAGGCACATCCTGCTATATTTTTCCTTCATTTTTCCTTTGGAAAATTTTCCAAAAATTTCCCGTGGGGCCAATGAGCTTGGGACACGTGACGTGCACTGATTGCACGCGGTCCTGTCCTTCCAGATTTTTCTGCGGGCTGTTTGATTCATTTCCATCCTAAACACATGTCAAAACCCCATTGTCTGCGGGTTTGACCTTCCAAAATTTCCTTGCGGGCTTGCTTTAATTTTTTGGTGCCATTTGGACACGTGGTGAGATTCTATTGGATCGCAATAAGGGAGTGGGCTTCGCGCTCTGAATTTTCCTTTATTTTCCCCATTGGAAAATTTCCCAAATTCTTTCCCTTCTCTACCACCCCAGGACATGTGGCGACATATAACTAGTCATGGGCCCTCCGCAAGCATTTTTTACTTCTGTGCCAATGCTTTGGGAAAAAATCCCAAATTCCTTCTGCGCCCCGCTAGTGCAGGCTTCGGTGACACGTGGCTTGACTTGATTCGTTGGCAGGTGCAGTGGGCCGAAACTCTTCCATTTGAAATTTTTCCAAACACTTGGTGAAAATTCCAAGTCTTCCTCCGACCCCTGCCACTTCCATGACATGTGGCAGCATCTCATTGGCTGTGGGCCTTGAAAGGGAAAGTTTGCCACAAAAACTACGCCAAGCCATAACTTCAAAAATACATGGAGTTAGGAGAAAAACTTTACCTTTCTGGAAAGATGAGAAAGAGCTCTATCCAATGGTGCCATTTCCAGAAGGTTTTGAGTGCCTAAAAAGTAAAAAATTATGTTTGAGGCACAAGAGAAGGAAGGATGAAAGGAGTTAGCCAAAAAATGAGTAGGGGGCACATTTTGGATAATAATTTTGGCGACTCAGAGGGATCATCTGCCTGTTGGATAAAGTTACCAATTTCCTGAAGCAATCCATTAGGCATAGAGTCACCTGATTTTCCCTGTTTGATACCCCATCTGACTAGAACATTGCAAGGAGGAAGATGGAATATCACCTAATGGAGCAAGGCCTGCAACACATTCCCAGGAATAGCAAGCTTATGCCAAAGCACTTAGGGAAAGAAAAACTAACCTACAGCAGAACAATGTGCACAAGCACTTTGAGGAATGAAAACCTAAGCTAATATTTACAAGGTGGAGAATTTCCCCTGAGTAACAATGCTTTAGATGGATCCCATTGACTGGAATCTGTAGTTCTTCGCCATCTAATGAAGACAATTGGAAAGCATTGTTGTCCTTACACCTTGTGACCATGTATGGGCTACTCCAAATGTCATCAAATTTTGAATGCTTTCCCGGTTTTGCTCTATCTGCATCCCATTTTAACACTAGATCTCCAACTTGAAAGATCTATCCTTGGCCTTCTTATCAAAGGTCTTCTTCATAAAAAAATGATCCTTCTCCATTGCTTGGATGCCTGATTTCTGATCTCTTGGAGCTCCATCAATTCTGCATATCTAACCTCCATGAGATCAAACTCCAACAACTCCAACTATTTCATGAGTTCCAATGTTGGAAATTCAAGAGACATGGATAAAATTGCCTCTCTTCCATAAACAAGCTTGAATGGAGAATTACCTGTAAATCTCTTGGGAGTTATCCTATCAGCCCATAAGGCTGATTTCAATTTAGTATGCCAAGACCTCTCATTTTCATCAAGAGTCCTTCTAATGATTCTCAAAAATTTCTTGTTTGTAGACTTAGCCTGGCCATTACCGTGAGGGTCATAGTTTGATGAAGTACTTAGGTAGATCCCGTTCTTGACAGCCCATTCAGTCACCTTGGATCCAATGAATGCTAATGCATTATCTGATATTATTGTAGCTAGTATGCCAAACCTGGTTACTATTCCCTCATAGAAATCTAGGATGCTAGATTCATTTGCTTCCTTGAGTGCTATTTCTTCAGTCCACTTGGTGAAGTAATCTGTGGCTGTTAAAATCCACTTGTGCCCTTGGCTTGAATTGGGATTAATGACTCTAATGAATTCTAGACCCCATTGCATGAATGGCTGGTCAACTAAAATTGGATGCAATGGAAGGGTGGCTAGCCTCTCTTTACTTGTGAAGAATGCACAATTCTTGCACCTCTTGATCCATGCATAGAAATCACTGAAAATCTTGGGCCAATAATAGCCAGCCCTCATGATCTTTAGAGCTGTCACTCTTGGTGCAAAATGACCACCAGCTGGTCCACCATGGAACTCTTCCAACACCCTACGAATCTGATTTGTACCAATGCATCTCAGTAGTACTCCATTCACATCTCTTTTGAACAAGACACCATCAACAAGGGCATATGGGACAGCCTGCAATCTGAAGTATCTTCTTTGGGTCTTGTTCATTTCTGGAGGGCATAGGCCTGTGCTTAGAAAGTGCATTATGTCTCGGGTCCAGCAAGGAATGGGGACACCATTATTTTCTTCTCTAGTGCTTTCTTGCTCATGGGTGTCTTGCAACGCCAAAATAGTCTCTTTCTCATTGTACGCTTCCTTTTGCTTGCTCAAAAACAGCTACTCACACAATCCTTTTCCTCTGACCAACTTGGTGACCTTGATCTCTATGTCATACTCCATGACATGAGTAATCCAACTTGCTCTCTTTTCATTCAAGTCTTTGTTGAGGAGGAAGTCTTTAACTCCCGCATGAGAAACCAACAATTGAACCTTATTGTTTGAAAATAGATGCTTGAACTTCTTCAAGCTCCTGATTACTACAAGAACATGCTTCTCAATGAAATAATATCTCACCTCATAGTCCTCCAGGATTTGGCTGAAGAAAGCAATGGGCTGCTCATCATTGTCTTTGTTCTGCTGTACCAAAATTACAGAGATAGTATCATCACCCCCAAATGCATAGAGGATGAAATTCTTGGAGAATTCTGGGTTGATGAGAGTTGGGGCTTGAGAGATGGCTTCTTTGATTTCCTCAAAACTCTCCTTTCCTTCTGCTGTCCATTTGAAAGCCATGCTTTTCTTTAACATCTTGGTGATAGGCTTGACTAGGTCTGCAAAATTTGGGACAAACCTCTGGACAAAATTTATTCTCCCCAAGAAACTTTGAAGGGCCTTCTTGTGGCTTGGTAATGGCAGTGCTCTTATGGCTTCAACTCTTTCTAGATCAATTGCTAATCCCTCTTTGGAGACAATGTGACCAAGGAGCTTTCCTTCATGAGCTAAGAAAATACATTTTTTAGGATTCAAGGAGACTCCAAATCTTCTACACCTTTAGAACACTTGTCTCAAATGAGAGAGGTGGTCTGCTTCATTTTTTGAAAAAATAGTGATATCATCAAGATATATGAGCACTATGTTGTTAATCAAACCTTTGAACGCCATGTCCATTGCTCTTTGGAAGGTAGCTCCGGCATTGGACAACCCAAATGGCATTTTCCTATATGCATAAGTTCCCCATTTGGTTGTAAAGGCTGTCTTGAACTGATCCTCTTCCTTCACCATAATCTGATTGTACCCTGAATAGCCATCAAGTAGTGAAAACCTTTTGGAGCCAGCAACAACTTGCAAAATATGCTCCATGGAAGGTAGTGGGTAATGATCCTTGAGAGATGCTCTATTCAAATCTCTAAAGTCAACACATAACCTGATTTCCCCACTCTTCCTTCTGAATGGAACCAAGTTGGTAACCCAACTAGAATGCTTGATAGGAAATATGATTCTTGATTCTATCAACTTATTCAATTCTTTTCTCATGAGGGGCTCCATGTGTGGATTGACTGGTCTTTGTTTTTGCCTGATGGGCTTAGTATCTGGATCCAATTCAATGGTGTGTTGAGCTAACTCGGGATTGAAACCTCTCAAATCTTCATAGCTCCAAGCAAACACATCAGGGAATTCTTGAAAAATTTGTATAAACTCATACCTTTCTTGCTCAATTGTCATCTTGCCAACTTGGAGTGATTTTCCTTCTTCCACCGAGATGGACACTGAATCTTCTCTCTTCACTTAGATGTTTGCTTTCTCCTTCCTAAACTAATCATTAGGATTGAAAATTGACTCCAAAGTAATAAGCCCTTTTGGTAGTTTATTGGTTCTCAGCTGCACCACTTGGTCACTATACTGCTGTTCCAAATTTTCCTGTTTTTTAGCTAAGAACTCAGCCTCTTCTTGCAAGAAATGGATGATTTGCTGATCATTTTCAAACACTTTCCAACTTACATTGTTGTTCGGCACTGAAGGCCTTACAATCACATGGATTTTTGGCTGTACCTTGTCCTTTTGAATGCTCTCCACAATGTCAAAGGCTGCCCCAACTGCTACAAGTCTGTCATCATCTTGGTTCTCTTTTCTAGGAATGGATTTTATGCTAAAGCCCTCAAAATATTCAATGAGGTCCCACACCCTGTTCTTGTAGCACTTGAGTAAATCATTCTTGACAGCATGATGCCCCTTGACTTGGTTGACAATCAAATCACTGTCACCAAAGACTTGCAAGTTCTTTACTCCCCTTTTGGTTGACCAATGCAATCCTTGTATCAAGGCTTCATATTCAACAGTGTTATTAGAGCATGCAAACTGAAATCTAAAAGCTGAATAATACTTAACTCCTTGAGGTGAAACCAGCATGGCTCCCCCTCCTGCACCTTGTCTACTCCTTGATCCATCAAAAAACAACTGCCATACCTCATTGTCATCCTTGTGGTCCGGCTTGGTGATGCTAGGAATAGGCTGATTTTCTTCATGTATGCAATAGACTCCTAGCTTAGATTCTTCTATTTCTTGATAAGGATCAAAATCATGCACTTTGTTTGCCCATTCATCAAGAGTTAGATCTAGGATACTTCCGACCTTGGTGTCAGCTTCATCAGTGCTTGGGTGATCTTCTTGGTCAAATGTTGAACAATTGACATTTATTTGACTTGGGGTGTAAGGCTTAATGTGAAATTTTGCAATAGGTTCAAACTTGATTATGGCTTTGGTTCCATATCTTGTTCTAAACAACATGTGTGACCAATCAGTAGACAAGTAACCTCCAATCTTGGCTGTGAAATCCCTTGACAAACATAGGGCAAAGAGTTGTGAAAGGTCTATTACTGAGACATCTTGCAAAACAACCATGTTGGGACAGGAATGCAAAGTAAGACTCAAGTTTTTAATTACTCCAAATGTTGTTACTGTTGTCCCATCCAATTGTACCACCCCTTTGGATATGGTTTCATACTGAATCCCCAACTGATCAGCTATTTTCTTGGGCATTACTGAACTACTTGCCCCGGAATCAATCATGCAATTATGTACTAATTGGTTCCCAATGATCAATGAAACATAGAATGGAGGGGGCTTCAACATCTTACCTTGCTATCCTCCATGATTCCCCTCAGGCTAGGCAGCATTTGTGAGAACCTTCTCTTGCATTTGGACTTGCTGATTTGAAGTTGACCAGTCCTTCATAGTAGCTTGTAGCAAATATCTTTGGCCTGGGATAGATAGTGATTCCCACATTGATATGTTTACATTTTTCTTCTTCATCTGATCAACGATATTGAATGGGGATGAAGTATCCTTTTGATATCCCGTAGCATGCAAATTCATCCCTTATACATGGGCAACAACAACTGGCATTTGAGTTGGCCTAGGAACTGTTTTAGGCAGTCCTTGTGTGCTTGGGATTGCATTTTGCTTGCCAATAGTTTGTGGAGTGACAAAAGGTCATGAATTACTTGGGGCCAATGGTTGTTCTTCACCCAAATTTCTCCTCTTTGACCTTGTGTTAGCTGCAACACTTTGGGAAACTGTCTGGTTCATGCCACAAAAATCTTCTGCCTGCCAGTTTACAAGTGTGGTGTCATTTGGAGTTGATTGCGGCTGGAATGTTTCTTGTTGCTGGTCATTTCTTTGACTACCTTCACCCTCCACACCAGTTGTTGTCACCATTAATGCTTGATTCAAGGCACCGTTGAATCACATGGACTGGTTATGAGGTTCATTACATTAGAAACACCAATCATACTCTTGAGCCATATTGTTTTGTACTGGCACTAATGCTTTAGATGCAGATGTAGCATTGGGATTATAGGGCTGAAATGGTCTGTTGGAAGGAGGCCTTTCTTGATTTAGATTTGCAGCTAGATTGGGTAGTCTTTAAGGTTGATATGGCTGCCTGTTAGGCTAAGCTTAGGGTTGGAAGGAAGGTCTAAAACCTTGAGCTTGCTGCCTTTTGAGTGTAACCAGCTCATTACCTAGATTTTGTAATTGCTTCATGACTTCTTGAAGTTCATTTGAGGCACTAGAAGATGAAGTGGAAGATTCACTTGAATTATGATTTCTAGGAGTGGGAATAGAAGCTAAATTAGGCACTTGGCTAGTACTTTGTCTCTCTAAACTTGGAAATAATGGCATTGAAGGTCTAGGAGCTACCTTGTCAGCTTGAATCAAACAATTTTCAGCTCTAATGGCAATGCTATAAGCAATGGGGATAGTTGTGCCTCCCATGGACTGAATTAACATAGAAATATCAGAATTTAAAGCTTTAAGGTAATAAAAGAAAGCACCTTCTATTGTTGGCCTAACTGCCACTGGAATTCTCTCCCACGTCCTTTGAAATTTGAAATTAAAATTAGTCAGCTACTCATTCAGAGCTCTCTTGATGGTTGTCAGCTGTTCCAAAAGGGACAAGTTGTCTCCCTTTTCTCCAAAATGCTCATGGAGGGCTATACATAGCTGATTCCAATTTTGAATAGAACTTGAGGCAAGGCTCCTGAACCATTGTAAAGCTTTCCCTTTGAATGAAGATGCCAACAATTTGACAGCAACTTGCATCTCATTGATCTTATGGATTGCACAAATGTTAGCTGTATCCTTGACATGATCACCAGGTGAGGTCTAATTTTCTCTAGTGAAGTATGCAATGTTCTTCAATTCTACAATTGGAATTAGATTTTGTGCTTTGAGGGCAAGTGGGCTACTACCAGTGAAATTGACATAGGGGTTGTTTTGTGCCATTCTGATTGGCCTTAGAACCCTTGTTGATTGAATGAAAGGCCAACCAAGTGGAGGAGTTGAGAGAGTTCTGTTTGGTGGCGATGGAGACCTTTGGATTCTCCTCCCACTTTTCCTTCTTCTTAGAGATACTTGCAGATGTTCAAACAGCACCTCTTATTCTCCAGCTCTTGACCTTGTAGTGATTCTTCTCATGAATTTTCAGGTCTGCACTACTAAAACCAGCTGATTCTTCTTCTTTGGAGTCGCCAGATATGCAATTATAACTCTTTTAAGCAAGAAACTTGCAACAAATGCACATCAATTTTGTTGCAATGAAGATGAAGACTTCTAGGTCCCATCGGGTGTGCCAAAACTGTTGTTGCAAATCAGTAGCACCCCCTGGATGTTGATCAGATTTCTAGTTTGATCATACTAGCATCCAGTGTGATTGCACAACATTGAATCCTTTCCCCAAGTGTGGGACTTGCAAAATGAGAAAGGAATCTCTAGTTTAGAGGCTGGTTCCTCAATTCCTCTGGTCATATTTATCACTTACAAGTTACAGAGGTCTATATTCCTAATCCTACCCTAAATTCCAAAGGAGACAGAGATAGAGAATGCAGATAAACTAAAGCTAATGCTAATAGGTGATACACCAAAGGAGTGGTAAGAATTTTTCACTTCTGTAGATTGACACAATTCATAAAATGCAACAAAAGAACATGCACAAACTGATAACTGTAATGAAGAATCAGAAATTAGTCAAACAACACTAGCAGAGGATGGAAAATTAATCACAGGGCCTGTATTGTTATTTTAACATCAAAATCACCTGCATTATAACACCTGAGAGACAAAAATGAGTTAAAGTTCTTAGAAAAGGTATGATATTCCACCAAAATCACTTTTAAGGTGAGAAAGGGGACCTGCTATACAAAAAAAATGTTCGACCCTTTGAAAAATGAGCCAAATATAGCTTTTACAGTGCAAGGGACGAGCCCAAGAGAGAGAAACGTGGGAAAACGTGGGAGAGGTTCAATCATTGACCAAAATGCATTCAAAACAACATGGGCATCCTTACAAACCCATTCCCTGACATTTTTAACCATGCTGGGAGAGAATGCGAGCCATTCTTCATTAAAAATGGTGGTTGAAATGTCATTTCTGCTCATCACCACGTGCCAGAGATGTTTTTTAATTTTATCTCTTCAAACTCCTTCAAAATGCAAAAAAGATCCCAGAATCTTGTAGAGAATTTCACCATGTTTCCATTGATGTAAAGAACGTGAAAAACCAAGCTCTGGATCGAAAGATATGGCGATTTGAAATTTTAGTGCAAAATAGGGGCAAATCAGGCGGCGGGCAAAAAATTTGAATTTTTCACCTTTTTGGTCATTTTGGAAAAAAATTCAAAATTTCTCCACGCTCCACCTTTCTAGGTGCCATGTGGCATGTCCTTATTTGGTGCGGGCCCATCCTGCTCTATTTTTCCTTCATTTTTCCTTTGGAAAATTTTCCAAAAATTTCCTGCGGGGCTGATGAGCTTAGGACACGTGGTGTGCGCTGATTGCACGCGGGCTTGTCCTTCCAGATTTTTCCACAGGCTGTTTGATTCATTTCCATCCTAGACACATGTCAAAACCCCATTGGGTGTGGGTTTGACCTTCCAAAATTTCCTTGTAGGCTTGCTTTGATTTGTTGGCGCCATCTGGACACGTGGCGAGATTCTATTGGCTCGCAATAAGGGGGTGGGCTTCACTCTCTGAATTTTCCTTTGTTTTCCCCATTGGAAAATTTCCTAAATTATTTCCCTACTCTACCACCCTAGGACACATGGCGACATATAACTAGCCGCGGGCCCTTCGCAAGCATTTTTTACTTCTGCGCCAATTATTTGGGAAAAAATCCCAAATTCCTCCTGCGCCCCGCCAATGTAGGCTCTGGTGACACGTGGCTTGACTTGATTCATTGGCGGGCACAGCAGGCCAAAAATCTTCCATTTGAAATTTCACCAAACACTTGGTGAAAATTCCAAGTCTTACTCTAACCCCTGCCACTTCCATGACACATGGCGGCATCTCATTGGCTACGGGCCTTGAAAGGGAAAGTTTCCCACAAAAACTCCGTTGAGCCATAACTTCAAAAATACATGGAGTTAGGAGAAAAACTTTACCTTTATGGAAAGCTAAGAAAGATCTCTATCTAATGGTGCCATTTCCAGAAGGTTTTGAGTGCCTAAAAAGTAAAAAATTATGTCTGAGGAACAAGAGAAAGAAGGATGAAAGGAGTTAGCCAAAAAATGAGCAGGGGGCACATTTTGGATAACAGAAACTTCTTCATGAGTTTTTTACCTTTTCAAAGGGAAATTCCACTACAATATGATCCTCAGACACTCCTAGAGCTATACAATGCACTGCATCCCATCAACCCTCCATCAATGTATAAAATATCAGTATGAGGGAAAAATCTATACTCATCTAGGAGACCCTTTTCCATCCGCTCAATGTGACATGACCACAGGGTTTGTCCCTCTAAAGTATAATGTTGATTCTCCTTCATCCTCTTCCATACTTGCAGTAAAACTACCAGATCTACAAAATTTGGAAGATGTGTTGCATGGTTTTTCACTAGGGGAGCTTCCCTTTCTCTCTTTTGATGCCCATCTCAAACCTAACGAGTATGGTAGGCCAGAAAAACAACCTGAATATCAACTAGGTCTTGGTCGCATCGTCACCATTGGTCTGCCCAATTGACAGAATGACTTCATCTATGGTGGTCTTGATGTACCTCACTATCATCCAAATTCTCCTCTTAGGGCCAAACCCTATTCGGAAGGGTTTGATTATCTATAGAATCTCGTGTTCGTAAAAACTTATCTATATCGATGCACGTGCAAGGGCTTTGGCCAGGTAAAGTATGAACATGGTGTGCATGACCTCACATCCATTCCAACTCTTAAACCACATCAAAATTTTGGTTTAGGGTTCAAACCTCCCTCGAAAGCCATCATCACCATTCTCGTTGAGCCTCTTTCCATTGAGGAACCATCTTCTCCCATCAGGTCTGGAGCATCGCTTGATGTGGATGACACCATTTCCATCCCATCTAACTTTTTCTTAGTCAATTTCATTTCCTTAGGTCCACTAACCTATAAGACTAATGGAAAATCTACTTCCATACCATTGGTCTTCCCCAAAATAGTTGGAGACAATTCTCCTACTATCAATACTATCCACTATTTGGATGATGATTCTATCCTTACCTATCTAGGGGATGAGGATTCTTATCTTCCTAAAACCATTCCATCTGACACATCTACGCTTCTTAACAAATCCACTATCGACCTTAATATAGGGACTTCTGAAGACCCTCGCATCATTACGGTCAGCCAATCTCTTAACCCACAGGAGTTAGGAGACTTCGTCACTTTTCTTTCCAACCATCACCAAGATTTTGCTTGGTCATATGAAGATATGTCGAGCCTCGATCCTAACATCATGGTCCACAATATTGTTACTCTTCCAGACATCAAACTAGTTAAACAAAAAATGCATAAGATGCATCCTCATGTAGCTCTCCTCATTAAAGAAGAGTTGCAGTGCTTGCTTTCCGCCAACTTCATCCAACCCATTGACTATCCACAATGGGTTTCAAATGTAGTACCAGTAACCAAAGCTACTAGGAAAATTCAAATTTGCACTGACTTTTGGGATCTTAATGTCACTTGTGCGAAAGACGATTTCCCTCTACCTAATATCAACCAACTCATGGACTTAACCGCAGGTCATGAGATGCTTTCTCTTATGGATGGTTTCTCTGGGTATAATCAAATTCTCATCGCATTAGAGGATCAGCACAAGACTTCTTTCATAACTCCTTGGGGGACTTTTTTTTATTGCATCATGCCCTTCGGTCTTAAGAATGCAGGGGTGACTTATCAACGCGTAATGACCTACATCATCCATGACCTCTTACACAAAACTGTAGAAGATTATGTCAAGGACATCCTCGGTAAATCCAAACACTGCCAAGATCATCTTCTCTTCCTTACGCCTCTCTTTGAGAGAATCATTAATTTTTTTCTTCACCTAAATCCATCTAAATGCATGTTTGGCTATCTCACTAGTAAACTCTTAGGCCTTATCATTTCTATCAGGGGTATTGAGGTTAATCCCACAAAAATACAGGCTGTCATCGAGATGCCTCCTCCTTCCAACTTAAAACAACTCCATGGTCTTCAAGGATGCCTTCAATCAGTGCGTCGTTTTATCTCGCAGCTTTTAGACCATTGTCAACCTTTTCATCATCTCCTCTGTAAAAATGTTCATTTTGAATGGGATGAGCATTGCCAAAAAGCATTTGATGATCTCAAAGATTATCTTCTCTCTCCACTTGTGCTCACACCTCCATACAAGGGGGATCCATTCTATCTTTATATTTATGTGACTAACCATGCTTTGGGAGCCACAATCTCACATTGAGATGCGAATGGTAAGGAACAGGCTATCTATTATATCAGTTGCACTCTTCATGAGAATGAAACTCATTATTTTGAAGCTAATAAGTTGTGTTGTGCTCTCTTCTTCGTGAATTCTAAACTTCATCATTAAGTCCTTCATCATAAAACTTATATTGTTACGAGTGCCAATCCACTCAAGACAATGCATGCATAACCTAATCATAATGATCATATCACTCGTTGGCTCATGCTCATGAAATTTTTTTACCTCGAGTTCATCTCGTAGAAATCTATCAAGGGTTAGGTTATCGTTGATCAATTAGTTGATGCCCCTCTTCCAGAAACTCAAGTCCCCCTTGCTCAATTCCCAGATGATTACATTCAAAAAATCAATTTGATTCTATCTCCATTTAAAGTAAAACTCTTCTTTGATGGGTCTAAGTGTCAGCAAGGGGGAGGTGTAGGTTTCGTCATGATTCCTCCTTGGGGTGCACCTATCCCTGTCACTCACAAGCTTCACTTTGAATGTACCAATAATATGGCTGAATATGAAGCCCTCATTTTAGGTCTTCAAAATGCCATTAATCTTAGTGCTTGCCATATCAACATCTTTGGTGACTCTGAGCTCATCGTTAATCAAGTCACTGGTGTTTATCAGTGCAAAAATGATATCCTTCAAAAAGAACGCGATATCATTCTCTTTCAGCTTCAATCTTTTGATAAATTTACTATCCAGGCTATTCCTCACATTGTAAACTGATTTACAGATACAATGGCTTGTTTAGCCTCGATTATTCCTCCATTCACTAAAGATTCATGAATTTATGTGGTTGTTCAGCATCTAGACCAACCATCTCATCTTAGGCAGTTGACTTCAATCAACGCCGTCACGAATGACACTCAAGATAAGTGGTATCAACACATTTTTGATTACCTATCCTACTCAGTGCTTCCTCTAGATTTGACTTCCAATGATATAATATATCTTATCTAATGCGTAAACTGCTATGCTATTCTGGGCAGAATCCTTTACAAACGTGGTTTTGAGGGTATTTTTCTTCAGTGCCTCAAAACCCCTGAATCATCTAAGGCCATTCAGGAGGTCCATGATGGTATCTGTGGTGGACACTTTGGTGGTTTGTCTATGGCTAAGCGCATCCTACGTTTAGGTTATTATTGGCCTTCTCTTAATTTAGACTACTGTGAATATGTCTAGAAATGTGTCAAGTGTCAACAACATGCTAATCTTATACATATACCTAGTCAAGATTTGCAACCTACATTGGATTTGTGGCCTTTTTCACAATGGGGTCTTGATCTCGTTGGTCTCATCAATCCACGCTCTTTGTAGCGACATCACTCTATCATTACTACCACAAAATACTTCACTAAATGGGTGGAGGCTATTCCTCTTTCATTCACGAAAGCTAAACCTATTGTTGATTTTTTCTATCAACACATCATTTATGGCTTTGGTGTTCCTCACAAACTCATTCCATTCAATGGCAAGTCTTTCAAAAAAAAATATTTTCAGAAACTTTGTGACACCTTCAATATTAAACTCAAATTTTCTTCTCCATACTATCCACAAGCTAACGGCCAAGCTGAAGCTTCTAATAAAAATTTGCGTAATATCCTCACAAAGGTAACTAGTTGAGCTGGTAGGGATTGGCACTTACACATCCCTTTTTCTCTTTGGGCTTATCATACTAGCATTCGTACCCCTACTAGTGATACTCCCTTCTCTCTTGTTTATGGGTCTAAGGTTGTCCTTCCTTTGGAAGTCCAGATTCCCTCTCTTTACTTCTCTCTCAGAGAGTTTGTCTCTGATGAGGACTATCATCAAAACCATCTAGCATAGCTTGAGTTAGATGAACATCATCTCAATGCTCTTAAACATCATCAAGTCTATCTTGAGTGTGTCAAGTGTGCTTATAACAAGCATTTGCAGCAGCATGACTTCCAAGTCGGTGATCTTGTTCTTAAAGAAAACCAAAATCTCACTACTCTGGAATGGAGTCAACATGGTAAACTTGCTCCTAACTAGATGGGACCATATGTTGTCACTCATAAGTATGGGTCCAAGGCTTATCACCTATCTTCCATGGATGGTATACCTAAAATGGAACCTCTTAATGCTTTGCATTTAAGGCCCTTCTACTGTTAAAATCTATCTTACACGACCTTAGTCACAAAATAGGTCTTTCATCCATCTACAACGAGTCATGCATTTCGTAGTGATTTGGAACTATGTGGTTCTCCATGTTATTTCTTTTTATACCTTAAAATATGAGTACCGTGGCTCTACTCATGGAATTTTCCTTACAGATTTGTTCCTTCTCATGGTAGGAATACCTTAATCACTCCTTTATTTTCCTAAGGTGTTCATCTTGATCAAATCCACTTGGGGCATGAGTACGTGCTTATATATATTTTCTTTCTCTCTATCTGATCTATCTGGTATAAACTCAGCTTTTTCCAAGCTCAAAAGAAGAAGAAGAAGAAGAAGAAGATTTTATCCTAGTCCCAAAAGATAGATTGATCCCTCAAAGGATAGCTATCCATGCCTTATCAAATAAAATAAAAAATCTTGACCATCCCTCGAAGGATGGCTATCATCAAATTCAAAATACAGACCTCTCCCTTGAAGGATGTGTTATCCAATTTTATGCACATGGAAAAATTGGAAAACATGGCCTTATTACGATCAAATCATGACATTGGTCCCAGGGACCCACTTCTGGTCAACAGTGTCAAATCAGGAATAAAGAGACGACTCCTCGAAGGAGCTTGTGCCTTGTCCTAACTCAGTCATAACTCAGATCAAAATCCTTAGACGAGTTCATGAGTAGGAAATGCAAGCTCAATAACTGAGTTTTTCTTGTCGTAAAGGAATCTCGATAGGAGCAAAGGATGTTTCGATGGTTGGCTCATTGAGGCAGAGAAATGATGAGCTCAACTTGGTTTAATTCAACGTGGAGAGATCGATGCTTCCTCATTGGAATATGAACTTAGTTTTAATGACACGATGGAGACAATAGCATAAATGACCAAGCCCGGTCTTGATAAGATAACCCGCAAAGAGAAATCATGCAGAGTTCATGGTGAGTCATAGTTAAAGGAATGAGTCGACCACCATACATAGAGGTCGATATGATGTTGCTCACAATGAGACCAATGGAGCTCAAGCTTGGACTAATAAACCACCATGCATAGAGTTGGATAAAATGTGAGAAACGAGATGAAAGTGGAGGTAACACGCCTACTTCACTAGCTTGCAGCTTCATCTATAACCACCATATCAAACCCATGGGCTAGGTGCTGGAATAACTTCCAGCCACTACTAGAAATAGTAGTGAACACAATCTCAGCCTCATTCACAAAACTTGCCTCAAGATTTGATCGAGCTTCTTCCATGGAAGCGACTTTCCAAAGTGAAAGGGCGAGACAACTCAACTAAAACTTTATCTCATTCTTCTACTATAGCGGCAAGATTTTACAATAACTGATCACGACTGTGGTCGCATACGACCAAAACATCAGGATCAACACCAACGGTTCCTTGGGATCACCCTGTAGTAGCTGTCGCAATCAACTCTCTCTGGAGGCCACTCATTTTCTGAGATAAGTTTACTTCTCTTCCCTGTAGCTGTTGCATATAGCCAATTACTTCCTCACAGCACTTTACTAGGAGAATTTCAGTTCTACACTCAAATCGGCCGAGCATTCGATGCACAGGCATGTTGCAGTATAGTAGAAGCCTTTTTAAGCGCTTCCAACAAGGAGGTTGTCCAACTATGTTTTTATTTGTTCATCATCGAATGCATCCTCAAATTCAGGATTTTCCTTCAAGATATTTTTATGAAAATCGATTAAGTGACAGTGAGAGTGTTACCGGGAGACTTGATGAAATTTATTACAAAGATTCTCTATCGAGATCTTACTTATTTTACGATGTAACTCATGGAAGTGGATCTCATAGAGGTGGAACTGTTTCATATCAGAATATTCATGGAGCGTAATTTACTTTGCAATTATATGAGCATCTTCAACGAGTCACTAAGTTGGCGAGCATAAAGGATTCTGTCGGAATTATCACACCTTACAAGCTATAGCTGAAATGTTTGCACCGAGAAAATGATGTCTCCTCACGTTGAGTGGAAAGGTGGAAGTTAGTGGCCATCTGTCCAAAATCAAATATGGCCAAATGATAATGAAACCCCACACTCCAATCCCGGACGTGGGAAATAAGGCGAGCAATGCCAAGTGGGTTTTCGTGGATGGCAAGCCAAAGAAGAAATTCCACGCGGGGGAGATTCAGGCAAGCACCGCCAAGTGGAAATATTGGTTTGGTAAACCATGATCAAACTTCTGTAATGGGAGAAATTGGATCAAACTACCAAGCGCGGAAATATTACGATGCCTATCCATCATGAGACTTCCGCACGGGCCATGTAAACAGAATTTCGCGTAGCTTGGAGTGGTCCAAGTCTTTGTGCGAGTCATCGGGAGGATTAATAGGATAGTTGTGAATTGGAGCGGGTCATGGGTTAAAAAACGTGACGTGATACCAATTTCAGCGGAGGCTACAGGCAGACCCAACCAAGGCGATATGTTAATCTCATTCGTGGCTCATATGCGAAGAATTTGATGGGAAAGCAATGCTGAAAACTCCACGACCTTCTCCTTATCCTTTGTATAATTCTAAACTTGATGTGGTCGCAAGACAAGCTCCCACGCATAGGCAGCAGGCATGTTGCAGTACAGTAGAAGCCTTTTGAACGCTTCCAGCAAGCAGGTTGTCCAACTGTGTTGTTATCTGTTCAGTATCAAATAGTAGCTGCAGGAAGCAAATATTCACTACTGTGTACGATGGATTGGAGTCACGCTATTCAAGGCTTAATAAATTTTTCCTGAATCAGGAGATGAAGGTTTAAAACGGTGCAGAATGAAATGATTCATATTGCTCAGCATTTTTTCTCCTTGAAATGAATTGAATGTGAAGGTCAACTTTGAAATACCTGGTTGGCCGTTTTGTATGCTACATCCTTGTTACTTGTAAATGGTCTCTTTGAGAAACTCTGAGGGCAATAGGTAATATTTTTACCCTTCCATTATGTGTGTCCAATCAGACAATAAAATTATTCCTTTACCAGGTTCAGAGAAACTTGTTTTTAACAAATGGACGATTATACTGTAGTTTCAAGCTAATTTTATCTAGATTTATTTCTATTAGCTTTGATCCACAACTAAGGAAGAATTCATATGGTTGTTACCTATACATTTTTCCAAGGTCCTCTTGGTTTCCCCAGTCGTTCAATGTATTATTTTGAAGGGCTTCTTTTATGTGTTGCAGATTGTAACATAAAGGATCTTTTTAGTTTCTAAAAAAATGAGTATATGGTGTAGCTCATAGCTACCTATGCCATACTAAGATCCCAATAGTGTCATAATTGTTGATTGGAGCCGAGATTTCCGAATGCACTTCCAAAATACCGAAGGGTTCTTTGACCAAAAATCAGTCTCAAGGGTGTCTATCGACATGTTATGGGCATGAGCCTGGGTCATCATCATGGCAACATTAGGTCTTTATTGGTAATGACATTTTCTCATCATTTGGAGGGTACAAATTGTGCTTATTATGGCAAAGCCAAAACATTCTTACTACAAGTGTTATATGATAAGGAAGAACCGTGAGCATTGTGGTAAAACCATTCTTTTTAGAAATATTGGGTTAAGCTCGATATTCAAGTGAGTTTGAGCCCAGGAAAGGTAAGATCGTTTGCTGGATGAAGAGCTCGGTGACTTCACAAGGAGCTCATGGTGATGTTTCATGAAGTTTGAACGTGGAATGCATAAATGGCCTCGAGTTAACAGAGGAAAATGATAAGAATCGAGTTTGATAGCTCACCATTTGAAGGACTCAATGCAAAAAAGAGCCCGATTACCAAAGCAAGGAAAGAGTGAATGTGGGGTTCAAAATCGATTGCAACACTGAGTTAGAGGATTCAAAGCTCACCGAGTTGAGATTTGTGTAGACTCTATCCACATGGACCCCCTCCTCTTCAAGTCAAACGGGTCAACGGGGGGGTCCCAACATTATGTTAATTAAATTAATATTTTTATTTAAATATTTTAATAATAATATTTATTATTATTATTTAAAATATTTTATTTAAATATTCTTTTAATTAATTGAGAAGACTAGGTCATGAGGCAATTAATGACCCATGATGGAACCTTCTCAGGTGGTTCAACTAACTGTAATAAATACATCATGGGCCTTCATTTTAGGAATGTAATTATGACCATTTCCTCTTCTTTCTCACATATTATTCTATAAATGTAAGTTGGAAGCTCATTTCAAAGGGTTCCAATAGTTCAGACAAGTTGGACAGTTAGATATCTCAGGCGAGTGTATACTTTTCAAGAATCCTCTCTCTTCTGCAAGTTGTTCTTGTGTGTTGAGAGAACTTTCAAGCCTCCTCTTCAAGACTGTAATGGCAACTATTGCCTCTTCTGAATGTATGATGCATTGTGTATGTTATTGAAGCAATAAAAGTGTGTGTTTTGTGACTAATCTTGGTACTTTCATCCTTCTGTGCTTCTTTGTGCCTTTCTCCTACTTGCAGGTACACTGTGCAAGTTTAAGTTCTATTATAGGTTCTTGGATTTCTGTGCTTATCGAGTGGTGGAGTATTGCATGCAGTTGAGTTGTGGTGTCTGTTCACCCTTCTTGAGTTCATCTTTCTTCACTGGGAAACTGGTATATTTCTCAGTCTGATAAAGTTTAACAAAGGGAACGCGTGTCTCTTAGTTTGTGGTATCCTGTACCCTCTCTAAGTTGCAGTAGGTGAAGTTGACCTGTGGTACACACACCCTCTTCAAATTAACCCTTCCTAAGTCTGAAGACACCCTTTATTTGGTGCATCACCATCCCTAGTATAGTTTCATTTCTATAAATCTCTTTCCCTAAAACCCCATGAAAATGTTAGCGTAGGATTAGATAATCATTTTTGTTACACTAGGAGTAGTACAACACTTAGTTTAGGAAGAGGAAGCCGGCCTTCTCCGAAGGTTCACCTCGAGCCCAAGTCCCACAGCTTGAGAGGTGATCCCATGTGTCCCAATCACACCGAATGTCCTATTCACATCCTGGCCATTCGGAGGGTGCAATAACAAAATTCCTCTCTCGGTCAGTTTGTTCACTTGTTAGCATCTCTGAAAGACTTCTTGTATCGATCAGTCTTTCCATATCTAGTAAACTACTCACATTGATCGGTTTGATTTTTTATCAAAAGAAAAATCATGAAGCTGTGATATGATACCCTTTTGATCATATGGAGACACTATTTTCCCCATATGGGCATGTATTTAATCCTTCATGTTTTCTGATGAGATGCATACTTATCTCTCATCCCTATCTACCTCCTAGATCTGGTTCGTGACTAACTAGTGTCAGGTTTATTTTATCCATGTCTATGGCCTTATGTGCATCATCTTTTGATTTACCATCAAGGTCTCTATTTATGGTCAGTTAGGGGACTAACTTATCATTCTTTTTCCTATCTAGGTATAGTGATTTTTATTTTTAAGGGATAAGATCATTGCATCACCTTCTTTTCATCAAATCAAATAGACATTACCCATGTTCATTTTTTATTTCTCTAGTTAAATTGACATTTAACATGTTAATCTAATCAATAAAATCTATCATCTATCTATGCTCATCTTATCTACTTCATATAAAAACATCAAAGCAACATATATCATGTAGATCTATCTATCCATATCATTTAATTGAATTAACATCTTAAACATGTTAATTTAGTCAATTATTCATCTATGACAAATCAAAATTAAATCACCTCTATCTATCTGTATCTATGAAAATTAAAAGCATGAGTCCAATCACATAACACAAAGATGCACGCACACACACACACACACACACATCTGTGTGTGGCCTTAAATTGAGCCATGTACATCATATCAAAAATGCCTTCAAATCGAGGCTACATCAGTATGTATCTACAAATATCATCTCTATATAGTAAATTTAGATAAATGGAAAACACTGTCTCCTCCTCCCTCCTCAGGAACGGGATCTATCTCCTGACCATCACCTACATAGCTAGAGGTGCACATAGTCATGACCCTACAACCTCCTCGGTCTCCTTCGGTGATCGCACTCTCTAATGCACCATAGGTAGTGGTTGTCGCTATCCTCTTCCTCACCCCGTAATGAGGAACATCTAGGGCATGTTGTGTTAAGGGATCCTCATAGTATCTCACCTCGGTAAGGAGATCCTGATAGGTACTCAAACTCACCATATTGGGTGCTCTCATTAGTGCTGCAGCTGGTGGTCCTCCCGCTACGGCACCCTATTCCCTTGACTCAGATGTGGTGCCTGTATCACCATATTTGGCCCTGAGGGCCTCTCTATGTCTATGATATCTATCCCTCTACTGGATAGCTATATCCCACCCCTGGCAAGTAGTGTCTCTCTCCTGTATCACTATGTCCCTTTCCTCCCTTAGAACATTTATCTCCTCCAGAGTAGTTTCGTGTGTCTGTACCAAGGTGGCATGCTCTCCCTACAGTCTCTCTAGCTCTGCCGTTGTATCCTCCTCGTCTGACTCTGCAGTTACTGTGAGATGTTGTGGTAGCTCCTCATGATACCATACCTCATAACCCTCATCCACTCCTACATCATCATCATCGGTGGGAGGTAGGGCCTCCCTTAGTGGATCTGCTAGGACTAGTATCGACAGATCTATCTTCCTGTTATCCCGTCTGTATGGCACATATACAGCTGGAATAATCTGTATCAACCCAAACTATCTCATCACCCTATAAACGAGATCCACTCTAAACTCTCTATCCTATGTCCCCTAAACACTCTGCTGCATCTCAGCTCCACTAAGTGAGCGTCCTATCCGGTCCATGTAGGATATACCATGTATGGCCTCCATATAACCTGTGATGGTGTCAGAGTCGTGAATCTCTAGGAATACCACTCTAACGATCTCCCTGTATCTCTAGGGGCCATGTATGTCTGCCATCATCGAAGCCCATAATCAAGGGCTCCCTCTGCTCCTAGCATTCATGGAAGTCTGGATGGTCTAATCACTTATATGTGTTCATAAGCCCAACAATGGAGCACAAAACTAACATCTATCTAGGTGCGTCTACTTGTGGAATACATCCATAGCTCATGATATATCTATACTAATAGCACACCGGTGAATGCAAATACCTACATGAACTCTAGGATATCATAGATGTAGTCAAGCAGGAGTAGTGGGAATCATCCACCTTTGGAATCTGGTAGTGCATAATATGAGATAGCCATATAGATCAATGCTATTAGTCTGCTCCGGGGGTCATCCTTCTGGTACTATGAGGCTATCCTCACAGCCCTAGAAATTATCTCTGAATCATATACCCTATCCCCATATAACCATACCAGGGCCCTCCTCTGCTGCTCCCATGGAGTAATCTCTATCAGGTCCCCTGTGATCAGCAATCTGAGGATCATATAGATGTCCACATGGGTGATAGTCATCTCACCCATCCAAAACCAAAAAGTGCATGTCTGGCTATCCCACCGCTACATCAACGCTCACATCAACTCCATGTCTCGGGGTAATCATCGATAATAATGGAAGCCCCCTAGTTTGGCTAACTCCAGATGGCGCCACTTAGCATCTGTCACATCTGGAAGTATAGTCTCTAGTAGCTTGGGAATAACATCCCGCATGTGTAGGACCTCTCGTGCCTGCATCACCTCAAAAATCGTCATTAGGCTCATATTTATCAAAATCAACATCATTAAAATTTCATCAAATTTTTTCTAAAAGCTTCCAAATGTTTCATCTTTCCAATCGGTGCTGAATCAGTCCATCAACACCGTTTACTTTATGATCGATGCCAATCATATACTAGTCAACACAGATTTTGTCAATCGACGTCGACTAGGAGGAAGAGTGTTAAAAACACTCTCTTATCTCCTAATAAAAAACAACATAAACATACCAGGCTGAAAAAGGACCACTTTCCCCTGGCCGTGTCCTCTTCCTAGTCTGACCGCTCTTGGAAGCTTCCGTGTCGCTCAAATTCAACTTTTGATTTTTTCTAAATCAATCGTCACAATGTAAATGAATAATTACCGTTCACCTTTTCTATATTTATAGGTTTTTGGAGTGGTCGGTGCCGATTATTTGGGTTGGCATCAATTCTTCAGGTCGACGTCGATTAGGTATGAGTCGACACCAATTGGCGCCCATCAGGGCCGGTGGATTAGTTGATATATTTTCTCATCTCATCACACTAGAATGTGCTTCGTTCTCGTCTGATTATCCTGTCTTGCGCATGTGTCACCCGTAACACATTATCACCATGATTGGGTCTTTACTTCAGGTACTTGTACCTTGTCACCTTACATAGCCCCACATGTGTGTCGCTCATAGCATGGCTTTGTTTTTCATTCCCCACTTGGGGCATCTCATCAGTATATCTTTTGCATGTGCTACCCATAGCACACTTATTCTACCTAGTCTGGCGGCATTCCTATTGCAAAGACCACTATAGTGGCCATATTTTGATTTCCATGGTGGCCCTCCTCTTGAGGTTATCACTCCATCCTTCTTGTCTAAGTGTTGATGCTTTGGCTTGTTTATCTGATCATTTTTCTTACCTTATTTTCACCTTTTAGCACATATATTCGGTGTTATCAACCATTCCGAGTTTTCTCTCTATACATGGGTAACTCGCATTTTTTGCAACCTAAAGATAGCGGGTCTGTAGGCACTAACGTTGTCTCATTTGAAGGTCATTTAGTTGTCCCTACCAATATTTCACTCTTTGGTTATTACTATTTTGTAGTCACCTTTAACTCACAAGTTTGTAGCCACTAACGTCATCTCATGCAAAGACCGTCTAGTCTGCCCTACCAATATGAGTTCCTTAGGTCGCTGCCTTTTTTGTTTTTTACGTGCATCATCAATGATCAAATCTACTCCAAACATCTAGTTGAGGCATCTTCTCTTCCATTATTTTTCATATACCTTTTTCAAACTCGGGATCGGTTGGCTTTTTTAGGCTACCCCATCCCTAGTTTGAGGGGGAGCGCATCATCAATATTCTTCCTTTTCTTCCAACTCCTTGTTTTTTCCTCATAGCATTGCTTATCACAAGTTACTCAACAAAAAGGGGTAAATGTAGACACCTAAAATTGGTTACTCAATTTAATGTCCCCCATGTTTGCTTACCTATTCTAGTCTTGGGTAACCCGGTACACTTTTGTATCACTACTTCTCTCTTAGGGTATTAATTAAATGTCTAATTAAAATTCCTATCCTAAATTTTCTCCACCCCATTATATTTCACCCACGGATAATTAAAACATTAACCATGTAATTCTATCTTTTACATTTATTCCAACTACTTATTCACCCCATATCACTTCCCAACCTCCCGTGCCATTATTATCCATCCATCCCACCTATTTCTCCTCTCTTGGAACCATGCAGTGGGATTTTTCCCATATTTGAGTGGGAAGGATAATATTCTTATTCTCACAACTCATCCCTTTTTGCCACTTTGGGAGTCTGTTCCCTGATTGGGGCCGACCGGTCCTCGATCGACATCGATTTTTTGGAACAGTGCCAATTTTACCTCAATTGGCGTTGACTATAAATACATGACCTGAACTCAGTTTTGGTTAGATGGTGGATACTTGAGAAATATTGAAAAACTTGAACAAGCCTTAAAATTATCAATCGAGAGAGAGAATTCTATCCAGATCAATCTCTGAGAGGTGCACCATTATTCACCCACATAACATCGATACCGCTTAGGTTCTTCAACCTCTGGGTGACTCCATTTCTCCATCCAGCCAAGGTGGAACTCTGTACATATCTCTGCAGCTCCCGCGGGTCTCCACAATATGATCATCATCAATCACCAATCAAGTTATCTATGATTTCTTCTCGGTCAATGCCAATTAAGAATAAATTGAATCCGATTTGTCCAAAGTGGCACCATTCCAAACCATCAATTCCAATCACTATCTGATCGATGCCGACCATTCTGTAGAAAGGTACATAATTCAAGTGATACAATTTCATCTTTACTTTTATAGTTTCCTGCTTTCTTTCAGTTTCTGCTACTATTTTTTACATTCTGTCTGCAACTTAAAATCAGAAAATCTAAACGTTTTCTTACATCTTTTATCATGTACACCTTTATTCTTAATTTAAAACATGAATTGACATCCACCGAGGAAGCTAATCACTTCCTGGACCCATTTTCCGGGCAGTTCACCCTTATATCTTCTAACGTCATCTTTTTCTGTCAAGTATTTGTGCATCACTGGTTTCTTGGATATACTCTGCAGGATTGCTCATGTGCACTTGTCTTAATTCCATCAGGCTTTCTCTCCATCTACATCTTTGGATCTTGTCCAATTAATCAGGTATAAACTTTATTTGATTTTTTTAGGGTTTTTGTATTTAGTTTGTTGCATTAACTTGGACAGGTAACAAGTGTAGAAATTCTTGATCTACAATAGTTGCTAATATAAATAATACTAACCAAAAAAATATTTTTAACAGATCTTGTATTACCTGGCATCAGTTAGTATCAAGTATTCCTTCAACTACTCAAGCAATACAAGCTCTCTGAATAACAAACGCTTCTTAACTAGTATCAAAATTGTTTAGATATCTTACAAGTATACTAGATATTATACTGACTTCCCATCTGAGGGATATCATTGTTCATCTTAAGAGAGGATAGATATACAATATTAAGATATAGTTTAGTTTCATATGAGCTCCAAAACCTTATTTATTAACCTATAATTCAAAAACTTCTAAAAATGTCTTAGTGATCGAAACAAGGTTAACTGAATTCATCTTCCCCCATAACTAAACCACCCTGATGATATCGGTACACTTTTATCATCATCATTGAGCTTAATAACTCAATAAGAGTGATTAATTTAATTACCTTAGAGACCAAATTGGGTTGACATGATAAACCACACTCATATAGAACCAGAATAAAGAACTTAGGTCAGCCATACGACCTTTATCGTTTGACTAAGTTAGTCAAACCTGGGGGTATGAATCTTACAACATGGTAATATAATTACCTTGAAACCCCACAAAAATAATAAGTGACAATGTCACTATTAAACATTACTATACAAGAGAGCACAAACTGACTATATCGTGGAATATATTTAAGTTATAGAAGGTAAAGTGTTGGAGAACAAAGTCAATAAGAATTCATTTTAATATTTCAAGAAAGAATTATCTCCATAAAGAAACAAATACTAATTACTACAACAACCTAGAATGATCAACTCTATAAGCCACATTATTACCCAAGTCACATACCTAGGATTTATATACCCAATAATCGTCTACCCTAAATATCATATATGGGTAACAAATTTAAAACTAGGTAAAACTGAAAGTATCCTTTGTAATAGAGAAATGAGGAATACAATTGATACTAATAATATTGAACACTCACACTTCATCAGTGGTTACATAACATTCAGGGGTATAAAAAATACTTAAAGGGTATATCCAAAAACTTATTAAAAATTACGATTAAACATGAAAAAAGTTCATTTAAATGAACAACCCAGATCTTTCCATTTATTAAAAACAAGCCTTAAAATATTATATTGTCTTTATGCATACACGAACAAAAAAATTTCAAGTCATAAATTTACCCAGTCATCTATTACAGACCTAGATCCATGAACTTGCAGTAAGCAAAAAGTATGACATTTTCAAATCATGCAACTAAACCCATAACCAATATTCACATTCAAAAACTTAGATAAGGATTTGATTTATGTAAGTGATAGATAGAACAAGATATCAAGAATATATAGAGCCTATCATGCCTGGTAGAGATCCTTATTTCTTCTTTCATTCCTTTTTTTGTGGAATCTTGATCAAAATCTTTCTTCTAAACAAGCCCACTATCAATTCCACAGAAAACCAAAAAGCCCTCCATCATTTTTTATTTATTGATCAAAGAAAATAATAGATCCCTAATATTCCTCCTTTGCAGTTATAGAAAATACATGCACAGGCTTAAATATAGCTTATGCAATAAAATAGAAAAACAAACAACATGCATAGCCATAAGCCATCAAAATGAAACAAAAACAATGAAACCAAAGACCAACTATTTTACCACAAAACTACTCAATCCATCCTCCTAGGCAGTTAAGGTGAGTTTCAAGGGTAATTAATTAAATGTGAGGAGTGTCAGTCATTTCCCGCCATCCACATCATATTTCAAATTTAGTGGAGTTCAAAAACAACTTCAACAACCACTTCACCAATTTTTCCAAGACCACTAAGTTTAGCCGAGATTTCCACTTTATCAATGGTGGTGACCATTTAGTACTTCCTCATTAATATTGTAAAATACATAGTGATAAGGATCCTATTCAAATCCAATGCCACATAAGTTAGGATTTAATAATTAAATGCAACATAGTCACAAATTTTTAGGTCCCCTTAATACATGTATGCCAAGGCATACATTCCTTCGTGATTTTACATAAAAATGTAAACCTTAGTCCAAAATCAAGATTAGGTCCCATATCAACTTTGGCCTTTACGAATTGTAACTTTACAGCCTTTGAAAAATCAATATTGAATTAACATTACAAGTCAGATTTGACATGATAAAAAATGTTAACGATCTAGGTCGTCATAGAATGACTAGGCCCATATTTACTAAGGTCATTCTTGTTAAAGCAACACAATAGTAATACATGTAAATCTTACCTTATCAATGTTAATACTTCTTTTCTACTAAATCTGGATCACATTATCCAAGTGTCAGAGTTACTAACTCATCCAAATGATCAGTAAACTAAAGTTAAGCGGATAATAACAATGTGATCTTGGTCCACAAGTATATCAAATCAACACATCATAAAGTACAGATTTTAACAGCGAAGATATGCAAGTATAATTCATCCAAGGAGTTCATTCATAATGTGTCAGCATACCTCAATGATGAATACACATGCTGTGTAAACAATAAATCCATCAGAATGCAATTTCATGGATGAAGCATGTCCAAAACAAATTATATCATAGTATGAATGATAAGACAATAGGGGTATTACATGCCTCCCCCCTTAAAAGCATCATTGTCCTGACTATTCACTTTTAATCAAATTTTTTTTAAGTAAACCTGTGATAAATCACTTATTCAACCCTCAAATATCCAAATAATATAGTATGAACTTGTAAACATCAAGTAACCTAAATTTTTATAATAGCGTTGTAATGGATGTAACAACACTTATTCAAGTTTTTACTAGCAAAAAAAATTTTAAAAGTAGTTTTTGAATCATAAAATATCAAAGTATCATAAAACTGTAATTTTTCCACTAAAAAAGATGAAAAAAGTACAGTTTTTTATGTCTTCCAAAATTTCTCTCGGGTTGCACTTTTTTAATTAAACCAGTCCCATTGGACCTTGCATTAATTTATTTCTCTGTTACACAAGTGAAACTTATGATTTTCCTGCACCCTCATGGGTTCAACCACAATTACTCCCGGGTCTTGGACCTGCAAATAATTCTAGTTTAACACATGCGAAAAATTTGAAACATACTTTTTAAGAAAGGAAATATAACAATATCATGCATCTGGGCCAATGCTAATCAATAAGCTATAGGGCTGATAACTTCAACTATTTCAAATGGACACACATATTGAGGTGTCATCTTGGCTGATTTCCCAAAAGAAATAGAGCTCTTTTTAGTCTTGACTCTTAGAAAGACCTTTTCACCAAGTTGAAATTTCCTATAACCTCTTTTCAGATCTTCGTAACTGTTCTACCTATCAACAACTTCCTTTAATCATTCCCAGATTAATTTTACTTTCTTTTCCATTTCAGTAAGGATCTCAGGTCCTATTTCCTATCTATCTTATATGTTGTCCCAACTAATAGGTGTTCTACACTGTTGTCTATATAAAGATTTGAATGGTGCCATTTTTAGAGAGGAATGATATGTATTATTATACGCAAATTTGACCAAAGTAAGGTATTATTCTCACTTGTACTATTGATCCATATAATACATTCTAAGAATGTCCTCCATTTTTTGATTTACTCTTTCCGTTTACCCATTAGTTTCCGGATGGTATACCAAACTAAAATTATTTTTTGTTCCTAAGGTTATATTTAGAGTTTTCTAAAAATGTGATGTCATTCTTGGGTCACTATTAGAAATTATTAGCTCATGTACACCATGCAGTCCAATAATTTCATGCACAAATATTTTTTCAAGAATAGATCAATCATCTTTTAGATTCCCTGGGATAAAATGAGCTATTTTTGTCAATTTTTCAACTACAACTAGAATAACGTCATGTTTATTCTTAGACATAGGAAACCCCTGAACAAAATCCATGCTTATCACTTTCCATTTATACCGCGCAATGTTATATGGGTACAAAAATCTAGCTAGGTGCATATGTTCAGCCTTAACATGCTGACATTCCAAGCAATGTGACACACAATCAAGTATATCCTTCTTCATCCCTTTCCAATTTTATTTTATTTTTATTAATGGTAAATAGTTTTGAAGGGACTATACCCTAATACAAAAGAGAATCAACAACCAGATAAACATGATAAAGTAGAAAAAAAGGATTAGAATCCATATATTATAATAAGCCAAATAGTAGTCAAAAGAGAAACTACTAAGAAAAAGTAAGACATGGACAAAACTGCAAAGAAGTAGAAAAAAATAGCATACTATCAGAAACAAAACAAAAAAAATGTTGTAACCATTATTCTCTAAAGAATTTATTTCTTCAAGGCCCTATTGATTCTTGATTTAAACATCTACAAAGTGGTAAATAATGCCAGAGTGGTGACATGCATGGGGTCATTTGTATCCAAATGTGAGAGGATCTGGTTCCTTTCATTATCTGTGCCCCAAATGTCCTCAAGGACACCACTCAACATAGTAATGCTTCTTACCTATTGTTTAAGAAAATCCCATATATCCTTGAAAATGGCCATATTGTGATCATTTCTATCCTTAGATTTCCCAATTCTATTGTCTAGGGAATTCAATTTCATTTGTCTGATCTGCCCCAATATCAACATCCTCATTCAAATTTCTTTTCCCCTTTTTCTTATTAAGCTGATGCAAATCTTTTTTGATACTTTCCACTTCTTTTTCCAATATTTCCATTCTGTGAAGAAGATTCTCCTTCTCTTTTTGAGTATCATTGTCTTTCCCTGCATTAATGATATGTAGTAGATTGTGGGCAATTTAAATATCCTTGCTACTCCTAAGGACTCGACCTAAGGAAGAGGGGATTACTTTGGAGAAAGAGGGGTTTTTTTTTTTTGAAATTTCTATGGCTAGAAATGGTGATCAGGTTAACAGTGGGAATATGGTGAATGGGAATGGTCAGGGTGACAGGAGTAGCGGGAATGGTAGGGAATTTGACGAGGCAATGTCTATGAAGGAGGAAGATAACCCTCCGATGGAGGGGAATGATCCTGGTATGCTTTTGAAGTTCAATAATGGAATGCTCTATAGAATTTAGAAGATAGTGTGGGAAGCATATAGAAATATTTATCCTAAAATGATTTAGAAATATCAAGTGTTTTGTGGGGACAATGAAGAGAAATAAATAGAACCATCATTTTGGTAATTTCGTCAAAGGGTTATGGAATGGAACTTATCTTAATTTTAGTCATTATAAAGAGGAGCTCTTCCCCTATTTCAACAAACTTCTTCCCTTCTGCATTTTTGTCCACCCTTTTGTTGAAAAACCTAGTTCCATCCAATGTTAGACCCATAACCCGGTTACCTTTCTAAAAATATTGTTATTTTACATCAGCAAGCATTTTTATCACTCTAGGATGTCCAGAGTAAGGTGCATTATGAAATTCATTCATCACTTTCTTCCTTAACTCATTTTTAAAGGGTACATACACCCAATTTTCATACCTTAGGATTCCTTTATTATTAAAGATGAATCCTTTGTATCTCTAATCATTGGAATTTGCAACAAGTGTTATTTTGACTTGCTGATAATACGGATATGTTATCATTTCTTTATTTACCTCATCTCTAAATTGAGTTATCAAGGATACAAGGGCAGAAATGTGCTTCATGCAACTTAGCGCATTTTCCACTTTGTTTTCTTTACCTAAAATATAGATGATATTAAAATCGTATTGATACAAAAATTTCAACCATCTTCACTACCTAGCATTCAAATTTTGCTATGTGAAGATGTATTCATCCTAAGGTGGTTTTTTTTCAACTCAAAGGGATTCCCTAAAAGCTAATGTCTCCAAACTTGTAGTGCATGTACAATGTCAACAAGCTCTAAGCTATGGGGAGCATAGTTCAATAAGTGTAACTTGAGCTTTCTACTTTTGTATCCTATTACATCATCATTTTACAGTAATATGCCCCCTTAACCCTCTCTGGAAGCATCTATTACAACTGCGAAGCTTCCATTTGGATCTGGAATAGTTAAAATAGGGTTGGTTGTTAAATTTTCCTTTTAAATTCAATTATTATGAATAAATCCTACCTCTTCAACTTAAACTGAATAAGTAAGAAAATAAGACTTACCTAGCCTTAGTATGACGAGGTTTAGAGACACCCGTAGATGTTGATTATGAATATTGAAGTTGCGCTCCGGATATTAAATAATGCAAGCTCCTGTCTTGCAAAAACACCTATAAATCAAAAACACTAAACTAGATATGATTAGTAAAATATAAGGTGGGTTTTTTGGAAAAAGGACGGTCCCTAGAAATCAAAGGAATTATTAATAAGGGTGTCAGTCCACTTTTAGAATTAAGTGGATGGAAACATAATAAGTGATAAATGATAAATGGTAATAATAAATGTTTTGATAAATGTTCTGTTATTACAAATATAAAGTTGATAAATGATAAGAAACTATGGTTTTAAATCGAGAATCTAAATTAGTATCCATAAATTCTCAAACAAAGGAGAACTCTCTTCTTCAGTTGACTCTAGGTCTTAGTCTGTCAAATAAATCTAAATTCTCATCTTCATTGTATTCCCCCTTAAAGAAGTCCTTGAAATCTATTTTAGATCTTCTTCTTCTAGTGTCGTACTGGTACTCAGAATTTGAATCTGAGTGCTCAGAATTAATTTCTTCTTCAGATTCAGTCTCAGAGCTCAATTATTCTAATTCAACTTTGTAGTGATATTCAAACCAAGCTAGATCAGGTTAGATACACAAGATCTCAAAGTAGGACTCTTAGAATTCATTTGTAGCTTCACAGATTCATTTATTAGATTCAAAGATGGTTTTTAAACGATCCAAAGGGACAGAATGGATTACACACAGCTTGATAGGTCATGTAAAATGTCGTATTTCTCCCAATGTCAATGGAGTGATGGATAATAGGCAGAGAGTTCATGCTCGTTATTTCAGGACTCAAACCACTTATTGCCATCTAATAGAAACCATTCTTGATAAAATGTTAGCAGAAAAAGAGATGATATAATTGATAAATGAAACCTAATTAAGTCTACAGGAAAACATAATAGGAAGGAATCATAGGTGATTCTAATAATCGCTGGAAATTCTGGAGGATAATGACAAGACTGATGAAAATATAATATCTACCCAATTATTTTTTAAATTGTTATGTTCAAGGGACTTGGATTATGCTGTGAGATGAAGAAATAAATCAGATAAGTATACCTGAATGTATAAATGAAGGTATAAAATAATATTTGACCTTAGTTGAAAGGTAATGAATGTAATTGGTGAAACTTGCAGCTGGATGATGATTTGTTGATCTACAACAAGCTCTAAAATGTCTTCCAAGAGGTTTTAATAGTAATACTGGATGGTAACACGATAAAATTGATGTATAATAACACAAATGAATTCCAATAAGAGAACTCAAGCTCGATAAATGTCAGTGGATCATCCCAAAAAGAGACTAAAAATTTGGTTTAAGTAATCGCTGGTGATTTACAAAATTGCCAAAACTTTCAGTCAGTTTGAGTTTGTTTAGTAAATTATTGGAACAATTTGCTAATTTTATATTTTTGTTTTGAATTATCATGGAGTGAGTTGCTAAGTTATTTCGAAACATGTTGAGTTGGTGGGCGATGATAGAATGAGCTAAGTATAGCTATATTATGTTATGATTTGTTTAGGTTTATAAATAATTTTTAAAAGGTTTATAGATGCTAATGATAGGTTCGTTGGGATAAGGGAGTTAAAAATGAATTTTAGGGAATATTTGGATAGTTAGGAAAATGATTAGGTTAGGTTAGATAATTAAGTATTATTTAAGAAAATAATGATTTTTCATAAGTGGATATGTTAGTTTGATTAAATGGTGTATATATTATAAAATATTAAAAAAAGTCGGGTGTGTAGTATGTGGTCTAAAGTATGTATTAAATTAATTGATTAATTGAATAGAAATAAAAGAGTGTCATATGATTAATCAAGAGGAGGGTAGATTAGTATTAAATATTGGTATGTTCAATTAATGATCTTGACCAATATGATGGAGTGTACATTTTCGTTGTCTACATTTACCTCTTTTTATCTGGCAGTTTTAACGTCAAAGCATCTAACAAAAATAAATAAAATTTGGTTTAAATGGGTGATCTAACTGTAATGCAATACAAAGAACACCAATGTTTGTATACGATGTGTTTCGTAAAATTTTCCCCAGTCTAGAAGATATTGAAACAAAATGTGCTACCAAGGAATCAAATGATAGGGGAACCAAATGGTTTGACACCTGTAGACGTATGATTCGCAAAGGAAAGATAAATAGATGGAGAAATTCAAGTTATGAGGGTGAAAGGGCACATGTCCTATAGACAAATGAAAAATCCCAATATTGATTTCTTTTGTTCTATTCAATATTTCAAGGACTAGGGCCCATTGAAAATGAGACACACTTGTGAAAAAGTGATGATTGACATGTTGCTAGGGTAAATGTGGCTAAAATAGTGTCTAATTGCTATTGATTTGACAAAATCACCGATGATTATGGTAATCGCCCCAAGGTAAAATTTGGGCTATAAATAGCCAGTTGCGAGCTCATTTTACCACATTTTTATTGTGGTGAATGTGAATTGACAGAGTGACTGAGGTGTAAAAAATGTGTTTATGGGTCAAAAAGAGGTGAGATTTGGAGATAACGGCATCTTCGAGTAGGCAAGGCAAGCCCACAATGGATGAGGTAAGTAATTTAATGCATTTCTTTGTCATTTTTTGTAGTTGTTTTGTAGTTTTTAGGGTGTTTTATCCATTTTTTGATGCCCTAGGTTTGACACATAGGAATTTCTAGCGATTGCCTGAAATCGTTAACGGTTCATGTGAATCGCAAGTGATTCGACTATTAGATGGATAGTTTTTTAGTTTTTTATAAAGAAATCTCTAATTTTATGGAAATGATGGTGTATGTGGTTTTAATTAGTGTTGATGTTAATGTAGTGATAATATTAATAAATTTTTTTGGTGATGTATGATGTTCGATGTCAATGATTTATATGATATGTCTTAATGTTTTAGATGTTGTTGGTATTTTTAGGTGATGATGTTGATGTTTAATAATATGATATTTTGTGATAATTATTCCAATATTTGTTTGAGTGTTTTTGTGTTTACAGGTTGATGTTAAGTTGACCATCTATGATCGTATACCACTGATCTTGGATGAGGTGAAGGATGACATGCCAGATGATGACTGGGAGCACATTGAGGTAGTGGATTTTGGTGGTATAAAATATTATCAGTGAGATACATAGATGCAGGAGTTTGATGTTGGCCTTGTTAGAGAAGTGGAATTCTTCTACCTGTATGTTTTGGTGTCTTATTAGAGAGATAACGATTAATTTAGAGGATGTACATCACATCCTTAGACCTCCTATCTTTCGAGAGGGTGTATATATTATTACTGAGGTTGATAGAGTTGGTGTGATGACTACATTATATGAGGAGGATGCAGAGGATGTCAGATATGAGTTAGGGGATTTTTCTTATCAAAGATTATATTCAGCTGAGAGAGATGGGTGTACCCATATGACTATGATGATGGCTATTATTTGTCATGATTTTCCAGATTCTAGAAGTCGCCATTTCCCATGAGAGGGGTGGTGGTTGAGATGATGGAGAAATGTAAAGTGATTGAGTGGGGTCCCATATTATTGTCACAGACATTCAGAGAGATGTGGGTTTGGAAATCCCACAAGCGTTATGGTATCCATGTAGCCTTTATTCTACAAGCTTGGGGTTTTGAGCATATTTTCATTGCTCGACCAATCAAGATGCCATAGAGGATTGATGATGAGCATCCTAGATTTATGAGATGGGGATCAGATAGGGGTCGTGTGGGGAAGAGAAGGATGACATGGTACTATCGAGATTTATTATCTGGATTGTAGGTGGTTGACATAATTTGGAGTCCCTATCTAAATTTCTCTGTCTGACCTGAGTACCCACACGAGTTGATAGGTTCATAGTAAGCTAGGTGGCTTCAGGCTCACCGACTGGGTGAACATGAGTTAATTTGCTTTGGTCATATCAGGAGGTAGTTTGAATTGGTATATGGAGTGCCTGAGGATCCTGTACAGTACATGTAAGAGGATGGTGAAACTGATACTCTGAGGGTAGAGGTGACAGAGTTCAAGATTCTCATTGATCATTAGGGGACTATGGGCCCTAATGAGGATGAAGATATTTTCCCTATAGACAACATCAAGGTGACCCTAGAGTACATAGTGTGGTGGACTCAATATTTGAGGAGTTTTTACTAGACTCAAGTTGTAAAGAGAGTGAGATGGGTATGTGCCTGGGTACGGGAAGGAGCACCACTACAAGAGGAAGTGCAAGATATCGATGAAAATAAAGAGGAGGGTAATGATGATTTGGCGGTAGCTATTACAGTGGTGATGGCCAAAAAGGCCGTAGTAAAGGGGGAGAGATATGTGGCTAGGAAGGAGAGATATGACCTCTTAGGATTTCAGGACACATTGATTGCTAAGAAAGATAGTTTGATTACTAAGTGAGATGAACTTAGAGTATAGCTATCTCATGCTATTTTAGATAGAGATCAATATCATGAGTAGAGGGACACCTTGAGAAAGGTCTTGGGGATTACCAGGAATTTTGTTTCTGGTGTGTAGGTTACAGAGATGGTACAAGCCTATAGATAGAGAGAAGATGCTAGCGGACAGGCTAGTGGATAGAGGCTAGAGGCTAGAAGATTGAGACCACAGATCAGTGGATCAAGGAGAGCTCCTGTGGTACTCAGGATGGTTGTTGTGGCACATTAATAGTCATTATGGGCTGAGTTGTATTAGTATATTGATATTATGACTAATGAATTTTCAGACATGCTATTATATCTTGATCATTTGGATAGTAAGGAAGTAGGTTCTAGTACTAGTGTAGCGAGTGTGGGTCACCCACCTCAGATAAAAAAGTGAGAAGGTGATAGTGAGAGAGTAGCTTGTGGAGATGTTGGAGCTGTTGGTGGTGTTGGTGATCAGGGAGGAGAGGATAGTACCACCCCTCCTAGTTGGATCCTTGGAGGTTATCATTTCACTAGCTAATGAATCTTTTGATGTATTTGATATATGGCTCATAGAATCCCATTTTTGTATGACATTGATATATATATTTATGTAGGGCTCTTAGAATCCCATTTTTGCATGACATCGATATGGTGATGATCAAAATGTATATGGACTTGATTTATATGATGATGATGAGGTTATTGACATATATGTGTTAATACATGTTTGATGTTTGTTTTTAATTTGAATGTATTAGTGTTATATGGATTTTGATGGATGCATTAGTTGTGATATTATGGTTTATGAATATGTTTGACAAAATGTTAAACTATTTAATTAATCAAATGACTTTAAAATGAAATTTGAAATGAACTATATCAGAAATATGACTAAGTAAAATGGAATGATTTCCCCATGATGTATTTCATAAATATGTGATGGGTTTTGAAATCTTGAACAGGCTTACACCTGTATCCTTACCAAGAATGTTAACCAATATTATTAATCATTAGTTATTGTTGTCCAAATAACTCTCCTTGTTATTTGGACAACTTACATACATATTTTGGCTTAGAGATCTTCATTGCAGTGGCACACACCTCAATTATCTCCTTGGGACATTAAATTGGTCACTATTTCTTCACTCTCCCATACATGTTTCCCCTTCTCCCCTTTCCATTTTTATTTTCCTCTTTGTTCCACTCTGAACTTGCGCGCATCTTCTACACATTCGCCTTCTTCCTAGAAACTATTCATCATGTGCACGTGTCTTGCAATTGCTTTAATTAGCTAAGTTCCTGACCCTCACATGTGCCCCACACATTACCTTGTAATATTTTCACCTTGACCATACATTCTCTGCTCACCAGTTTTCCCCCTTTCCTTTGCGCATGTTGTGATTGCACGTGCCTTCCTTCTGCCTTCTTCCCATGCCTCATTCTTCTACGTGCATATCTTTACACCCTCCTCTATGCCATTCCATGCCATGTTATTCTATGATAAATTTAAGTGTACCACACCTAACCAATCAAAGCATGTCAAAAAGGAGTCAAATCCTTGTAGAAAACAAGTGAGTGACATGTGGCAGAAATGACAAAACACTTTTTCACAGGCGGCCTTGACAAACTTCTAACAACCATATATTTTTCTATAGATATTTTATTGGCATGTGCCTAGTCTCAATCAATATATAATGGCATAAGATACAATGATAAATATTCAAATTCAAATTCTTGGCAAATATGGTAGGTGAGAAATAGGATAACGTCTTTTTGGGCATTAATGAGCAGATCTGATTGCTCCAACCACCTGATTTGATCTAATATGCCCTCCATCCTTCTCCAACATACCAAATAGACTTGGGGAAATGTATTTGACATATTTACAGGTGGATTTGTAGGCATTGAATGCTTTTTGTTGGTGTTTGCATTTAAAATTTAAATTTTCCCTCCTCTTCTTCTTACATAGATTGATTTATAAATGTAAGATTTGGGCTCATTGTTAATGTTGGAAATATTTGGATCCTTACACACTTTGCTAAGGAAATCATATTTTTGTATTCTAAGTCGTAGACCTATATATCTAGTTGGTGCATGTGTATATCGACATCTTTCACCATTGTAACAATTATGTGCATTTCTGGAAGTAATGGAAGCATTGTTTTGAGACTATTTTTTGTCATAAGCTTGTTTATATCCTTTCTTATTGCCTTTATTTTACATTACATACTTGTTGTGTCATTATACATCCCTTGCATTTCCATTTTTTAGTTTTTTTCCATGAAAATGATCTTGTGAATATGCTTTAGTTGTGCTACACATGCATAGCCTTCTTTCGTGCATTTCCCTTCATTTTCACTCAGAACAAATAGTGTTCATCCCTATTTTTCTAGTGCTATCACCTTTTAGTGTAGTTTCCTTTCATGTTATCCTTCTATGCCTGGTCCCTTGGAATTCTTAGATTAGTTTTACATTTCAGCATTAGGAGTAGCAGGAGCTATAGAAATAAATAGAGGAACCAACCTTCTCTAGAGATCCGTATCAAGCACATAAGGTTCCACAATTTGGAGATGGTTTCATTATTGTCTCAAATGACTCGATCCTTCTAGATCAAATAAATGGGTGCAATTTTTACCACCAATAGTTTCTAGGACACTCGGTGGGACTAGCAGTGAAATCTTGAATTTCATATTGCTAAGTTTTTGTGTGTGAACTTAGTATTTCCAGCCTTTGGAGGTTTATTTTAACACATTTGGTGACTCCCAACGTTTTTAGATCTCTGTTTTTGCAATCCTGAGAGATTTTTATGAGAAGAGTGCATACCAGACAAAGTTTTGCAGCTGAAGGATCCTTTGAATACCTCCTTCTTTCATAGAGAAATACATGCAATAGATCTTCCTCATGTGAATCCCCATCCCCAGCATGTCATGCACAATGTACTCCTCAAAATAGATAAATGCACCCTACCATGGCACTTCAACCTCCTCCTCCTCCAAGGAAATTTTCCAACTTCACTGGTGAAATCCCTCTCAATATCAATGCCCATCATGCTATGCCAATGGTCATGCTCAAAAGTATTCCATACTTCACAAGAGAAAATCAAGTCATCCTTGTTGAACAAATTCAAGATGTGGTCAATTTATTCTTTGTCTATCTGATCACACATAATGATGTTGTTTTTAGGTTGCTTACATCCTCTTTTAAGGGTAAAACACACGAATGGTACCATGGCCTAAGAATTGTATCTATTGCTACTTGGGATGAGCTCAGAACAACTCTTTGCAATTACTTTGAAGATAAATCAGATCATCTATCATTGGTGGAGTAACTAACCATAAAAAAGTGTGCACCCAATGAGAAGATGACTGATTTCAACATCAGATTCCAGAAGACTTGGGAAATAATTCATCAAGTGGTAAGGCCTACAACCCAACATGATTTCTTGTACTATTTAAGGGATTTGAATAGTGACATTTCTTTCATGACTCAATCTATGGAAGGTATAACCTTACCTGCTACATACAACATTGTAATAAGGGTAGAAAATAGTCTCATTCGGGATGGTAAGTTGGCACCTAGGCCTCTTGCACAATTGTTCCTAGAGATGTATCCATCGCCCTAACCTTCTATCCATCCAATTCCAGTGTAGAGTGTGCAACCACTTACATCTACATCCTACTCTCCTTCACACCAAAAATAAGTGAATGAATTGAAGGCCCTGATTAGAAACTTGTCCAAAAAGGTCTTATCATTGGAAAAACAACAAGCACAAAGACAGGGAAATCAACCTTGGCGGAACTAGTATGGCAATCAAAGATATGGAAAAAACCAATAGAATGATAGATGGCATGTTAATGCACACTTTCCTTTATAAGTTATTCCTCCCACGAATTCTCTTCCAGTTCTTAGTACAAGTTAAGCACTTGTCCCAGTCTAGAACAACATGGTGCTGGTTCTATATGCCTCATAGTCAATATCATTACACCAATGTTGTGCACATGTAAGCCTACATGATTCAAAATGCTTCTAGTTGTGAGCCTTTAACAAGCCCACCTGAAGCAGATAACCAAGAAAGGCCAGAAGCTCCTCCAGAGGAAAATTTTATGTTCTTTGGCACTAAGGACTTCTATGCAATCAACCAATTTGCATATTATACAAGAAAATCACACACCCATGTTTCAGAAAACACAAGATATAAGAAGAGAATGCTCAAGCTTGGCACACACACTATAATTCCAGCAACACAAACATACCCTCAAAAGAAAAAATAAGTAGCTAATACATGCAATAGTAAAAGCACTCAAGTGACTACACCTGAGGATCCATGTAAATCTCCTTTGCAAGTGGCATGCACCCCTCCTTTGGTAGGTCAAAAATTTACACCAGCTAATGTTCCTCTCTATGCAAGCAAGAAAATAAGCAAGGATGTTGTTCCTCAAATGCACAAGTCAATGGTTTTTCCATTCAGCATTATGGAACAGATGAAGAAGACAAAAATAAATGTTACAATGTGGGATGCCTTGACCATTCCATCCCATCACGACTTGTTGCATGAAGATTTGGTGAAACTTCTGCGCACTAATCCAACTATTCACAAACCGTGTTCTTCTGTCAATATCTTCCACAAAGAAGAGAAGCACGTAAGTAAATTTGTTAAATACCAACCCTTCTATATGTCTTTAATCATATGCAAACATCTTTTCCATAATTTTATGATTGACTCAAGTGTTAGTACTTCTGTCATGCCTAAGAAAATTACTAATGTATTAGGTCTTAAATATAGTCCCTTGACAAAAGGAGTCATATAACTCGATGGTTCAGCTGTCACTACCCTAGGAATCATCAAGGATATTGAGTTAACCCTTCATGCATATCCAAGTCTAATAATAACTCAAGATGTGTCGATCATTGATTTTGCCCCCTATGTTTGCCTAATGTTTGTCAAAATATTTTACTGCTAAAGTGGGTGGTTACTTGTCTTTTGATTGGTCTTATATGTTACTCAAGATAAGGTATGGTACTTGGTTTACCATATAAGTTGAGCCAATATTTTCCTATCATGTAGAGTCATATATCACATCCCCTCTCCAAGCCAATTGTTTAATCCAAGAAGAAAAAGCTTCTGTCTTTGAAGATAAGCCTCTTTCACCTTCTATTCTTGATCTAGTACTTGATGAGTGGGTGGAAAGGCACCATAAATTTGACCCATATGCTAAAGATTTGGAAGCTTATGAAACTAGGTTTGGTACTTACTGCATTATTGAATAAGAAGCTATGATGCTACATGCACTCAAGAAAAGTGAAGAGAACCCTGGTCTATGGATGCTATACTTTGATGGATCCAGAAGCAGAAACGAAGTGGGAGTAGGAGTCATTCTCATTTACCCTAAGGATGATAAATTCTTCTTCACACATAGGTTGTAGTTTACATGTTATAACAATGTGGCAGAATATGAGGCACTGGTGCATGGTTTGATTATTGTTAAAAAGAAGAAGATTAAGGCACTACAGATCTTTGGGGATATAGAATTGGTTATCCACCAAGTCACTGACAAGTGCATGAAAAAGATTTAGCTTTTCAAATCATATAAAATAGATTTTGGGACCTCCTTGAGACCTTTTTATGCTCTAAATATGTAGGTGGTGCTACACAAAATGAATAGGGAATCTGACCAGATGGACACACTTAGTTCATAGTTCTCTCTTGCTGAGGAATTTACCAAAGGAAACACTCAACACATTAAGATGGTGATTAGAAAATCCATTCCAAATAACAACACCAATTGAAAAGTGTTTGACAGTGATGTGCATATCATCTAGTTCATCTAGAATGAAGTTGAGTTCTCATCAAGTATGCAAGGTGATTTGCATGATAGCTCTGGTGACCAAGTAATATATCTGAAGATAAATAAATTGCCTAAAGGGCTAGTCAGCTTCGAGAAAATGTTTAGCCCTAATGATGAGTTCAAAGTTGAAGAAAATTATAAACATGTCACGCAAGAAGACTACTCTCCACTTACTATTGCATGTAGAAAGGAGTTATTGCTCAGTATAGCTTGCATACATAATAAAAAGTAGGCCTTCATCTATCTCTGTAAAAAATACACTGATATCTTCTCATGGATTATGAAGACCTCAAAGGTTTTGATCCAAGTGTTGTTCAACACTTCATTGACCTTGATCCTGATATCAAGCCCATCAGACAAAAGAAGTGACCACTCAATCCAAAGATAGAGCCCCTAATGAGAAAGGATCAATCCAAACTCATTGAGGTGAATATTATTTTTCCCATCAATTACTCTACCTTGGTCATAAATCTAGTTCCGGTGCATAAGAAGAATGGTGAAATCAGACTCTATGTTGATTTCAGATATTTAAATAAGGCATCACTAAAGGATAATTATCCTTTTCCTTCAATGGAGTAGATTCTACAGACTATGGCTGGCGCATAAATATTCTCAATTTTGGATGGGTAATTTGGTTTCAATAAGATCTTGGTCAAGGAAGAAGATCAATTCAAAACAATGTTTGCAACCAAGTGGGGAACATATGCGTATCAGAAGATGCCCTTTGGTCTTTCAAACACATGCATAACATTTCAGCGTGCCATGTACATTTCCTTCAAAGGTTACATCAATAATTTCATCTTGGTTTACCTTGATGAAATTACAATATTATTAAAGTAGAGTGCGGATCATATGGCACGCCTGGATAAAGTATTTGAGAGATGCAGAAAATTTTGGGTATCCCTCAACCACAAGAAGTGAAATTTTTCAATGGCACAGGGCAAGCTCTTGGGCCATGTGGTTTCAAAGGATGACATCATAATTGATCCTGAGTGCATTTTAGCCATCCTAGTTCTTTCACTGCTGGTGTAAAAAAGGCCTTGCAGTCCTTCCTTGGTAAGATTATTTTTTTTAGGCATTTTATTCCTAAATTTACAGGACTGGATAATCCCATCACCATGATGCTCAAGAAGGACATAACTTTCATATGGAAAGTAGAAGGAAAGGAAGATTCAACAAAATCAAGTAAGATATTTCTTGCGCACTAACACATATCAACCTGGATTACTCAAATGATTTTATCCTTTATGTTTATGGTGCTGATGTGAGTGTTGTTGTTGTCCTAACACAAGAAAATGAACAAGGGTTAGAACAACCAATGGATTTCTTCAGCCAAAATATGAAGGATTATGAATTAAAATACATTCACATGAATAATTAGGTCTTTTTCATCATGTGCGCACTCAAAAAAATCAAAATTATGCTCGCCAAAAATCATATCAAGGTGTTAGTCTCCCACTCTTCTCTTGGAGAGAAGAAATAAATGAAAAGATAGCACGATGGTTGACCAAAATCATGGAGTATGATGTTACTATCAAATCCACAAACCTGGTAAGAGGTTTCACACTCTATAAGTAGCTTTTTGAGGATGCGCACAATGAATATGAGACTTTATTGTTTCTTGATGAAGCTCTCCTGCATGTAGAACTTGAAAAGAATATGGATCTTGGTGTGCAAAATTGGATGAAGGACATGATCACATTCCTTTTCGAGGGTGCATACCCTCATATCTTAAACAAGATAAAGAGATGACATATGAAGTAAAAATCTATCCCTTATGTTTTGATTGATGGAATTCTCTTCAAGAAGAATCTTTATGGTGTGTTGTTAAGGTGTATCAATGATGCAAAAACTAAAAAAGTGTTAGCAGAGTTTCACGATGGATTCTCTAGTGGACACTTCTCTGCCAAGACTACAACAATGAAGATCGTAATGGCAAGTATCATTTAGCATACTTTGTTTGCAGATGAAAAAAAGTGGGTAAAAAAATTAAAGGAATGCACTTTATTTGTAGGAAAGAAGAGATTGGTAGTGCTTCCCCTCTAAGTAGATCAGTATTTTGCACAATGGGGTATTGACTTCATAGGCATGATCAATCCACCTTCAAGCACTAGAGATAGAGGGGTGCTAACAACTATGGAATACTTTACCAGATGGACAAAAGCTATCATGCTTAAGGAATCAACCGACACATTCATCCTTGAATTTCTCGAGGGTATAGTCATAAGGTTTGGCATTCCTCAAACCACTATCTTTGATAATTCAAAATCCTTCCTTGGCACTAAAATCACTAATTTGGCTCTAAATATGGGCATCTATCTGAAGACATCTTCCAACTATTAACCTCAAGGAAATGGTCTAGAAAATTCAACAAACACGAACCTAATAAGGATCATAAAGCACATAATGAACATTATCCAAAAGCAATGGCATACAAAGGTCTCGCGCATACTCTGGGAAGATAGAATCAGAGTTATAATAGCAATAGGAACTTTTCCTTACAAGCTTGTTTATGGAAATGAGGCTACCCTTCCTTTGACACTTGAGTTGAAATCATACGCATTTTCCCAGTAGCTAGAGCTCAAAGGCACAAACCAGAGAGAAATTATAATGGTGGAGCTAGTTAATCTCAAATAATCAAGGAAATCTGCCATGATCAAGCTAGAACAACATCAACAAGAAACAAGGAAATGGTTTGACAGAAAGGCTAGGAATCAAGATTTCAAAGTTGGGGACTTAGTCTTGAAATGGGATGTTGACAGAGCTAAACCGGGGTGCCATTTGAAGTTTGATACACTTTCGAGTGGCTCATATATCATCAGTTCATGGAAGGAGGATAACTCTTTTGAGTTAACTCATCTTAATGGAGGTGCATTGCAAATCCTAGTAAATGGGATCTATCTCAAACCCTTCCATTAAGTTTTCTACATCATTTTGTTTATATATTAGAATAGTTTAAATTCCTCTAAGTGTACTATATGTACATTATTGGTTTGTACATAGTTCTTTCCTCTCACGTGCTTCGTGCACGTGCTCTTCTTTTGCTTTCGGGGTACCAATTTTCTTCTAGCAATTTTCAGCAGTTTGTAGGATTTGCAATAAAGTCAAGAAATGACCCTTCAAGTGACTTTAGGGGCAGTTCTTCAAAGTTGTAAATTATAATTTCATGATTACATAGCTGACTCCATGCCCAATAGATGCTCTATGCTACTGATCTCCTTCATCTAGTAGGCAGAAGGCCCCAAAACTCACCAAAACTGTTATCCAAATAACTCTCCTAGTTATTTGGACAAATTATATACATATTATGGCTCAGAGATCTTCATTTGAGTGGCGCACACCTTATTTGTCTCCTTGGTACATTCATTTGGTCACTATTTCCTCGTGCGCCCTTACACACTTCCCCTTATCCACTTTCTATTTTTATTTTCCTATTTGTTCCACTCTGACCTTGTGCCCATATTATGTGCATTCGTCTTCTTCCTAGCATCTATTCATCTTGCAAGTGTTGCTTGTACTTGCTTCAACCATATAATTCCCTAGCCCTCACACACATCATGCACATTACCTTGTAATAGTTACGCTTTGACTATACATTCTATGCTCACCATTTTACCCCATTTCCTCCACGCACGTTACAATTGTGTATGCCTTCCTTCTACCTTCTTCTCGTTCCTCATTATTCCATATGCATATGTTTACAACCTCCTCTGCACCATTCTGTGCCATGTCATTATATGACACACTTGAGTGTGCTACACATAATGATTCAAAGTGCACCAACAAGGCACCAAATCCTTGTAACAAACCAATGAGTGACACGTGGCAAAATTGACAAAACACTTTTTCACAGTCGACCCTGAAAAAATTATTACAACCATATCTTTTGCTAAATATCTCTTATCAGTGCATACCTAGTCTTAATCAATAGCTACTGAAATAGGATATAGTGATAAATATTCACATTCAAATTTTTCATGGATTTGGTAGGTGAGAAATGGGAAAACATCTTTCTGGGCATTGATGAGCAAGTCTGATTGCTCCAACCACCTCATTTGATCTGATCCACCCTCATTCCTTCTCCAACATGCCAAAAAAATGTGGGAAAATGTATTTGTCAGATTTACAGGAGGATTTGAATGCATTTAATTCTTTTTATTGGTGATTGCATTTCAAATTTATATTTTCCCTCCTCCTTCTCTTCTTCTTCCATGGATTCATCTATAAATGTAAGAGTTGGGATCATTAATAATGTTTGACATTTTTAGATTTTTACACACTTTACTAAGGATTTCACATTTCTTTATTCTAAGTCACATACCTCTATATCTGATTTGTGCATGTGGATATTGGCCTCTTTCTCCATTGTAACAGTTCTTTACATTTCTGGAAGTAATGGAATCATCATTTTGAGAATATTCTTTGTCCTAATCATATTTGTTCCTTTGTTCTTTCATTTCTTTTACATTGTGTGCTTGTTGTGCCATTTTATGTCCCTTGCAACTCCATTTTTAGTTGTGTTCCATGAAATTGATCTGGTAAATACATTTTAGTTGTGCTACACATGCCTAGCCTTATTTTTATCATAGTTTCCTTTAATGTTATCCTTCTATCCCTGGTCCCTTGGCATTGTTAGCTTAGTTTTACCTTTCAACATTAGGAGTAATAGTAGAAGTATAAATAGATAGACGAACCAGCCTTCTCTAGAGATCCATCTCAAGCACACAAGGTCCCACAACTTGGAGATGGTTCTATTGTTGTCTCAAATGACTTGATTCTTCTAGATTCGATACATGGGTGCAAGTTTGACCACTAATAGTTACTCATGAACTCAAAAAAATGTAGGATAAAATAAATGAAGCTTCCTAGGTCATAAAAGGGGTTTTGTATGTGTAGATCATTGTGGAAAAAAAGGTGCTCCTTTTCAACAGGTTCATAGGGAAATGCCCCATATTTTCATATTTGATTTTAAGGAAAACTGATTAATGTGAGAAGTTTTCTATGAGGAGAAAGCTGATCAATACAGGAAGCTTTCCTGGGTGTTATTTGTTTTGAAGGATGATCAATGTGGAAATCCTTTAACATGGGTAACCATCCTTCTAGGGTATGGTCTACAAATTTAATTTTTGACATTTACAAGATAGTCATTCTTCAAGGGCTCAGTCTACTTTTTACTTTCTTAACAATATGATTTTTGATATTTTGAATAGTTTTCCTTCGAGGGACTAGTCTATTGTATTTTTTATTTTTGAGAAATGCATCCAAATTATCTTTATGCATATATTTATGTTAGGCTGAGGGAAGAACCCAAATAGACTATTTCAAGGAGGGGAGAAGATGCATATATGATCTACACATTCATGCCCCATGTTAGTTGGTACAAGGTAGATATGAGTAATGATTTAAGGTGTCCCTGTAAAGGATGAACTTATCTATAGTGAAATATGTGATGAAAAAAGCCACGGTGCTCACCTTTAAGGTATATTTAGGATAATGACGGATAACCACATGCTTTAAAATCATTACTATGAAAAAATGGATGATATGATAAGGTGATAAGATTTTAATTATAACTATTATCACAAAAATCAATCATTTAACAGTAAAATGGCCACAAGTGCAAGGCATTTAGAGGTTCTTTTTCAGGTTCACCATTAAGATAAGCAAGACAACATGCTCTTGACCCATACTTGTGAGTGATGACGTATGGACCAATAAAATTAGGGGAAAATTTTTCACATTTACTCTATTCTAATTGAGTGACATTCTAATTTTATTTTAGCACAAGATCACCAATTTTAAAGTCTCATTCTTTGATATGTTTATTACATGCTCATTTAATGTGTTCTTGATAAACCTATTGGTGTTCAAGAGCCATTAGATTTTTTTCATCTAACAGTTCAAGTTGTGTTAAATGGTCTTGTCAATATTATTCATTGGGGATTAAGTCCTTAACTAATACATGAAGTGATGGGATATGAAATTCAAGAGGTAATACGACTTTAGAGACATAGAAAATTGAATAGGGTGTAGCTACCATAGGAGTACGGATGCTAGTTCGATAGGCCTAGAGGGTGAATGAGATTTAGAGATATTAATTCCTTCCTGCATCATTTACTATTTTCATGAGGATTTTATTAAGTGTTTTATTTGAGGCTTCATTCTTTCCATTTTATTGGGGATAATATGGCGATGAAAAAATGATTTTACTGTTGAAGGTATCATAGAGATTTTTAACTTCTTTATTTTTAAAGGATTTTACATTATTTGTGATAAGTTTATATGGGATACCAAAATGGCATATAATGTATTGGTATATGAAATTGATATTAGGTCATGACTTAATGGATGTTAAAGGGATAAATTCATCATATTTAGTGAATTATTCAGTAGTTGTAATAATAAAATGATTTTGTTGAGATGATTTAGGGTTAATAGCACCAATAAGGTATGATGTAACCTAGAATTCACCAAATGACACCCTAGATGCGCTAGCACATCACTCAACCTAGACTAAGAACTCACCCGAAGTGCGCAAAGGTACCAGGTCCCTCTTTAGGGTTACTGTAGCAAAATACCAACATGATGAAAACTTACAAAATATTGATCCATAACTAATACATCATTATATAGTGCATGAAAAATCTAGATCTAGGAGATAATTGGTTTAAACAATAATCATGATAGAAATAAAAACATGCACTACCCAATTATACACAGGAATAACACTTAGGTTTAGTCAATATCTTCCATCTCTTAATTATCACAATAACACAGAAGCTTCTACAATATTGGAAGTCTATGCTGATGCACGCATGGATCTGATATAATAATCCATAAACATGTACACTATGCTATCCATCTCTCTATATCCCCCTTTTTCCTACCATGTAATTCACTACATATATATAGGGTGGGGAATTTCCCTTCACCGCTTATCTATTCCAAAATAAGGCCACATGCTATTAGTATCCACGTGCCTTTTTCATGCATAGCCACATATGCAAGTGTGTTATCTATAGACTACTGATAGTTAACTAAGGTGACAATCCTATTATTAGACTGTCTCCATGCAAAAGCACTCTGAATCTGATCCTCCAGAAATAGACAATGTGTGGCGTGCACGTCTTTACATCCTTGGTGTGTTCTGCATGTCGTCTTCTAAAAATAGATCTTCATGTCCAAAAATGGCTAAGTCCTAAAAACTGAACTTCTGCTCCACGTGTGCGTTATTCCTATCCATTCATGCCTTTGCGTATGACTTTCTTTCCTGCGTGGACTTCTTGTGTGCTTTCTCTTTCAAGTGTTCTTTGATCAACATTACCCCACACTAGTTTCATTATCGTCTCGAAAATGGGCATCTCCAAAAACTGAAGTAAAGAATAGAAGAATGGAAATAATGAATGAATGTATGAAATAATGTTTTACCCTGTAGTCTCTTCTTCAACCTGAACAACTAATTCATGATATTCTATTTTTATTTCAGCCTCTAAGGTCTTCCATTCAGCGATTTCTTGTTCTAATTTTTTTGGAATGTCCACAAAAATGGAATCCAATTCATCCCTCGCAATCTCCCCCTTTTCATTTTGTAAGACTAACACAATGTTGGACATTGAGGTCATTATTCCCTCTAGAAAATCTATCTTCTGCATAATGAGCTTCCCAAGCTCTTCTATCCAAATCTTGTGGATCTTGTGATGCTGCCAGGGCCTCGCACTTCTACTTAACCATTGAAAATCTTTATGCGCGGTCCAATGTTTCATCCTTCATTTCTATCTGGACCTCATTTTTTTCTTCCAAGGTCTTAATGTTGATAAGAGCCTCTGGAGCAATACAGATGTTTAAAGCATGGTCTACTTTCTTCAATTCTTCTTGAAGTACTTGTAGCAGCCCCTTATAGGATGTAATATTTCACATCACTGAAGCTTTCTCTCGTTCTGCCTCTTGTTTTGGATCTCTTAGCACTGGCATGTGCATAGGTTCATCTTCAAGTACCAGTTCCACCAACTTTCCTACATAATGTATCACTGAGGGAAATTTCTATGGTACCTTGGTCTCCAAGTGTGGCCTAGCTCTTATGACATTTTCACCAAGCTCCTCTATGCTAAGTACCTCTCTTGCATTAGGCATGCTATTTCTCCATCCTTAGTTTTAATATCCTCTCTGAGAACCCTAATTGTGGTATCCTTGTCCATATTTCACCTTACCACCTCTGTTGATACTTTGACCAAGCATTACTCACATGTTCATCCAATATGACAGTAGGCTTTACTATCATGTGTTTGGCCTGAGGTGTCTTCTTCAACCTTCGTGATACACATGAATCCTAACATACATCAAAATATGGCTCATCCATGTGTGTGTGCATGGACCATGACAATTGTTTCCTCATGCGCACTGTGGCCATATCTTCATCCATGAGATCCTAGTCATATAAGTCTTTCTATGTCAATGTGCTTTGGAAACGGGTGCAAAATTTTTTTCCTGCATCCTCTGCATAGCCCATAGCTGGTGGAATGTGCTCTTCACTCGTTCTTCTAAACTATTGCTGCTTAAGGACTTTAGCTTCCAAAATTGGGACTTGTGTCTCCATGTCCTGAGTATTCTCTACAGCTGTCTCCTCTGGTCCCTTTTCTTCCTCTCCTCTTTCCCTTGATTCCTCATCCTTTTGTTCTTCTATGTTCTCTGGAAGTGTAGAAGAATTAGGCATGCTTTCCTCTAATTCTTCCGCCTCCTCATTCAAATTCAAATTCCTCCTTCTTTGTATAGTTACCTCCTTTTGTGGAGAGATTCTAGATGATTTATACACCATTTGTGGAGTAGAACCTTGGGTCCTTGTTCTCTTGAACACCCTCTAAAATTTTTGCTCCCCTTGGACCACATTCAAGTCCTCATCATCAACATGTTATGGCTAAGGTGGTGTAGTGGTGCACTTAGCTTCATCCTTATTCATAGGATGTCTTCAACCTCTATGCTCCAAACCACCACTATCTTCATGCTCATCCTCCTCATCCTTCACTCCAATTGGATTTGTGGGCTTAGGCGCTAGGATGTTCTCCATTGTATGCTTTCCCTTTGGTGGTGCTGGAAGTGCGAACTCATCTTCCACATACTAGTTATTCTCCATTTTTGGCTTTAGTTGGAGATACACCAGCACTACTCCAATATCTACCACCACAAAAATTATTGGTTTAATGCTCAATACATTTGAGGTGAGTCTTTCAACATATGCACCCCACCCTGGATACACATATTTCTTCCTTAGTGTGTGGTAGTCGCAATATACCTTCTCTGCATTGAATGTCAGTCATCACACATTTGTAAACCTATGTACTAATGCCTGGAAGTACCTTGTTGTGAATGCATATGGCAGTCGTCACTTAGCTTTGTAACAAGATGTGTGGCTACTTGCACAATTGAATAATTCTTCAGTTTGTCGATGTCCATACCACATGGACGCTTTGTATACCCCAACTCCTTTCTGGTCTCCAATATTATAGTTTTTTCTGTCATTTCATCTCACAAATTGTTTCCTATGCCTTCTAACCCCATTACCATGGAGATGAGCGCAACTGTAATTCTGACTCTATGACCTGTAAAGTTGAAAAAGTCCTCATGCACTCTTCTCATGAGCCATTAGTACAAGGGCTCAAATTTCTTGTAGTAAGGGAGCTCATATAGTTGGTAAACTCCTATCCTCTACAAGAGCTTTAACCAGCATCATCATACACTGGCATGTCTTCCGCCATGCATTTATTTGTCTTTGTGTTTAGCAATGTGTCAAGATCCTTCTTATTATCTATGGTATGGTGATTTTACTCACTCACTTTGATTTTCCTTATGTGTGAATCCCACTCCTAGCCAATCATGATGCCCTCTAGATATTGCATTTTATAAAAATTTCTTTTTGGAGCCATCTCTTCTTCTTCTTCTACCACCTTCTTCTTTCCCTTCACTCCTGCTACAACTACTTTCTTGGGTGCCATTTCTACCTTGCAATCATTTGTATATCCTTGCCACTCAAATTCTACAAGGTGCAAAGAAAACCCTAGTTTGATTCAACATGCCCTCGGTGAAATTACATGCCATATCTCATCTCTGTCGCATTGCTTCACTCAAACCCTTCACCATCGGGGACACAAGCTCCTTCTGCACATAGATCTCTTTGTCGTGACTGGTTACACCCCTCTCACACCTTAAAATAATCACTCAGCTCTTCACACTTGGCTTCTTTCAAATACTCTTAATCACATTGGTAAAAATAAACTCGCATCCCATCCTTATATAGATTTTCAAATTTTTGATACATTCATTGCTCCTTCACCTACCAAATATCCTCTCATTAATTGACCAATTCCATCATTTCCGCGTGTTACATCCTCACACCCTAGTTATAACCTTATATCATGCCTTCTTACCCTCTGGTCAAAGAATTATCTTCAGCACACATCCTTGCATCTGAGTACCTCGTTAATGTACCTTATCCTGGTAGTTATTATGGCCTCTGCTTACCTTGCATTATTCTATTCCTTCATTCATCTCCATCCTTGGTCACTTTTGAGAAGAAATTTTTTTACTTTGACAAACACCCTTAGCATCTTATTATTTTCATCTTTCAATTCCCATAATATTGGACCTGGATATCAACAACCACCCCACACTAAATGGATGTGTAGTCATATGCACATAAACATGCTTCATGTAGTAATTAGATTCATGCATGCAAGAACGCTTATTTCACAAAAACAACAACTAAAGTGACAAAGCACAATGACAATGAAGGAAATACAAAATGGAAACCTAATATAATTAGCAATACTACCTTATTACAAACATAAAGAACACTTATTTATAGTAGGGCTTCAGCCTACTCCCGTTGAAGTAACCGGGTAGCCGTGTTATGTCTAGTGCTTCTAACTAGCAAGCACCTATTTCAAGGATGTAATTAATAACATATGGCCCTAACCAATGTACCTTAAGTTTTCTTGGATGGAAAAATAACTTAGAGTCATAGAGAAGTACCATTTTCCCAATCTCAAACTTCTTATCCCTTATGTTTTTTTCATGTCATGCTTTCTGTCTTTCCTTTTCCTACTTCTGACTCCATCGTGTTATGGCTCATCGCTCATCCAATTGAATCATATTCTCAATACGCTCATATAAAGCCTTATCATCAGCTAGACCTCCAGTCTGCGCAATGTGTAAAGAAGGTAACATAAATTCTATAGGGAGAAAAGCTTCAGTGCCAAACACCAACTGAGATGGTGTGGCTTTGTTCAATCTCTTATAATTTGTTCTATATGCCCAAAGAACAACTGACACTTTATCATCTCAATCCTTTCTTCCAACATCACAATTTTTTTTCAAAGTCTGGATAAAAATCTTGTTGAAAGCCTAGTAATTCCATTTACCTGGGGATGATAGGGTGTAGTTTTATGGTGTGCAACCATAAACTCATCTAATAGGATCCTGATTGTCTCATTCAAAAAGTGTGTTCCCCTATCACTTGTCAAGATTAAAGGACATCCATATCTTGTAAGAACATTCTCCCATAGAAACCTAGATAATGTAGCCATTGTATAGTCATTCGTAGGTGTTTCTTTTGCCCACCATGTGAGATAATCCGTACAAGTAATAAATAGGTATTGTAAAATCGATGGCCCATTTCTCAAATGGTTCAGCAATAGTAATTGGTCTCAAAGGAATCTCATATATTTTCCCTAGTTTGCCTAGGCGATGACAATGGTCACATGCTTTACAATACACTTTACAATATGTATATAGTTTCTCCCACCATAATCGAGCAAGTAGGATCTTTCAGGTAGTTATATCACCTACATAGTGTTCTCCTGCAATACCACCATGGGATTTTTCCATAATATCCTTGTGCTCATGCTCTAATACACAACAATGTAATAATTCATCTCTTCCTAACTTGTAGAGGTCACCACTGATTAACATAAAGAGTGTTGTGTGTATAGCAAGTTGTTTCTTTTCTAATGCCTTCATTCCTTCTGGTGCCACACCAGTCCATAGAAAGACAAAAATGTCTTCTAATTCTGATGGCGTGTGGTGTAACCTATATAAATGTGCATCAGACATGGTTTCTTCAATTGTCTGTGCTTCTTCTCCTGAGTGAATTCTAGATGAGTGGTCTGGTTCAGAGTTACTTTTCCCTAGCTTCACCACAACTATGAAGTTAAACTCCTGAAATAGGAGTACCCATCTACATATGCACCCTTGTAAGATAGTTTTATTCACTAATTAATTCAATGCCATGTGATCTTTATAAAACACAAATGGTGTTGCTAACAAATACTGTCAAAATTTGTGCAATGCATAGATCATTGACAAAGCTTCACACTCTATAGTTATATAATTCTGTTTAGCATGAGTTAGCTTCCTACTAGCAAAGAAAATTGGATGATCTACAATACCTTCACCAGGTTGAGCTAACACAACACCAATGGCCATGTCAGAGGCATCCACATTCACATGAAATGCTTTATCCCATGAGGGAAACTGTAGAATAAGCGCGGTAGTAAGATTCTCCTTTAATATCTCAAACTCCCACTGTTGTGGTTCTCCCCAATAAAATGTACATTTCCCTTTTAGTAATTCTTCCAAGGGTGTAGTAACTTGGTCATACCCTTTGATGAACTTCTGATAATATCTTGTGTGACCTAAAAATCCGTGTACCACACTTTGACTGGTAGGCACTTCCAGGCCTAGAATGACTGCAACCTTAGCTGGATAAACTAGAAAACCTTCCTTACAGATTATATGTCCTAAAACTATTCCAAAAGGAGTACCAATATGCCCTTCTTGATGTTTAAAGAGATACTCAATTATCTGCACCGTTCAAACATTAAGTGCAGATAGTCACAATGATATTTCAAAAGCCCATATACTGTCCAATAATCTAGATAAACCTATAAAAATTTGTGAATAAAATATTTGAATACATGAACAACTATCCACAAGAATACAACAGGCATGTTTTTCAGTCCAAAAGGCATGACAATATAGGTGAAGCTACCCCATTTAGTAGTAAATGTAGTATTTTCCTAATCCTCTTATGCAATTCTAACCTGGTGATACCTAGAGAACCCATCTGTAAAAGAATATATTTCACACCCTATAACTCCTAGTATTTCCTCAGTAAATGGCGTAGGGAATGGATCTGTTACACATGCAGCATTCAACTCCCTGTAGTCCACACATACTCTAATTCGTCCATCCTTCTTGATACTGATCACCATTAGAATAACCCATTCTGAATCATCAAGGGGCTTGATAATTCAAAATTTTACCTTTTCATGTAAATTGGGGTTCATTGTGTAAGGACTCTTTCTAACTAGGCATGCACTTTCCTTAAGCTTTATCTTCATTTCCCCAAGTGATTCATGCATGCCTTTAATTTCATGATACCCTAGAGGGAATAAGTCCTGATAATCCCTATGTAACTCAATGATCTTTTCCAATTCTGATTCTGACCAATAGTCTCCAATTATGACCTCCTTTGGCTCAACCTCCGAACCTATATTCACCTTATTTATCTTCATGGGTTCGTGATAGGTGCGCATATCCTTTTCTGCATTTTCCAAGACCTCACACACCCCTTGTTAATGTTCAATATCCAGGTTCTCAACTTCCTTATTATCCACGATGTAAACCATCTTTCCTTTCTCTTTCTCAAGGAAAGCACGATCAAGTAGTATGGATTCCATTTCTTCTTTCTTTTCAAAATGTGCTCCGGAATCTATCTCACCAAAGAATTCATAAATATGATATTTTTCCTTTGCACTATCTCCCATAGTTAAGTGCTTGAAATTTGTTAATGCTTATTCTACTGGAGGTTTAATCGATAAGTAGTCAAAGGTTTGGAGCATCCCTATAGTCAAATTCTGCCAATTCCCAATCTCTCAATGTAGTTCTCAGTATATATACCAGCACATGAGCATCCTTGTAGAGTAGAGTACAATCTATGTACCTAGAGTGAAGGTAATAATGCTTCCTATCCCATTTTATAGAGTCTCTCACACTGCTAAATGTGATGTTGAACAAGTTGATCACCATTATAAGTGCAGATCTACATAGGTGCATTGCTCCCTAAAAACCTAGTTGATAGGGTGGTTCCAATCTCCCCCCGTTCTATAATATTATTATAGACACCAAAATTAGGTACCACTCCCCTTGGTCCCTCGTCAAATAATCACCTTGAACACACCCACCTAACCATGGCCCCTTTCACCCCACTCTAATATTAATTTAATTAAATTAATTAAATTAATCCATGTCCTCACAATATTTATTATTTTAAATATCCTAATTAAGATAATTCTCACACCACCACCTCACCTAGCCACCTCACTCAAAACCCATTCTTAGTATGTTACTATAACTAACTAAGACCTACCCAAACCCTAAAAATCAAATCCTACATTCCCTCTAACCACTTTCCTTCCCGTTAGAAAAGAAGCTTTCGTTCTAACCACAAAAATAAATGAACAAGATCCAAAAAATCAGGCGAATCTGCCCATTTTTAGTAGATCTAGAAATCCCATCCTTACCGATGTTGGTCAACCTAGAACTGTCATTGGTTACCATTTATTCCCCAAAACAACCTTATTTTAAGGTTGGCACATTCAAAGAGTAAGGGATAAAAACTACAGTTGCATGCAAGCAAAACCAACATTCGCACACGCATCTAAACATCCACATCTAACATCAAAAGTGATCACAGAGCCATTTGCATTCACGAAAGCATCCAGGGAAGTGCCATCACCACATCAAATTCCATCCAACCATCAAACTCATACAAAAGTAAGTATTTTGTTAACCAACATTCATCCATTTTCATTTTAGTAGGCTCTGTTACCTCTATTATCAGTTTCTATTTACACCCCCATTCTCCCACCATTTACCTTCATGCAAGTTTGATCATTCCTTCACCCACACCACTAAATTTCCCATTCATGAATGTTAAACACCTCTAAATATATCTGAGATCTCCATAGACCTTTCCATTACCCTCTCCATTTTCATTTAGCCTCAGATCTATCCCAACACCAAGATTTTAATAAGTTTCTATCACCTAAATATACCGACACTGGTTACCCATGACCATCGCTAGTCCATCCTGAACCGTCATCGGCTACACTAAATCGACGTCAGTCTCTGTGTTTTACCCTCAGACCAAGAACAAATCCTAACTTCCCCACCAAGTACCCAAAACAACCCAAAACTAGGCCCTGACTAGTACCAGTACTTTAACAGAGACGTTGCCCTTCAAATTCAATCATAGCTTAGCCTGTTGTGAATGAATTTACTTATTTTAGTCAAATGAGATACCTAAATAATTTTAACTACAATAGGATTTCATTTATTGTTAACAATGAGTTGTTTAAAATAGTGGATTGACAAGCTTCTAGGGAGTATCACACTTCCTAGAACTAGCACACACTAGGGAGTCCACTGTCATATGTTATTTAATCTCTTTTCGTGGTCTTGTTGTTCATTTTAGGTAGTTCCTCCTAGCCAAAAGGAATCTCTCATGATCAGCTATGAATAAAGAAGTCAAACGCATACAACAACCTTCAACCAGATTTTTAACAGGTATTCCTCCTAACCCTTTTTACCCTTATCTATTTCATCAATATTCAAATAAACACTCTAAGAATCAGGTGAAACATTTTGGCATGCCTGGTGGGACCCATTCAGGGTTCCTTGCATTTCTTCATTTTTAGGTGAAAAGTTGTATGTTTGTTTCATTTTTGAAAGGTTTTCACATTAAAGTTTCTCCCCTGGAATATTCTCTTCTTTCTATGTGTCTCTAAAAAATCATTTTTTGGTGTTATAAAAAGAAATCTTCCTCTCTTTCATTTGTACTGCATTAGTGAAAGATCATACTCTCTCTTGTTCATCTTTTTGTGTCATCGAATTCAATATTTCAATTTGGGCTTAAAATCATCTGCATTAGCTCACACTAAATTAGGGTAACCTATACGCTGGAAGTCATGCCCAGCTAATGGTTGACAAACGAATCATAGAAAAGCACTTCCTTTCTCTTCTTCTATCTCCAAGTCTTACCAAAACATCACAAAATTGAAAAATATACACATTCTTAAACAACATCTTACCCAAAAGAAGTTGTAGGTGATCACACGATCATGACAAAGTGGTCACCCAGCTCGTTACTTCTGTCAAGTCATTATCTCATAGGATGGCCCGCCCCAACTATAACATAACCTAAAACCTCTTCTTGTAGATCTCCTTCTTCATAGGAATCCTTCCTCACCAAAAAATATATTCTAAAGTTCATGAGTCAGTCTTCTAAATAACATAAGCTGAACAAACATAAAGGAAAGAGCACTCTTAGGATTTTATTTTTATTAGTGTTTCTGGTGGCTTTTGTTTTGAGGTGAGAGGACATGTTCTTCATATTTTTATTTCTCCTTGCATGCTCCTTATCATAGTTATTGTATTCTAACTTCGTCTGAGTGTTCCTGGACCCTATTTTCATCATTCTCAAAATTCTAGGTTTGATTCCACACTTGATTTTTAAATCATAACTACCTTTTCTTCATCTCTATTTCAATTTCATAGTAACCAATTTTGGTTCAGTGACCATCGTTAGTTACCCTATGACCATCATAGGTTTTACCCAACCGGCGTTGGTTTACTGTTCTTTTGGTTAACCTTCCCAAAAGGAAACTTGTTTCATATTATTTGTTATTCAGAGTCTCTGTAACTCTCATCTTCTGTCCTGATAAAATCCATCTGCATCTTATCTACTTAGTAGGTTATTAGCCTTTTGCCTTGTTTTGGAAAAATTTCCTTTTCCCACAGTGACCGACCACAATTATTAGTGACTAATGTCAGTTTACCCTAACTGACATAGTTAGCCTTTTCAAATTTCTAGCTAACATTTTTTTTACCTAATCCACCCACCACCACCTATTTTTCCTATTTTTACTATATTTCGGTATCATTTATAGAAATAAGTCCTACCACATCAGTACTTGTTCACATGGTGCTGACTCATAGCCAAGAAAACACCCTCATATTCCATGCTAGTTGTCAACCACTCCCACCTAGTCCTTCTCCACCTTCCATTCTATCACCCATGGATCCTACCCAACCTATCACTATTGTCATAGGGGATGAGCAGTTCACACAACTCCTTGACCAGAACCCTACCGCCTTATAGTTCTATCTTTCCCACTCATCCACTTGATATTCCTTGAGTCATTTTATATACAGCATGCTCGTATCTATCCCCATGACTCTCATTCCTACTTCAGTGTCAGTCCCTTCTATCTCCGCATTACCCGCATCTGCCTTGCCCCCAATTATTTCGTAGCTAGGCCATGTACCTTCTATGACCTCTGCATCTGCCACATCTATTGCACCCGTAGCATCCACTATACCTTTGTCCACCACCCAAAACATAACCTCATCCACACCTATTGTCTCACATATACCCATAGCAACACAACCACCCCCGGCGTCGATGATCCCTACCCCATTTAAAAACATTTTCCTTTCTATTCCACATTCCTTAGCCCCCATCGCTACTAGGGTTACCTCGACCCTTCAACCTCCATATACGTATTGTTGTATATATCTTCCCTAGGGGAAATATAGACAAATAGGAGAATATGGAATACATGAAAAATGAAATCCTTCATTTCAGGTTTTGAAAGTGCATTACATGGTCGAAAACCTGAAATTTATTACATCACCAACCACCTATGGTGTAGGTAAAAGGATGTTGACATGAAAATGGATGCACCCTGGCACAGGTTAAGGGCGCAGGTAAAAGGATGTCGACATGAAAATGGATGCGCCCTGGCGCAGGTTAAGGGTGCAGGTAAAAGGATGTCGACATGAAAATGGATGCACCCTGGCACAAGTTAAGGGCGAAAGTAAAAGGATGTCGACATGAAAATGGATGTGCCCTGGGCACAGGTAAGAAGATGTCGACATGTGAAAATTTTAACCCAAGGTGGAGGTTGGGGGCGCATAACACAAAGTGTCGACATGCAAAAAATTTTGCCCAAGGCGCAGGCTGGGGGTGCATAACACAAGGTGTCGACATGGAATTTTTAGTGCCTATGGCGCACTTAAGAGTATGTCGACATAAGGATGGATGCACCGAGGTGCATCTTCAGGAGGTGCAACATTTTGAGCGTTGACACCCTGACAGAAAGCAAACCCTGGTGTAGATATTCAAATGGCCATAACTTTTCACAGGGAGCTTGGATTAACGCAAGGTTGGACTTTTCAGTTTTCTAGGGTTCTCACCTACTGCCATAATGAGATGAATTAAATGTAACTTGGAGGTGGTTAGGGTAGATTTAGAATTCCTCTCTCTTCCCTCTCTCATTCTTCCTATAAATTGTAAGGAGGGGCTTCTTTCTAAAGGTTGGACATTCTTGTTTTTCACCTCCCTTCTTCTCTTTGGCAGGTGAAATTGTGGAGTTCAAACCTACCATCTAAAACTGTGATGCAACTTTTCCTCTTGGCATTTTTATAGTGTATTGTATCAATCTTTGGAGAAAATAATGCATGTCTATGGATGATTCTCAACCCTCTCTATGTTAATTTACATCCTCCTGATATTTCACTGCAAATTTGGTTATCTGTGCATGATTTTGCATTGCATTTTAATGGTTTGTGTTTATTGGAAAGACAGGTGTTCATCATTCCTTGGTGCATCACCTTTGTTAGTTTAGGCTTTATTTTATGCATCTTCTTACCCTGTCTCCTTAGCAAGTTAGATTAGGTTTTTGAGTAAACCTTCTACATTTTTATGTGTGCATCTAAACATAGGAATAGGAACTGGCCTTCATCCGAAGAGATTTTTCTGATTTCACAAGGTCCCACACTTGGGAAAAGCTCCATGTTATGCAATCGCACTGAGAGTCTCAACCCATCGAGTTGTAGACATTCAGGGGTGCTATGATTCACCATCAACACGTACTATCAGCAACCTCCTATTTCATCCATCATTCATTCAGGGTACGTACCCCCTATCTCACTCCCTCATTCCCAACCTACATATGCGGCATCGCCATATACTGGAATACCACCTCCATCATATGTCCAACACCAACCCTCTTATGCTAAAGGAGGTACCCATCCATCACTACCTACCAATGACCTCATCAAGTTAATGATGGACAAGATGCAGACACTAGAGGCATCGGTTTCCGGCTCGTGCAACTCTCTCACCTATGAAAAAATTTACAACGAGCCCATACACCCATCTATTCCTATTCATCCATATCCCATACATTGGGAGATGCCTAAATTTAACCATTTCAATAGCAAAGAGGACCCACAACAACATTTGCAGTCTTTTAAACATGGGTGTTATCTGATCGGTCATGATGACGCTTTGCTTCTGAGGACCTTTCCTATGTCTTTGATCAGGCCCATGTTAGATTGGTATAGTGGGTTACCTAGGCATTCTATCTTTTCATTTAATCAGGTAGCCCAAGCCTTCTTGGATCACTTCTCCATCAATGTTGTTAAGAAGGTTACCATGACTGACCTTTACTCTACACATCCATATGACAATGAGTCTATCATAGATTTTTTCACTCGTTAGCATAGCCTTATCAATCAAATCACATTCTAACTACCACAAACCAAACTCATAGATCTCTTTACATGGTCTTGTGCTAGAAATATCTCACTGACCTTGCAGGTGTAGACTTTTTGAACCTTCGATGAGGCATTCACCATGGCACGAAAGCTAGAGATTCGGGCCATCAAAGAAAAGAAAATTCAACTACGCAATAAGAACACGACATTTAAGTCAAATGATACCTCTTCTTCTTCGAAACCACAAAATAATTATTCAAAAGCCTATGGAACCACTAATGCAGTGGTACTCAAGGTCGGCCTAGCTCATCCATTAAATCAGGCTAAGCCCTCATCTAATCTTTCTCTTGTCCAAACCTTTCAATTCAGATGAGAACAATGGAAATACACCCCAATTGGGGAGTCTAATTCTTACATTTTAGAAAAGATCATCAAATTTGGAGCCATAAACCTTCCCCCTATAAAACCACACACTGGTTTTGATCCTACTGGCCCCACACCAGCATGGTATAAAGAGCACAAATTCTACAACTATCATCAGGTAAAAGGTCATAATGATGACAATTACATCAGTTTCAAGAACATTGTCCAGGAAATGCTCAAGAACAGCAAGTTAGTCTTGGATAATCCTAATGTGCCTACCAAGAAAAACCTACACATCATCAAGAAACCATTTCCTAATCATGCCCCTTCTTCTGATCAAACTGGAGAGACCTCAACTAATGATAACCATACCCGTGAGGTCCATGATATTTTCAGTGATGCACCAGTTGCTTCCCAATTTCCTCATATTCCTTCCATAGAGGAAATCTTGGCCCAAAGTCCTCCACCTACACATGAACCCATTTCACCTATTCCTCCACCCATAGAGGAAAACCCTTCATCTCCTCCCTCACCTGTGAAGGAGCCTTCTGTTAACATCAAGACCATTTCACCTTTGGCTTCTCCACCTAGAGAGTCATCACCAACAGTACCTCTCCAACCCATGGTAGATGCTTGTTCATTTCCTCCACCCACAGAGGAGCACCCATCATCTCATTCACCTATCAAAGATCTAGTAGAAATTTCATTAACTCTAGGTGACCATTCTCCATCATCCACCCAAGATCCTGTTGACTTACTTGGCTCTCTTACCCATAAAGGATGAAGCTAGTGAATTCCCCATTTCTAAAACACATTTTATGAGAATCTTCATTAAATCCACATCATCTCCACCCATTGTAGTGTCATTCTCATGCTTAGCCGTCTGCCTAGATTATATGGATAGAGCCTTACTTTGGGGGACATATTCTACTTCCTATCTCAACACAAATGTAGATGTCACTTGCTGACACCTCCACTATCTATTCAAAAGTATTTCAGCCAACCAAACCAAACACAACCAAAACTATTACAAATTATCCCATGATACCACTCATGGCTCAACTTACACCTATACCCATAACCCAACATGCATTTACATCTAAACCCACATCTACATCATCTTCCTTGCCTAAACCTATTACTACTTTAGGGGTCATCCCAATGGCTAGCCTTACTCATCCACTTATCAAATTAGATTTATCTACATCCTCCAAATCTAACACCAAATTTAACCTATCCCCTAAACAGAAGAACCAATCCCATAGATCTCATACCCTAACCTTGCCAATCACACCCTCATCACCTTCACTCCTTATGTATATCCTAGGACCTCACCCCTCAACCCTGGCCAAGAAACCCCCATCCACCGATAAACCACAAACACAGTAGCCCATTTCTCCCTTGTAGACCTCTAATATACCCAAGCACCTGACATAACCTCCACCCACACCTGTAACATTTTTACCACCCATACCTCCAATACCATCGATAACTTCTTCACTACCCACAACACTTCATTCCCTTTCCCTTAAACCTCCTACACAACCTACACCATCTACCTCCACAGCACCTTGGTTATCCCTGTGGGTAACCCACCCTCTTCCACCATATACTTTTCCTTCTAAATATCATGTGCCTATATCACCTTTACCCAAAAATCTGCAACCTAAAGGAAAAAATCCACTACCTTCCAATAAGGTAGTTAAATCAACCACACACTCTATTGCCAATTCATCTACCATGCCCCTACCCAAGCAGATGTGACCAACACCTAAGATCATAGCCCAACCTTCTCCCCTTCCAACACAGACCCTTCTTATACAATCAGTTGCACCTACACCCAAACCCACATTCACCTCCCATTGTGATCCGCTAGCAGGATTCTATGCCAAAATATTAACCAAGCTCCTCGAAACTTCCATCATCACATTACCCCCTCTTAGACCTTACATCCCACTCAAGCCCAAACCAAAGGGGTTTGAAAAAACCAAAATTTGTGCCTAGCATCATGTGTCAGGACACGATGTAGAGGACTGTAAGGATTTGAAGGCTGCTCTTGTCTAGTTGTGTCCTCTTGAAGAAAACTTTGACGATGATGACCTTCTTGATGAGGACCCCATTTCACCAGCACCAGTTTCCATATTTCTTACCTCATTTCCTAATCAGTGACCAAGACCTCCACCCCCACAACTCTTAGAGCCACCTCTAACATTTGAAATTAACATGGTGCACATCAAAGCACTCGCCAAAGCTCCACCCAAATTTTGGTGTGACCAAATCATTTTATAAGGTTCCTTCCCACCTCTTGGCTTCTGCCCTTCCTATCACTATACCTTTCATGGCTCACATACTTCACCTACCTCCCCACCTCAAATCAACATGATCCATGTTCCTACATGCACACAAAAGGCCAAAGGCAAGGAAAAGGAAGCTGACCCACCGACCAACCCTATACCCAACATACCATCTACACCCACACCTAAATTCACTATCCGCGGCACCACATATCCTATTTCCAACAGCGTTACACATCGCGTGATGCTCAAACAATTACACCAATCCTGCCTCAAATTCCCCTATGTGACCTCATCCAAACCTCTGAATCCCATCGCCAAGCTCTCATGGAGGTTCTTCAGTCTATTGAGGACTTACCCAATGACCCTACACGTGTAGCCTCTATTATTACAACTCATCATAAAGCCTCTCTTACCAAATTATCATCTTCTTCTACACCTCCACCTACTCACCAAGTAGCCACCCTAAGCTTCTCAGATGAAGAGATCTCACCACACCAAACTGATGACCCTGATCTAGCCCTTTTCATCTCCATCCATATTGATAATATACATGTACGAAGTGTTATGATTGATGGGGGCGCTAGCATGAACATCATCTCCTCCCATGCATTCGACCAAATGCACATACCTGATAATTACATGCATAAACATCCTGTCATATTGGGTTCATTTAATAACACTATCACCTCTACACTTTACACCATCATCCTCCATGTTCATGTGGGCCCCCGCACTATTCTAGAGCTATTTTACATCTTGGAGGGGGAATTTCAATATAACATGTTACTTGCTAGACCCTAGATCCATGTTATGGGTTGTGTTCCTTCCACTTTGCATCATTGTGTGAAGTTTGAGAATGAGGGTCACACCTATACCATTCTAGCTGACCCATCACCTTTCAAAACCTACAACATGCTTTACCAACCCAATGACATGTTTGTACCCATTAAGGAATATTCATCCATGACCACTTCCTCTTCACCTACACCTTCGCCCACCAGTGCTGCCGCTACCTCAACTGCACCTAAATCCTCCATCCCTACCACTACCATGACTTCCACTGCCAACCCATCTTCCTCCCAATCAGCTAGATCCACCTCTGATCTAACCTCTAACACATCATCTATCATAGCTATCCACATATCGACCAATGATCCCTTGGAAGGCATTTTTCAACGCCTCTCTCTGGGGGAGTATCACCTATATAATGTACACACATTCCTTACTCCACAAGAGTATGGAAGCCTTCACCAACACCCTCACTATGATCACAACATAGGAGAGCATCTCCTTTATGGTCCTCCCCACCTTTACACCAATCTCACATATGGGGGACTTGATACTACCACTTATACACCTGAACCACCATCACAAACCCGCCCATTTTCTATCGACCTCTAGTCACTCACAAATCACCGTTTTATCCACACCTTCCTACACCGATGTGCATGAAAGGGTTTTGGTTTTGGATTTTATGAGCAAGACCGTCACACTTTTATTCCATGTACTACCCATAAACATAACAACCATAGTGGTATCGGCTTTGCTAAACTGTCTACCAAGAAGGCTCACATTGAACTCATTGAGGATATCGACCCTTCTCCACCTTCTTCACCACCTTCATCGACAAATTCGATGGATCTAGAATCCATCCCTCCTAACTTTTTTTTTCATAAACACAATTTCCTTGGGGCCTCTAACTTATCAACTTGAGGGCAAAGCCCCTTCTTCTCTTCCCTTCCTATATCCTGAAATGATCGATGACGATACACCTTCTATCGTTCAATGTCAAGATGATGAATCTATACTCACCTACCTTGGTGTAGAAGAATCATATATTCATCATTCATTACCATCTAAGATGCAAACCATGTTGAACAAATCAACTATCAAAATAAATGTCCACACTTAGGATGACCCTCACATTCCAAAGATTGGCCAATCTTTAGATGCTACTGAATAGGAAGCCATCACTTCTTTTCTCAAAAATCATAACCATGCTTTTTCTTGGTCTTAGGTAGACATGCCTGGTATTGACCCCACCATAGTGGTCTATAATATCATAACCATTCCTGATGCCAAACCCATAAAACAAAAGCTAAGGAAAATGCACCCCTGCATTGCTCTTCTAGTCAAAGAATAACTTTAGTGCCTTCTTTCTGTTTCCTTCATCTTACCCATTGATTATCCCCGATGGATTTCTAACATTTCCCTAGTCACTAAGGCAATAGGGGGACTTTGCATTTACACATATTTCCATGACCTCAACCTAGCTTTCCCAAAAGATGGCTTTCCTCTACCTGATATTGACCAATTGGTTGACCTTACCACTGGTCATGAGAGGATATCACTCATGGATGGTTTCTTGGGTTATAACCAAATATTTCTTTCCCCAGAGGATCAACAAAAAACCACATTCATCACCCCTTGGGGGACCTTTTGCTATAGAGTCATGCCTTTTGGCCTTAAAAATGTTGGTGTCACATATCATCCGGCTATGACTTACATCTTCCATGACATCATGCACTATATATTGGAAGATTACATGGATGATCTCCTTGCCAAATCTAAATGCCACTCCGAGAACCTCGCCATCCTAAAAACCATCTTTGGCTACCTCGATAAGTATTGTGTTCACCTTCAGCCCAAAAATTGTGTCTTTGCGGTTCTCTAGGGAAAGCTCTTAGGATTTATTATTTCCTTACATGGTATAGAGGTTGACCCTGCTAAAGTCAAGGCCATTCTCAAAATCCCTCCACCCACTAATCTATGGCAGCTCCATAGCCTGCAAGGTAAGTTATTGTCTATTTGTCATTTCATTTCACAACTTTCTGATCGATGTCAACCATTTCATCATATTCTAAAAAAGGAGTTCTCCTTTAAATGGGATAATGACTACCACAAAGCTTTTGAGGCCTTAAAACAATACCTTCTCCAACCACCCATACTCATTCCACCTAAAGATGATCAACCCTTCTACCTATACATCTTTGCTACCGATCACTCCTTAGGGGCCATGCTTGCTCATCATGATGAACAACATAGGGAGTAGGTGGTTTATTACATAAGCCATACTCTTCTGGACTACGAAACCTGATACACCCATTCCAAAAAAAAATTCTTAGCCTTAGTTTTCATTCCCACCAAACTCTAAAATTACCTACTTAACCAAAAAACCTATGTTGTGACCAACACCAACCCCTTACACTTCATGTATGCCAAACCTTACCAAAATCAATGAGTTACACGTCCATAAAAATTCCATCAAGGTCCAATATATCACCAACCAATTGGCCGACACACCTATTTCTGGGGATCAACCCTCTAATTTTGACTTTCCAGATGAGTCTATTGCTACCTTTTCCCTGGATGAACTTACTTACCAAATGACACTTTTCTTCGATGGTTCCAAGTGTTAGTGTGGGGGTGGGGCTGGTGTTATCCTAATTATGCTTGATGGTGAACCCATGCCTTTATCTTTCAAACTCGATTTTGACTGTACAAACAATATTGCTAAATACAAAACACTCATATTGGGTCTCCAGGCTACTTATGCCTTATATGTTAAGTCAATCAACACCTTTGGTGATTCTCAATTGGTCATAAAAAAAGTCAAGGGTATATACCAGTGTTGTAATGAGATACTTCAAAATTATAAGCATCATGTGGACATACTTTTGACCACCTTCGACCGTTACGCATTTCAAACTGTCCCCCGTTCTACCAAAAAATTTGCAGATACCATGGCCTGCTTGGCTTCTCAGATACCCATTCACTTTCCGACTCTAAAATATTTGTCACCATATAAAGACACCAATCACCCTCTTATTTACCTCGTGAAGTTTACTCTATTAAAACCGTTGCTCCTAGCCTGCGTGAACCTTGGTATAAAAAATACTCAAGACTATCTTTCCCTCTCTATATTTCCTCCTGACCTCACTCGTAATGGACAATGTACCTTTCTTAAAAGGGTCTCTCGTTACGTCATCATGGGTGGCCTCCTCTATAAGCGCAACTTTGATGGTATTCTCTTACGGTGCCTTACGAGTTCTGAAATTCCCTATACCATTAAGGAAGTTCATGATGGCATATGTGGAGGTCACTTCAGTGGCCTTTCTATTTCTAAGTGTATTCTTTTCCTAGGTTATTACTGGCCGACCCCTAACCATGATTTTTTCCACTACGTTAAGTGTTGTATAAAATGCCAAAAACATGCCAATATTGATCATACACCTAGTCATGCCTTACAGGTTTCCCGTGACCTTTGGCCCTTCTCTCAATGGGGTTTGGATCTTTTTTAGAGAAATCAACCCCCATTCTTCCCAGTCACATCAATGGATCATCATCGCTACCGAATATTACACCAAATGGGTTGAGGCCATACCTCTCATCTCCACGAAAGCTGAGAAAAGATGTGAGTTCATCAATCATCACATTATTTTTCACTTTGGTGTCCCACATCGCCTCATCACTGATAACGAAAAACAATTCAAAAATAAAACCTTACATAAACTTTGCGATGCATTCGATATTCAACTAAGTTTCTCATCACCATATTACCCACAAACCAATGGCCACGCCAAATTCACTAATAAAACCCTAAAAAAAATTCTCATGAAAGTGGTTAACGATACTGAGAAGGACTGGCATATGCACATTCCTTACTCCTTGTGGGCATACCATACTAGTATTTGCACTTCCACTACTACCACACCTTTTTCTCTGGTCTACGGTACAGAGGTTGTTCTACCTCTCAAAGTCCAGATTCCATCACTTCACATTTCTCTCCATGACATGCTCAATGATGATGACTTTCACCAGGACCATTTAGCACAACTTGAGTTATTAGATGAACGTCATCTTAATGCTCTTGACCATCTTCAAGTTTACCAAAAATGTATCAAACGTGCCTATGAAAAACGTGTCCATGAACGAACCTTCCAAGTTGGTGACCTTGTCCTGAAGGAAAATCAACATGTAACCAAAGCAAAAAAAAGTAAATGGGGAAAATTTTCTCCTAATTGGCTTGGACCATACATCGTGACTCATACCTATGGATCAGGTGCATATCATTTATCTTCACTCGATGGTAAACCAAAACTTGAACCCCTTAATGCCTTGCATCTTTGACCATTTTAATGTTGAATTTTAGTCCTACCTCACCTTCTACCTCTTTTCATGCTCATCCCTTGAGTGCTATTCACTTTTCTCCTTTCAATATTCTATCCCAAATAATTAAACAAGAATCATGTGTGTACCCATCACTCTTTTACCCTCTCTTAAATATGTGTACCATGGCTTTGCACATGGCATGATTCTCATGGATACTTTTCGTCTACTTTTAGATGAGATCCCATGGTCATTTCACCTGACTTTCTGAACAAGAATCCTATTCTTCACCTTAGTCTTGTCCATGACTTAAAATCCCTCACATGGGATACAACTCCTTGAGTCAAACTTCCAATAAAAAGATGACTCCCTCAAAAGGACATCTTTCTCTCTACATTGCTGCTATAAATAGACTGCTCCCTCGAAGGACAAGCTATGTAAAGCTTGCTTTTTAATAAAAAAGAGAGAGAGAGATAATCCGAAGCTTCCCGCATCAATCAACTTTCGCAAAGTCCTCAAGGAGTTAATTTCCTCATCCCATATAGACTTCCTACATCGATTATACTATCTCAAATATAAGTCAAAATAGAAACCTTTTTCATCATGGACTTGTTTATTGTGATCTTGGATCTCTTGCCAAAAGGCATGCTTCCTCACACCATATAAACTAACCACTTTTCACCTTCTCACCATTCACACTTTCATTTCCTACTGCCTCAAGGGACCTACTGGAACCATGACATTTGGTGATCATGTGACTACTCTTCACCTTTAGAATAATCAATCATGCAATGTCTTTAGGGTCTTATGTTCATTAGCCTATCTAAGGTATGACCCACCCATTATGATCCTTACCAATCAGGTGGCTTTCTTGCCTCCTCTTATCTTTTAACCTTCTTCATTATGTATTGATCATCCTATACAGGACTAGATCCTCGATGCTTATCTCTGGGTAATTTTCCTCTTTCACCATAATCAACTTAAAATCACCCATACCAATGTGCCCACAATTCACCCATACCTAAACAACCTCGACTCAACCATGCCTATAACCTACTAACCCATTCTCATACCTCCTCCAATTTTTCCCTAGCTTATGGGAGAACTACATCGGCCTGAGGTCCCTTTTTGGCTGGGACTATGTAGGCAGCACTCCGAGGGCATGGGGCCCTTGGAGGTTAGCTCGACCACTCTCTACCCTAACCAATTCCCCTTTTCCCTTTCCTAATCACATTCTACCCTAGTTAGTTCCCTTTTTATATCAATAATTGGAAATTAAACCAAACCAACAACAATTGCTTCACATCTTTACCATCATCACTCATGCATTCATTATGTCTACCATTTCTTTACCATTATCATGCATGTTACTATAAAACATCTCAACGTGACTCATATCATCATTAATTGCACAAATTAATGAGTTACAAACTCAACCAATCCCAACTCAACCATACCTAAACCATCCAACTAAACCACAACCTGACTCAATCCATGCCTAAACCACAACCGCACTAAATCCATGCCTATGACTTGACTCAATCCATGCCTAACCTGACTCAATCCATGCCTAAACCAAACACTTGACTCAATCCATGCTTAACCTGACTCCATCCATGCCTATGAACCAAAAACCTGACTCCATCCATGCCTAAACCAAAAACCTGACTCAATCCATGCCTATGACCTGGCTCTATCATGCCTACACTACTTAGTTTCCATCACATATACAAATCAAAATAGCAAGTTAAACACAACCATATACACATAATTACCATAATCACCATCATCTCTATAAATCAATAAATCATCTAAACATGTGTATCCATATACATAACTCTGTAATATCTTCGGCATGCAGGACGGGGTATATAACAAAATCTCAAAACCTCTCATGTACATCCTCACTATCTTCGGCACGCAAGCTGGTATATATATGTCAAAAAATATGATATCAATAATAAAATAATCATGCATGGAACTCAATCATCACCCCATATGATGTCTAAACCTATCTCATCTGTCTCCTCTCCCACTCCTCTAGCTTAGCGTCCGATTGACCTCTCTCCGCCTCACCTTGGTCTGACCCCTGATGGTCCTGCCTCTAGATCTGACCTCCTTGCACTAGTGGCCTCACCGTGAACTAGCCCTTAGGCTCACTACCCCTCTATACTCTCCACACTATGCCTGTGCAAGATCTTCTCCTCTCAGTCGATACTTGCTGTACTTTATACTTGGCATGTGATAAGACATATATCCCCACTACCATCAAATTATCATGGTAGTATCTCACCTCACCCATGGCAGTCTCTTAATCTAGCAGCGAGTACTGTCTACAGTGGTGCCATTAGTCTTTGAACCTACACTTGCTCCTGTCTTGAATAATGGGACCCTATCCCTACCCCTGTGGTGGTGGCAATAACGGCCTCGGATCCTGTGCCTGTACCTGGGCTTCAAGAGTCACTATCTGTGCCTGTGCAGCTGGCCAACTAGCCCTGCAAACCTATAACTTGCCCCTGTGCTGTGGCTAACTGGCCCTGTAAACCTATCACTTACACCTATAGGGAAGCTTCCTGACACCCCATCTCCATCTCCCCCCTCTCCCTCTCCCTTCGCTAGTGCGGGTGTTGGTCCCTGTACTCCTTGTGCCTAAAAAGCATCCAACTATGCCTGAAAGGTCGACCACCTGTGCTTTGGCCCCTAAGGGTCGTAACCTATGCCTGACTATGTCACTAGGGTAGCCAAATACCCCTATAGGGAATCTCTCTACACTGTGACAATAGCAAAATCCAGCTTCCCTGGCCTCAGTGGTACTACTCATAGATGTGAAACCCACCACTGCATGTACCTGTCTATCACCCTGGCATCATCTATCTGTCGGTCAACTGGCTGCTACTCCTGCCTCGTCAGCACTATAGGTCGTGGTGGAGACATAGACCTCTCCACATCATCTCTCCTATACTGAGGGAAGGGTGTGGGTATATCTTATGGAAACCCAAACTACCGTATGACCTAGTCTATAGGTATCATCTCATGCTCCCTGGCCTGTTACCTTTCTATCCACCTGTAAATCTGTAGCCCATCCAGCTCCACTGCCATCTACCGGTATGAAGGATAGCCTACATATGGCCTCCAAATAATGTTCACATGCCAGACAACCCCTCCAGTAATCACCTGTAATAGGCCACATCATGTGTCACTCTAGTCGCTCGGTGCTCTCCTATAACTAGACACCCATTGCTTATAGCCCACTCAAACAAAGCCTGGCTCGAATGCGTCAGCCCAGAGGCATACCAATTGGGTGCACACACACAATGTGCTCATAGGCCCAACAATGTAATAAGAATATGCAACACATAATGAACCACCGTAGTCACCCATACGTCGACATATCTCCCTATATAGTTATACCAAGAACACAAGTCCCCATGCAAACGGATTCCTGCTCTCCACCATATCGTGTAGGACCCCCATCAGTGACCATGGGAATCTCCCACCCTCTATGTATGGCAGTGAAAAACAACAAAATTCCTCCATCACAAAGTACTACCACCCTCATCTCCTCAGGATAGGCTCGGTACATCACCTCCATATCTCATGCTGGCACTGTGGAATCCTAACTAATGCCAGCCCCTCTCTAAACACTGGTAACAGTAACTCCTCAGATGCCTCTGAGGAGATCGAGTACACCTATATACCTACTACAGGAAGTCTCAAGATCCTGTAAACATCCTCCTACGGTGATCGTGATCTCACCCATCGGTAAATAGAATGTATTGGTTCCCGAATCCCATCTATCAATGAGGGAAACCATCAAACTCTCCTCCCAGACTACGTGCCGGTAGCATCTGACACTAATCAGACCCACATCTGTAACATAGATCCACTCCTCACTTTTCATCTCCCCTATATTTCCATGAGTAAGGGAGGTACTGTATCCCTCATCCGTCATCTAGTCCCTGGCCTACATACAACCAATCATATCAATCAAACTTGATCACATCTGCATGCAACAGTGCCACCCACTCTATACCACTTACCCTAACTGAATCAGCCTTTCACCTATATCTATGCTCTAAATTAGTACCCCCTATCTACCCCCGCCTCATACCCTCACCTATTTTCATTGTGCCCCTCTCACCGATCTTCCTTATTCACTCACCTACCCATACCCATAACTCTCCCTACCCCTACCTATCTATTTGTAACCCGTCCATTTTAGATCCTTGAGGGTTTACCTTTTTATCTTGCTGACTGGCCTTGTTCAGCATCAACCAACCATGGTCCAATGCTAACCAGCATTGGTCGTCACATCTATGACTAATACCAGTCCTTACCCACCGATGTCAGCTAAGAGCAAACCAATGTCGGTCACTTTTGCGGTGAAAAACCCGCGATTCCCTCCCATTTTTCTCCCACATTCCTCCTTTCTACCCATTTCCCCTACCAATACCTACCCAATGACCTATTCCCACCCCTTACTTACCTAAATCTACCCTCCCTTGTTCCTCTTATCTCATTAAACCCCCACATTCAAATTTTAAAAGTTTCCCCCAAAACAAACCAAGTTTTCACTCCTACCCAATTCCTACACTCCACCTACTCACAACAAACAAAATAATTGGAATAGGTTCTTACCTCATCATGCTTCCATCTGTGTGGTGGCACCTTGGGCTACTACACAGGTCCACCCGATCCATCTCTTTCCTCTACCATCTATTAGGAAATAAAGGATAAAATATGTGGAATAATCCCTCACAGAATCGCAACAATATAAACTAATATGTAGAAAATATTATAGATCTTAAATAAAAGTGTAGAATAAAATAACACAACACAAAGAGACAGTATATAATGTGGTTCACCCAATTTAGGATACGTCCACCAAGAATCACTTGCTCAGATTTTATTACAAGCTGCCACTCTCTCAATGCAATATCTAGATCTGTTTGGAGCTATGCTCAACAAACTCTATAGAATTCATACCTGAATTACTAACACATCTATAATTTTACATAATGCTACCATATGCACAAAACCATATAAATAGACAACTACATAAGCAGTTTTACAAAACCATGGGTATCAAAACCATGGCCCAAAAATGTCCCATAAATCTATGGATCAAAAATCCTACCCATATAGAAAATCACATTTCCCAACCCCCGGCAAGACAATTGTGGAAAGTGTACACTACTCTTAGTGTATAGTCTTCAACATTTTCTCACACGAAAATAGGCTCCACAACCTAACACCATCACATCTCATCCGCTAGCTCAATCCCCCAATCAAATCATGTCATGCTCATAGACCTTCCTATCGATCAATGATCACTCGCTTTGCAGATCAAAAACTCATCTCTCCATGTCGTTTGGTCACTTTCTACCTCTTTATCTCTCCCTTGTCATTTTCTCCAATTTGGTAAATGACAAATGATTTTCAAAATGCAGCACTTTTTATTTTTATAGCCTACCCGACTTGACCGGCAACGGTTTTACCTTGACCGACATTATTCCTATGCCCTAGCCTACCATGGTCGGTCCATGGCGACCGAAATCAGTTCATTATAACTATTGTGAGTTATCCAACTTAGTCTTATTACTACCCATTACCCCTAATTTGCTGTCTTGAATCCTTTTTACCTCACCCATACCTGACTTGTAAATTTTCCTTTACCCCCCTTGACCTCATCACTTACCACCTAACTCCATCATCTAGAGACTCCATATTCTACCCGTACCCCGGCCCTACCTGTGCCATGACCTAGATACTTGGACTTGGAACATTTCTAGTGACATGTGACCTCATGTGCTCGCTATACCCCACGACACTATTACCTGCGTTGCTTGATGTAATGACCTTACCTTGCCTCTTGTCGTGACCGTTTATCCTCACCCAAACTTTGGTGTACCAGAACATACCTAAACATTCCTGCACCTAACCTGTGATGTGTTTCCTGACCATATCCTATACCTCAAATATCAAAATCACCTTAACCTTGTTTGGATAAACCTATCGACCTTAGAAAATGTAGATTTTTCCTACTCTTCAACCTAGTACCGTGCTATAGTTTATAAGTGTGCATGCATTTGACTGTTACTACCTTTGACCCTAACCCATTAACTGGATTACCTGATTGGACCTTTTACCCTTTTACCCCCGTTTCCTACCTTCCTTTTCATCACATTTATCTTTTATCAGACCACTCACCGATTATGCCTTCTGCCTCATCAGTTCCTAGTTTGAGGGGGATCACCTTCACCTACACATGGGGCAACAACTATGGAAAGTGTACATTACTCTTAGTGTACATTCTTCAACACTTTCTCACATGAAAATAGGCTCCAAAACCTAACAATCTCCCACTTGGAGACTATTTTTCCTCTAAGCAAGCATCTCAACCCTTCACTAGTTTCTATGAAGACCAACCAAAGTTGAACACAACTTTAGTTTTTCCCTTATGAATGCCTTGGTCATCATTTCTACAAGATTCTAACTGGTATGAATCTTCTCTAGCTTCAACTTCTCTTCCTCCAAAGTTGTCTTGATGAAATGGTACCTTAACTATATATGCTTCATCCTAGAGTGGAAAGAAGAGTTCTTAACTAGGTGTATAACACTCTGACTATCACTATGCATCTTTCCTTCCTCCTATTTATGCCCCAACTCCTCAAGAAATTTATATAACAAAATCATTTCTTTGCTTACCTCTGTGGTAGCAACATACTCAGCCTCTATGGTTGAGAAATCCACCAGTCCCTGTAGTCATGAAATCCATCTCACTACTGTCCCACCTACAATGTAAACATAACTTGTCGTGCTCCTCTTTCTGTCTACATCTCCATCCATATCTGAATCTACATAACCACACAAAGTGGTGTCTGATCCACTGTAGCAATAAATTGTCCCCATGGTCCCTCTCAAATACCGAAGGATCCACTTTACTGCCTATCAATGATCTCTTCCTGGATCACTCATAAATCTACTCACTTCTCCCACTGCATGGGAAATATCAGGCCTAGTGCACACCATGGCATACATAAAACTACCAAATACTGATGAGTAAGGTACCTTAGACATCTGGTTTCTCTCCTGCTCTGTCTTGGGACACTGCTCCTTTGATAACTTGAAATGGCCTGCCAAAGGAGTCCCAACCGATTTAGCATCCTGCATATTAAACCTCTCCAAGAATTTCTTAATGTACTCTTCCTTAGATAAAGTCAGCTTTTGTTCCTTCCTATCTCGAGATATCCTCATACCAAGGATTTGTTTGGCTGCCCCCAAATCCTTCATAGCAAAGGATTCACTTAGCTGCTTCTTGAGTACTTTTATTTCCTGCATGTTTTTACCTGCAACCAACATGTCATCCACATACAGACAAAGGATAATATAACTGCCATCCTCAAATTTCTTTGTATACACACAATGGTCAGAATGACATCTAATATAACCTTGCTCCATCATGAAGCTATCAAATTTCTTATACCATTGATGTGGAGCTTGTTTCAAGCCATACAAGCTCTTCTTCAGTTTACACACCATCTCCTCTTTACCTTTGACCTCATAGCCCTCTGGTTACTAAATATATAGTTCCTCCTCCCAATCACCATGGAGAAATGTAGTCTTAACATCAAGTAGCTCTAAGTGCAAGTCTTCTGGTGCAACTATTCCAAGAACAGTTCTAATAGAAGTCATTTTTACTACAGGAGAAAAAATCTCATCAAAATCTATAGCTTTTTTCTGTGTAAACCCCTTGACCACCAACTGGGCCTTGTATCTTTTCTTTCCTCCTTCTTCTCTTTGACTCTGAACACCCACTTGTTTTATAATGCTCATTTTCCTTCAGGTAGCTTCACCAAATCCCATGTCTGGTTCTCCATGAGAGCCTGATGCTCCTCATCCATGGCTTGCTCCCACTTCTTCCTGGCATCTACCTACATTGCTTCATCAAAGCTCTCTGGATCTCCACTATCAGTGAGTAATAAATAATAAAGAGAAGGAGAAAAATGTTCAAGTTCTCTTCTTACCCTAGAAGACCTCCTCAATATAGGAGTTTGGGGTTCCTGTTGAGGAGGTTCCTGAACTGATTCATGTACTACTTTCCCATCCGGAAGATCCTCTACTGCTGCATATTCTTTCTTGGATTCTTCCCTGTTTTTCTGTACAACTGCTGCTTATACATGAATTTCTCATTAAAGACAACATCCCTAGATCGAATGATTTTCTTGTCCTTAATACTCTAATATTTATATCCAAAGTCATCACCACCATAACCAATGAAAGTACATTTTTCTGACTTAGCCTCTAGTTTGGTCCTATCATCCTTGTCTATATGGACAAACACCTCACATCCAAAGACTCTAAGAAATGAATAATCAACTTTCTTACCATACCAAGCCTCCTCAGGTATGCCTCCATCCAAGGCACTTGAGGGTCCTCTGTTTATCAAGTACACAGTTGTGCTCACCGCTTCTACCCAAAAAGAAAGAGGCAGTCCTACATGTAACCTCATGCTCCTAGCACATCCCATTATTGTTCTGTTCATCCTTTCTAACACCACATTCTGCTGCAGAGTTCCCAAAACCATATTTTTCCTATAGATTCCATTCTTAGAACAATAATCATCAAATTCATTACTGCAATACTCCCCTCCATTATCTGACCTGAGACATTTTAGCTTAAGACCTGTTTCATTCTCTACTAAGGCTTTCCATTTAACAAAAGTGTCAAATACATCAGATTTGTTTCTAATACAATAAACCTAAACTTTCCTTGTTGCATCATCAATAAAATTAACATAATAACATGAACCCCCAAGAGATGATACTTGATTCGGCCCCCACACATTAGAATGCACTAGCTCTAAATTACTCTCTTTATTTGTAGTTCCAACCTTGAGAAACCTTACTCACTTTTGTTTCCCATATATGTAGTCCTCATGGAACTCCAAACCTATTTCTGTATATCCAGGAAAATCCTTCTTTATGATCATCATGCCCTTATGGCTCATATGACTGAGCCTATAGTGCCACAATGTTGTATCTACTTCTGAAGCCACAAGATTACAAACATTAGTGCTATAAGTGGTTAAATACAAGGTTCCAACCTTCTTACCTCTTTCCACCACAAGAGCACCCTTGGTAACCTTCCAAGAGTCCACTGTAAATATCACAGTATAACCATCACTTCCCAACTATCCTGTGTCTATCAAATTTTTCTCTTAATGTAAGAACATGTCTAACATCCTTCAATAGCCAAGTATTATCATTCTGCATCTTAACCTGAATAGAACCTTTTCCAACTATGTTGCAAGGCTCATCATCACCAAGAAAAACATGCCTAAAATCTCCTTGAACATAATTAACAAAATAACACCTATGTGGAGTAGCATGGAAAGAAGCTCCCGAATCTAAAACCTAAGATCAGTAATATTGTGCAAAGAAATAATAAAAACATCCTGACATACATTACTCGTTGCCACATTTTCCTCCTTGTTTTCTTCCTGTTGTTTCTTCTTGTTCAAAAGCTCCCAACAATCCTTCTTTGTATGCCCATACTTTCCACAGTGCCACCATACTATCTTGCTTTTGGATTTTGACCTTGCCTAATCCTTTGATTTTCCACAACTTCCTTTATTATTTTGTCTCCCTCTAGTTTCCACTGTCAAAGCATTCCTTGAATTAGAAGATTCCGTAGAGCTTTTTCTTCACATTTCCTCTCTTAGAATCACCCCTACAACATCCTCAAACTTCAACTTTGAGTTAGCTAGAGCCGAGTTGCTTACCGCCATTACCAGGCTATTCCAACTCCCAGGTAAATAGTACATAACTAATAAAGTCCTAACTTCTTCATCAAATTTTATTCTAACCAAAGCTAGCATATTTACAACTATATTAAAATCATTTAAATGATCTTCTATTGAACCATTGTGAAACATCTTCATATCAAGCAACTTTTTCACTAAAAATATCTTATTTGAGGTAGAGAGGTTTTCATATAACTTCCCTAATGCATCCATCAGTTCTTTTGTAGTCTTTTCCTTTGAAAGATTAAATAATACCAAAGATGCAAGACACAGCCAGATTTTCCTGAGTGCCTTCCTATCTAGCAACTCCCATTCCACATCCATCATGCTTGATGGTTTGTTCACCTTCTTAGATAGTTGAATATAAATATCCTTCTGATAAATGTAATCTTCCATCTGCATGTTCCAAAGACTGAAATTCTACCCATTGAATTTATCAACCCTAGATCTTCCATCATTTACCATAGCTCCCACTCAAGATAAAACTTTCCCTACAATTCAACACTTCAGCAAATCAAACCAAGCTCTGATACCAATTATTAGGAAATAAGGGATAAAATATGCAGAATAATCCCTCGCAGAATCGCAACAATAGAAACTAACATGCAGAAAATATTATAGATCTTAAATAAAAGTGCAGAATAAAATAACACAACACAAAGAGACAGTATTTAATGTGGTTCACCCAATTTGGGCTACATCCACTAAGAATCACTTACTCATATTTTATTACAAGTCACCGCTCTCTTGATACAATACCCAAATCTGTTTGGAGCTATGCTCAACAAACTCTACATAATTCACACCTGAATTCAAAACACATCTATAATGTTACAAAACCATATAAATAGACCAACTACTTAAGTAGTTTTACAAAACCATGGGCCAAAACCATCCCAAAAACCTATCCCACCCATATGAGAAAATTATGTTTCCTAAACCCCGGTGAGACAACTATGGAAAGTGTACAATACTCTTTGTGTATAGTCTTCAATAGTTTCTCACATGAAAATAGGCTCCACAACCTAACACCATCACGGCTCATCCACTGGCTCAATCAAATCCAATCAATCCCCAAATCAAATCATGTCATGCTCATGGACCCACCTATCGATCAATGATCACTCACTCTGCAGATCGCCAACTTAGCTCTCCATGTCGTTTGATCACTTTCAACCTCTTTATCTCTCCCTTGTCATTTTCTCCCATTTGGTAAATGACAAATGATTTTCAAAACATGGAACTTTTTCTTTTTATAGCCTACCTGACTTGACCAGTGACGGTTTTACCTTGACCAACATTAGTCCTGTGCCCTAGCCTACTGTGGTCGGTCCATAACGACTGGCATCGGTTCATTATAATTGTTTCCGGTTATCTTGCTTAGTGTTATTACTACCCATTACCACTAATTTGCTGACCTGAATCCTTTTTACCTCACCCATACCTAACTTGGACATTTCCCTTTGACCCCACCTTGACCTCATCCGTTACCACCTAACCCCTTCATCATCTAGAGACTCCATATTCTACCCGTAGCCCAACCCTACCCATGTCGTGACCTAGATACTTGGACTTGGAACATTGCTAGTGACCTGTGACCTCATGTGCTCACTATACCCTGTGACACTGTTACCCACATTGTTTGACCTAATGACCTTACCTTGCCTCTTACCATGACAATTTATCCTTACCCAACCTTTGGTGTACCAAAACATACCTAAACATTCATGCACCTAGCCTGCGATGTGTTTCTTGACCATATCATATACCTCAGATACCAAAATCACCTCAACCTTTTTTGGATAAACCTATTGACCTTAGACAATGTAGAGTTTTCCTGCTCTTGAACCTGGTACCGTGTTGTAATTTATACATGTGCATGTGTTTTACTGTTACTACCTTTGACCCTAACCTGTTACCTGGATTACCCGATTGGACCTTTTAACCCTTTACCCACGTTGCCTACCTTCCTTTTCATCACATTCACCTTTTATCAAACCACTCACCAATTATGCCTTCTTCCTCATCAATTCTTGGTTTGAGGGGGATCACCTTCACCTACACATGGGGCAACCACATCTTATTTTTTTCAGCATCACTTACCAATACAAGCTATGCAAAAAAAGGGGCAAAATGTAGACACCAAATTTGGGTCACACTCCCCTTGGTCCCTCATCAAATAATCACCTTGAACACACTCACCTAACCATGGCCCTTTTCACCCCACTCTAATATTAATTTAATTAAATTAATCCATGTCCTCACAATATTTTTTATTTTAAATATCCTAATTAAGATAATTCTCACACCACCACCTCACCTAGCCACCTCACTCCAAACCTATTCTTAGTACGCTACTATGACTAACTAAGACCTACCTAAACCCTAAAACCAAATCCTACATTCCCTCTAACCGCTTTCCCACCCGTTATAAAATAAGCTTCTATTATAATTCCCAAAAATAAATGAACAAGATCCAAAAAATCAAGCAAATCTACCCATTTTAAGAAGACCTAGAAAATTCCACCCTAACCGATGCCGATCACCCTAAACAACCGTCAGTCAACCTGGAACCATCATCGGTTACCATTTATTCCACAAAAAAACCTTATTTCGAGGTTTACACATTCAGAGAGTAAGGGATGAAAACCAGAGCTACATCCAAGAAGAACCAACATTCACACACACATCTAAACATCCACAGCTAGCATTAGAAATGATCACAGAGCCATTTGCATTCATGGAAGCATCTGGGGAAGCACCATCACAACATAAAATTATATCCATCTACTCAACTACCATTTCCATCGAACCATCAAAATCATACAACAATAAGTATTTTGTTAACCATCATTCATCCATTTTCATTTTAGTAGGATCTGTTACCTCTATTATCAGTTTCTATTTGCACCCCCATTCTCCCACCATTTACCTTCATGCAAGTTTGATCATTCCTTCATCCACACCATTGAATTTCCCATACCTAACTATTAAACACCTATAAGTATATCTAAGATCGCCACAAACCTTTCCATTACCCTCTCCATTTTAATTTAGCCTCAGATTTGTCCCAACACCAACATTTTAATAAGTTTCTTTCACTCAACTATACCGACGCCGGTTACCCATGACCATCGTCGGTCCATCCTGAACCATCATTGGTTACACTATACTGACATCAGTCTCTGTGTTTTAGCCTTAGAACAAGAATAAAGCCTAACTTCCCCACCAAATACCCAAAACAGCCCAAAACCAGACCCTGACCAGTACCAGTACTTTGACAAAGACCTTGCCCTTTAGATTCAATCATAGCTTAGCCTATTATGAATGAACTTTCTTATTATAGTTGAATGATATACGTAAATCATTTTAACTATAGTAGGATTTCATTTATTGTTAACATTGAGTTGTTTTAAACAGTGGATTGATAGGCTTCTAGGGAGTTTCACACTTCCTAGAACTAGCACACGCTAGGTAGTCCACTATCATATGTTATTTAATCTCTTTTGGTGGTCTTGTTGTTCATTTCAGGTAATTCCTCTTAGCCAAAAGGAAGCTATCATGATCAGCTGTGGATCAAGAAGTCATACGTGTGCAATAACCTTCAACCAAATTTTTAACAGGTATTCCTCCTAGGCCTTTTTACCCTTATCTGTTTCATCAATATTTAAAGAAACGCTCTAAGAATCAGGTGAAACAATTATCCCTATGGACTACCAACTAGCCCGTTTCCATCCCATGCAAGGTATACACTAACATATATCTTCTCTTAATTTGATCTATCCACTATGCCTCCATGACTTTCAAAAATACAGGAAGATCTTCTACCCTTGTATACCAAGGTACAATGCCACCTATCCGTCGAATAAAACAAAGTCCATTCTTACGCACAACCGTGCTTTTTACCTCGTGCCGTACAATTTCATATGTACCATGAGCCCAATTGTCACAAGAAATATGCATATTATCACTAATAGAATGAGAATCTTCCCACTTTATAATGCCTTCCTTTGATGGCTCATTGACCTCTGGGTCCTAAATATCGCGTACAGAGATTCTATTTAAGTCCTCCTCACTTAGAGGGTCAACATATGGTGTAGAATTACCATCTATCAAAGGTATCACAACCCTTTCCTCATTTTTCTCAAAGCTGATATACCCCTTATTGAATCTCAAGTCAGTATTATTTGCATAACACCAAGGGCATCCAAGAAAGGCTGAAAAAATGTCTTCTTTTGCAAGTGCTAATACCTCAAAATCCCCAGTGAACTTGGCCCCTTGTATGGTTATAGATGCATCCTTAAAAACTCCTATGGGAGTGGCCTTAGTCTGGTTTGCCATAATCAACACATTAGATGATGGCTGCAATGGAGGTCTCCCAATTTTTACCCATCCATCTAATGTAAGCACATTCAGTTCTGCGCCTGTATCAATCAATATGTTTCTCGGCAGCCATCCATCCATAACAACATTCAAACTAATTTCCTATTTATAGTCAATGCTATCAGGGGGAAGATTTGCATGTAGGATTTTCCATTCATTCTCATTGCTTGTGCATGGGGTAATCCCCTTCAACCAACCTCCTAGCAATGGAATAATATTATCCTAGCGTAGCATTTTACAAACCTCTTCGATGTCATCATTATCAAAGGGTAATTTTTCTACTTCTTTCTTCTGCTCCATCTTCCTTGAATGCTCCTTTAAACACTATATCTCACCTTGAAGATTCCTGAGGACCTCCATGGTCTCTTGATATACTTCCTTCTGATGAGAAGGATCTAGGTACCTTGCATGCGAAACCTCCTCCTTGGTGATCGTAGGCTTCTCGTGCAATGTGATGATGCCATAAATTACCATTATTTTGTCCTTCCAAGTTACCTTTTGAAAGTGGATTTAAATGTAATCTAGGAACTTATAGTTTTCTTAAGATAGAATATAGGATATATATCTTGTTCATTCTTTATAAATCTTTTGTTATCTATTTTGTTGACTAATCCTATTGATTATTTGGGAAAAGATGCAAGTCTTGTGTATGCAGGACATAAATGAAAGATAATGCTAGTATTGGGAAAAGTGGAACTGATCATGAATAATAGATTTAAACTCAAATATTATTTCATATTCAGATTCCTCTTAAAACTTATGCAAGTTTAGAAAAAAGAATCGTCTCAATCCGAGGTCGCATGCAAAAGTTGTAGCTATTTTAAGTTAGCTCTGGAACTCGCAGAGTTAGTTCCGGAACTCATAGATTTAGTTTCAGAACTTGTAGATTTAGTTCCAAAACTTGTATAAATTGAATTAAAGTTAGTTCTAGAACTTACAATTCATGGACAAATCAGATTTAGTTCTGGAACTTGCATAAAAGGAATGACAGCTTTAGTTTCGGAACTTGCATCAACAAAATGACAATTTTTTAGGGATTGTGAAAAATCAGAGAATCCAATGGGAAATTTGAGAGATTTTTTTGTTCATAACAATGTGTTTAACAAAAACCTCATTCATATTTGCTACAGGTTTTACCAATGAAGAGAGATCTAACTTTTAGTGAGTTGCAGTCTGAGGAAAAGTGTATTAGACAAGAACTAAAAGTTCCATAATTAGAAACATAAAAAGTCAAATGGAAAATATGAGAGAGGTTTTTGTTCATAGAAATGTGCTAAAAAAAAACCTCATTCATATTTTCTATAGGTTTTACCAATGAAGAAAGATATAAATTTTAGTGAGATGTAGTCTGAGAAAAAGTGTATTAGACGAACGCTAAAAGTTTCATAAATAGAAACAGAAAAATAAAACATAAAATCTGAGAGAGTTTTTTGTTCATAGAAATTTTTTTAATAAAAAATTCATTTAGATTTGTAACAGGTTTTACCAATGAAGATAGATCTAACTTTTAGTGAGATGTAGTCTAAGGAAAAAGCATATTAGACAAACGTCAAAAGTTCCACAATCAAAAAATAACAAAGTCAAATGAAGAATCCGGGAAAGGTATTTTGTAAAAATCATATTTTGAGGAAAAACCTCCTTCTAATAATGTAGGCTAATAAAATCTTTGTGATTCTTGTTACCAAAAAGCAAGGAGAAGATTTGGGAGCAAATCTTCCTAAAATAAGTAAGATAAGATTTGACTTCAATAATATATCTCTCCGTATTTTGTGGAGATGGAGATCTCAGTTGTTAGGATTGGAATAAAGATAAGATCAAATTGCATTTTCTAAAATAAGGATTTGGTTGGATGCATGAATTATAAATACAACCTTCCACACTTAGATATATAATTCTTTTCCCCAAGTAATCAAGATTTATTCTTTCTTTCCAATCTTTGAAAGTAAATTTTTCTGTAAGTTCTGAATTAAAAGTATGAATTAAATACTCTTCCAAGGAATGAGCTAGCCCATCATTCTAAGGAATATGGATCAATGTGTTAATGTTTATTTCTTTATTTCTATATTTTTATTTTTGTTGTAAATTTCTTTTGTGAACCTGCAGGTGTCTATTCCTCTTTCCTTTATTTTCAATTCAACAATTTCAATTTATGCAAGTGTGTTTTATTCCTACAAGTTTGATATCATTTATGCAAGTGTTTTTCAATTTCTACAAGTGTGCATTAAATTTCTGCATGTGTGCTTCCAATTTATGCAAGTTTGGATTGTGTTTAAGGGAGCTACTTTCCAATATCTTCTTCTCTTAATGCAAATAGCCTTCAAACACCAACCTGGATTGACATTATTAATGGCGAGGATTGATGAACCTCATCATTTTGGCATCGTTTCTGGGGACACGATGTTATTAGGAGATTCAGATTTCTCTAAAAGAATATTTTAGTGATAGTAGAATAACTTTTAGCAATTTTGTGACAGGAAGAATTTGGTAAGTAGTTTTTTTAGACTTTTATTTCCTAAAAGTAGATTAAAATTTCATTTCTGCAATTAGGAAGATTATATTGTAAATATTTATCTCCCCACAAACTAACTCTGTGTATAAGAAAATGATTGTGATGTTTCATCAGGAGGTGTAATTGTATGAATAAATAATTCAGATCTAGAAATGGTATAATATGATATTGAATCTAGAAGTAGATCCAGTTGATGAAATATCATATGCCATTTTTGATAACCACCATCATTTCCCCTTGTATCAACTAACATCCCAGTGATCTTATTACACATAACCTTAGTAAAAAATTGGCTTATCTAGTTTGTAATAATGAAGTGGTAGAATTTCTAATTAACTCCATCGATATTTAGGGATTTCATTAGAGCCAAAATAAAAACCCACTCATAATAAATTCACCCATCCAAATCATTTTTCATCCCATAATAAAATTCAATCCCTGAACCAAATCCATTACAAAAATTTGTTTTCATGTCTTTCAATTTCTTCATTTTTATATATGCTTGTATAACGTTAAGAAGTAATTATTGTGAATATCAAGGAAAGAAATTTTTGCATACTAACATCTGAGGGCTAGATCTATAGGAATTTCTAGAGTTGTTCTTGATATCAGCATAAAGATTTTGGAGCACTAACAGTATCAACCAAGGAGCATGTAGATTTTGGAGGGACCCATGAATACCTTCACTTTCTCTTTTAACAACTCTCCATCTCCTGAAATCACTAGTCTGAGCTTTGATGATTACTATGGTGATTCTGATATTTCACAATTCAAGTTAGGCTTTGAAGACCTTAAAATTGTCTACACAATTTTCGGAATCTTTTTGAAGTTACCAAGCATGCAAAGAGGTTTTTATGAGATCTCAGACATTATTTCCTATTTTACACAAGTTGTACTTTGATGAATATAATCTGATGATGGATCTAATTTTTCTCTAATTCTTCTCATGTTATCATTTCAGCCAAAAAAAATAAAAATCAAAAATCAAAAATTTTTGATTGGAAAACCAGCTTGCTGGCCAATCAAAGGGAAAAAAAAGAAAAAAATCAAAAAAATTTGATTGGAAAACCAGTTTGTTGGCCAATCAAAGGTAAAAAAAAGAAAAAAAATAAAAAAAAATTGATTAGAAAACTAGCTTGTTGGCCAATTAAAGACAAAAAGGGTGGCTCTTCTTCAAAAGTAATCAATTGCTACCTAGTGGCTTCTTTCTCGACACTATTTGACCATGTTAACAATAGGATGAAAAGGACAACTAGAGGTATGATCAAGTTATTTTGTTCTACTATTTTATTTTTAAGCTTTATTGTAAGTTTTTTTACTATAGCTAGATCCACTTTTAAAATCTCCAAGGAAGACAAGATAAAATTTATAGCTCCCCTACTTATATAAAAAATATGTGCACCTCTTTGCAATCAAAATTTTAGAGTCTAATTTATGGGCAGTCATGAATAAATAACATGCATAAGGACATGCATGAGCTTAAGAGCGGGAGAGAAGGAGAAGCATGAGGTATGCATTTTGATTTTAGATATGAGACACAACAGAAGGAGATCCATACAAGAACCTGTTGTATAAGAAAGGAAATCAAAAGTAGCAGAAGGATCTCCACACAAGAACCAATTGTATAAGAAAGAAAATAAAAAACAATAGAAAGAGATCCACATAAGAACCTGTTGTACAAAAAAGAAAATCAAAAATAGCATAAGGAGATCCACACAAGAACCTAATGTACAAAAAATAAAATCAAAAATAGTATAAGTAGATCCACACAAGAACCTACTACACAAGAAATAAAATCAAAAACAGCATAAGGAGATCCACACAAGAACCTGCTACAAAAGAAAGGAGATTAAAAACAGTAGAAAGAGATCCATAAGAACCTTTCTTTGAACTATATATGGAATGCATACATGCATAAGCTCAATGCAGAGAATACTCTAAGAAGAGGAGATAATAATATAATGTATGAGGACATGCACAAGATTAAGTGTGGGGCAATGATGAGGCCATAAATTTGCCATAAATTACCATTATTTTGTCCTTCCAAGTTACCTTTGAAAGTGGATTTAAATGTAATCTAGGAACTTATAGTTTTCTTAAGATAGAATATAGGATATATATCTTGTTCATTCTTTATAAATATTTTTTTATCTATTTTTTTGACTAATCCTATTGATTATTTGGGAAAATATGCAAGTCTTGTGTATGTAGAAAATAAAGGAAAGATAATGCTAGTATTGGAAAAAGTGGAACTGGTCATGAACAATGCATTTAAACTCAAATCTGATTTCATATTCAGATTCCTCTTAAAAAATTATGCAATTTCAAAAAAAAGAATCATCTCAATCCAAGGTCATATACAAAAGTTGTATTTGTTTTAAGTTAGCTCCAGAACTTGCAAAGTTAGTTCCAGAACTCACAGAGTTAGTTCCAGAACTCGCAGGTTTTGTTCCAGAACTCACAGATTTAGTTCTAGAACTTGTATCAATTGAATGAAAGTTATTTCTGGAACTTGCAATTCGTGGACAAATCAAATTTAGTTCCGGAACTTGCAAATTTAGTACCAGAACTTGCATCAACGGAATGACAGTTTTTGAGGGATTGTGAAAATTCATAGAATCCAATGGGAAATATGAGAGAGGTTTTTGTTCATTATAATGTGTTTAAAAAAAACCTCATTCATATTTTCTATAGGTTTTACCAATGAAGATATATATAACTTTTATTGAGTTGTAGTCCGAGGAAAAGTGTATCAGAAGAGCACTAAACTTTTCATAATCATAAATAGAAAAAGTCAAATGAAAAATATAAGAGAGGTTTTTGTTCATATAAATGTTTTAAACAAAAACCTCATTCATATTTTATAAAAGTTTTACCAATGAAGAGATATCTAATTTTTAGTGAGCTGCAGTCCGAGGAAAAGTGTATCAGACGAACGCTAAAAGTTTCATAAACAGAAACAAAAAATTCAAACATAAAATCTGAGAGAGGTTTTTGTTAATAATTTTTTTTAACAAAAATCTCATTCATATTTACAATAGGTTTTACCAATGAACATAGATCTAACTTTTAGTGAGTTGCAGTTTGAGGAAAAAACATATTAGACAAGCGTCAAAAGTTCCATAATAAAAAACAACAAAGTCAAATGGAAAATTTGGGAAAGGTATTTAGTCAAAATCATCTTTTGAGGAAAAACCTACTTCTAATAATGTAGAATAATAAAATCATTGTGATTCTTGTTACCAAAAATCAAGGAGAAGATTTGGGAGTAAATCTTCCTAAAATAAGCAAGATAAGATTTGACTTCACTAATATATCTCTCTCCATATTTTGTGGAGATGGAGATCTTAGTTTTTAGGATTGGAATAAAGATAGGATCATATTGTATTTCCTAAAATAAGGATTTGGTTAGATGCATGAATTATAAATGCAACCTTCCACAAGATATGTAATTCATTTCCCCAAGTAATCAAGATCTGTTCTTTCTTTCCAATCTTTGAAAGTAAAGTTTTTCTGCAAGTTCTGAATTAAAAGTATGAATAAAATCATCTTCCAAGGAATGAGATGGCCACTCATTCCAAGGAATATGGATCAATGTGTTAATTTTTATTTATTTATTTTTGTAGTTTTCCTTTTTTTGTAAATTTCTGTTTTTTTATGTTATGTAATTTCTTTTGTGAACTTGCAGGTGTCTTTTCCTCTTTTCTTTATTTTCAATTCAGCAATTTCAATTTATGCAAGTGTGTTTTATTCCTGTAAATGTGATTTCATTTATGCAAGTGCATTTTAATTTCTGCAAGTGTGCATTAAATTTCCGCATGTGTGCTTTCAATTTATGCAAGTTTGGATTGTTTTTAAGGGAGTTACTTTCCAAGATCTTATTCTCTTAATACATACAGTTGGACACCAACCCGGATTGATGACTCTCATCGAAATGTCTCTCTCACGTGTGCTGCTTCAGCTCATGTAGTAATATTTACTGTTAATGCCTTAGGTCCTGGTGTTATCTTGGGCATCCACTGATCTTCTACTGCACGTTGGATTCTAACCATCCTGACACCTTTTTTTCTTGGTTATGTTAATTACTCAAATGCTCATATAAGTCTGGGCACTCTTCATAGCTATGGTTCTTTTTACAGAAAGAACATGCAATATTTTAGGGACACTCATGCCTATAGTGGTCAGGAGATCCACATGTATAACATGTGCCATGAGGGAACTCACCTATTCCCCCACTGCGGCCTCATCCTCCATATCCACCACGATATCCATGTCCTCTTCCATGATCTCCTTCAAATTACCCCTCATTCTTGTCATAGCATATTTGATTATGATCCCAATCCTGGTGCTCTTTCTTACCCTTAGAATTATCCATTACTCTTTTCTATCATACCCCAATGTCTATAGCATCCTGGATCTAACCAATAAACCTAAAATCCTCAGTATCATGGGTCATGGACCAGAAAATTTTACAGTAACAAGATACATTTTTCCTTATTACACGTTGTAATAAGGGATAGTGACTAGTATCATGATTCAAATGATAGATATCATAGTCCAACAGTAATGAGCGTATAGATCTGCGAGGGAAACTATCCTTGGTTTGACCTTCCATTTCACAATCTGTACACCAAATCCCTAAGCATGTTTCATGGGCTGAATTTGTTGATATCTTCTCTAATTGTTTACCATAGCTGCAATATGTGCCTCTAAGAATTAACTAATGCTAGTTTCAATGCTCCCAACTACCTCATCACACAAAGTTACTTCCATTTCTTCACGCTGATTAGTGTATGTCTTATGTGACATTGCTCTTCTAAATGGTGTAATCAATCTGCCAACGAACCTTTTTGCATGTTGGCTTGCATGAATATCATAAGAAAGCTTTAATAAGAGTGTTTTAAAATATGCATCATACTCACATACACTCTCATTAGTGCCTTGCTTGATATCCTTAAGGGCACTTATACTCTTCTGCTCAAATTCTAGGATATATAAATCTTTCAAGAAATCATCCTTCAGTGCTGCATAATCCACGCAAGTTTGATCAAGTTCAAACTTCCTATACCAGCTGTGTGTGCGTCCCTGTAATGTAGTAGAAAATTGGATTGCCTTAAGCTCAAGAGCCATGATCCCTTTCACACGCCATAATATTTCACACATGTGCACATGCTCAGCAGCATCCTCTATGCCTCTATATGATGGAAGACAAAGATGCATCTCCATATAAATATTTTGGGGTTGGTGCAGACCTTGCCCACCTGATCCAAAACCACTAGATCCATCGAAATTAGAACAATCAATACCACCTGACCCTCCACCTATAGCTAGAATATGACCTGTAGATATACTCCCCTATGCTTTGATAGTAGTACTATAATGAACCCTTAAATTTTTCATGGTAGTTCCACTTCCTGAGGTGAACCCAACATTCTGTGCAGATGATGCACCTAAAAATTTTCTTCTAAATAACATTAAAGCCATATGTCCTGCCATTGATGTACTTTCTCTCTGACTTACTCTAGTTCTCTTATTTCCCAAATTCACTTGTTGATTACTTGTCATACTAGATACTGGAAAACCAAGTGCAAGGGCTAGGTCAGTAGGTGGATAAGATGCATGCCTGTGGCCCATGTAGTCTCTACTGGTGCACTTCTGTGTGAGGCCAAGGAGCGATCCCTGTTATGCTTTCCAAGATGGGGGAGTTCCTGATGCTGTGGCTCCACGTCTTCTATGTGAGCTTCAAATCCTTCATGAGCCATCGCTCTCCTCAATTCCATACTTTATGTAATGGTACGTTGCTTCTCTATCTCCCTCTTGTGTGCCTCATTATAATTAAGCCACCTTTCCTCTCTCTACCTTTCTACCGCTAGGTTTGCCATATTTTCAAAAGACTTGTTCCTTCCCTCACATGTTGAGGTTTAGTTAGCCATCGATTTACTCTCTAGGTTCAAAGTTATCATCAAGATCTTGATCGCCAGTGGAATACTTTGTAAATATGTTCCTCTAGGATACCGTAAAAACTAGAATTCAGCTACTTTCAGGCAAGAATATGTCAAAATTGAATATTCCAGAATGTAATTTTTTAGAACACCATGAAACCATGTATCCACAACATGAGTCTAGATTAGATCAGCATCATAAAGGGCTTGAAATTATCCATGTGTCCAGACAAGTGCACGATACCTCCAATTCCACTTAGATGTATAAACAATCAGCCACTCGTATAATTCTACTGGATAGATGTTGAAAAATATCGCATATAAACTATCATACCGATTCTTTTCTACTTAAGTGTGTTTGTTAAACTCAGTTCTAATGCTAAACCACTGTGCATATTCTTCCTCCAGATCATGTATCCAGTCCTCAGTACTTGTTAGGGTTAATTGGTATGTCTTCATCGTGAACCATCCTAAAAATAACTAAAAAAGAGGCCCCAAAAATGGAACCAATGATGTAGCCTAGAATTCACCAGATGACACCCTAGATGTGCTAGCACATCACTCAGCCTAGACTGAGCACTCTCCCAAAGTGCACAAAGGTACCAGGTCCCTCTTTAGGGTTTCTGTAGAAAAATACTAACATGATGAAGACTTACAACATATGGATCCATAGCTAATACATCATTATAAAATGCATGAAAAATATAGATCTAGGAAAGAATATGTTTAAACAATAATCATGATAGAAATAAAAACATGCTCTACCCAATTACACACAGGAATAACACTTAGGTTCAGTCAATATCTTCCATCTCTTAATTATCACAATAACACAAAATCTTCTATGATACTGAGAATCTATGCCAATGCATGTATGGATCTAATACGGTAATCCAAAAACATGTACACTATGTTATCTATCTCTTTATATCCCCCTTTTTCCTACCAAGTAATTCACTACATATATATAGGGTGGGGACTTTCCCTTCACCGCTTATCTATTCCAAAAATAGGCTGCATGATATTAGTAGCCACACGTCATTTTCATGTATAGCCACACATATAAATTTGATATCTATAGACTACTCATATTTAAATAAGGTGGCAATCCTATTCTTAGACTATCTCTATTCAAAATCACTCTAAATATAATCCTCCAAAAATAGACAATGTGTGACGCGCACGTCTTTGTATCGTTGGTGTGTTCTGCACGCCATATTCTAAAAATATATCTTCATGCACAAAAATGGCCAAGTCCTAAAAACTGAACTTCTGCTCCACACGTGTTTTCTTCCTATCCATTTACACCTTTACGTATGACTTGCTTTCCTGCACGGACTTCTTGTGTTCTTTCTCTGTCAAGTGTTCTTTGATCAACAAGGTATAACCCCCATTAAAAGAAAGGTCATCGGTCCTAAGAAGGCTATAATGCTTCACTAGGGACATGGATTAAATCTGAATGAAGTTGACATTTAACACATTTCTTAACATATTCACAATAATCCTTGGTAATAGTAGGCCAGTAGTACCCTACGCATATGACACATTTGGCGATGAAATTTCCATTGAAATGTCCTCCACAAACTCCATCATGGATGTATTTTATTGGGTTAGTTAACTCATGTGATTTTAGGCACCTTAATAGGATACCTTCAATAATGAAAAAGTGAGTGGCATGTTGAAAAAATGATCGTTTAACGTTACGTGATAAATCAAACATAATTTTTGATTCAGCAAGATAGTCATAGATTTGATTATACCACAAATCAGTTGGATTATCATCAATGATGTTAATAGGATGAATTTCATTTTGATGTGAAGGATGATCCAATTGTTGAAAAATGACAGATACTTTAATTTTGTCTTTTGAATCTTTGGTTTCTAATGGGATGAAGGCTCCCAAAGAGACCATTCATTCTATCTGTAAATTTGTTATAAGATTTTGGGATGGCTTGGATAGTGTAGTGATAAAAATTACCAAGGATAAAGTCAACGTTGACTTTATATTTTTGTAAGATTTCATTTTTACACTGATATTCTCCTTTAACTTAACTGATAATGAGTTGTGAATCTCCATAGATATATAAGATGTGAACACCTAGGAGAATTTTGGTTGTAAGTCCCATGATTAAAGATTTATATTCTACCATATTATTAGTGCATTCAAAGTTAAGTTTGAATGATAATGGAATAGAAATTCCCCAAGGAGGTATGATAACAATACCATCCCCTCCCCCTTGCTGGAATTTAGAACCATAAAATAAGAGAGTCATTTTGATAGGGATGAATTCATATTCGTCGACATTACTGATGGATTCATCTAGAAATTACTCATGAGGAAGTTGATTGTTGGGTAAGGGAGCATCAACAAGATGGTTTGCAATGGCTTGGCCCTTGATATATTTTTATGATATGAACTCGAGAATAAACTCAATCATAAGCATAAACCATCCAGTGATATGATTGCTATGATATGGTTTAGATTGTATGGTTTTGAGTGGATTAAAGCTATTGATGACATGCGTTTTGTGATTAAGAAGATAATGACACAACTTAGAAGTGGAAAAGTATAAAGCACAACATATCTTTTTAACTTTAGTGTAATGGGTTTCATATTCTTAGAGTGTGTGGCTGATATAATATACAACCTATTTATGACCCTGATTATCTCAGTGAGTGAGCATGGCTCCAATATTATGTTCTAAAGCATATATATATAGGTAGAATGGCTCCCCTTCACAAGGTGGCATAATTATAGGTGGTGATAGAATAATATTGTTTAATTTTGTAAAAGGATTTTTGAAAATTAGAATCCTAGTGAAAACCAATATCTTTACGAAGAAGATGATGAAATGGTTGACAATGATTAGCAAGTTGTGATATAAAATGCCGAATGGACTGAAACTTACCCTGAAGACTACACAATTGTGTAATATTAGACGCTGAAGGAATTTTAATGATTGCCTTAACCTTTTTTGGGGTAACTTCAATACCTCAGATATATATGATGAATCCTAAAAATTTTCTAGTGAGGACACTGAAAACACATTTTTCAGGATTGAGACGAAGACAATATTGAATGAGACAAGTGAAGATGGATTAAATAATGTCAAGATGATCTTTTTGTTGCTTATATTTTCCTAAAATGTCATTGACATAATCTTTGACTATTTTTTGGGTGAGGTTGTGAAAAATATAAGTCATGGCATACTGATAAGTTGCTCCTACATTTTAAAGGCCAAATGGCATGACACGGTAGTAGAAGGTTCCACAAGGTGTAATGAAAGAGATTTTATGTTGATTGTCAGTGGTGATAATAATTTTTTTATGACCAGAAAACCATCCATAGGGGAGAGAATTTCATGGTAGGCTGTTAGGTCAATGAGCTGATCTATGTTTGGAACAGGGAAATCATCTTTATGATAAGAAAGGTTAAGATCCCTAAAGTCTGTGTAGATACGTAACTTTCTCAAAGATTTGGTTATGGGAACAATGTTGGAGATCCATTATGGGTAATCAATGGGTATGATAAAGTTAGCAGATAAAAGGTGTTGTAACTCTTATTTGATAAGGAGAGCTATAGAATGATTTCTACATTTTTTGGGGCCCCGCCTGTTCTACTCTCTTTTGTTGTGTGACCCATTTTGTTTTTTTTTGGACTGAATTTTGACTAAGTATGGAGCTATACATGGAGGGTATCCACATGTCCCTTTAAGGAATTTTGAAGAAGGCACAAGGCATCAGAAAAATTCAAGTAGTGAGAATCATCCATGTGGATGAAGCATAGATAAGTAGCCCCAAGTGGGTTGAAAATTCAAGGATAAAGAAGAAGAATGCATAGGCCTTCATGTGTTTCCTAGGTAGAAGTTAGAAAGGAAAAAGGAAAGGAGAACCCTTTAGGAAGCACCGAGTCTCCATGTGTCATACAAGGAAGTTTCCACCATCTAAGGAACCAATTAAAGAAGTGAAGGAATCGAGGACCGATGGAATGAATGCAATCTTGGGTCCTAAAGCATGCAGTTGAGATGTGCTCCAAAAATTGAAGATCTCGTAGGTAAGAACTAAATGTGGGTGGTGGAAACATTAATGGAGGAAAATTGAAGTAAGATCTATAAGATAATGTTTTGGTGCCAGATACAAGGAGGGAGGATATAGAAAAAGATAATTTTAGAGCTTTAGAAAATATTTAGGTTCAGTTTATTATGTTCATTGGCCTTTGCAAGGCTCTGTTATAAAGAAATTACTGTAATTTTTTCTTTCTTGGCCTTATGTACTATTTTCTCTATAAATAAGAGTTCTTGTTTTGTGTGATGTTAAGTTTTCAATATTATGTGTCCTCTATTTCTTCTTGTTTTCTCTTATTCAGTTCTTGATGGATGTTTAAGTGTCTATCGTGTTACATGCCCTTACATATTTTACATAAATATTTTTATTGTGCTATGATTTTGTTTTAGTTTCATCTAATATTTTTGATGGTTTGAAATATATTCAGATTATTTGATCATGTTTTATGCTCGTTGACTAATGTAGTATTTATCTCAATATTAGTCTCTGTGCTATTTTAGCAAAGTATTGGTGCATTGCCTTAATTAGGATTTTCACATCATTCTATTTTATCTCTAACTCTCATCTCAAACATGAATCAGAGAAGAGCCAACTTCTATAAAATTAAGAGGTTATCTTAGGGGCCAAGTCCCACATCTCTAATATTTCCCACAAATTTTTTGATTTATCTATAATGATAAACGTCAATAGTTTTCCTAGCATGCCTGGTGGGACAAGCAGTGAAAGCTTAAACTTCAAATATTGCTAGGTTTAGTATGTGACATAGCAATTTCTAGTCTTTGGAGGCTTTGTAGCTACACATCTAGTGACTCTATTCAAAATATCTATTGGTTTCAATATTATTGGTGGTTTAATCCTCTCTAGTTCATGAGAAGAATTCAAATAAGGTTGAGAGAAAGAGAAGAAGGCACATTTGAATACCTACAGTTATCAGTAGGAAAAGGAAGAATAAGTAGATAGATTCGAAGATCTCTATCTCCTCCAAACCAAACTCTTTCAACACCTCCACCCAATAGGCCCTTCTTACAATCCACTAGAGTTCTCAGACTTATCATAATGTCTCATCAACCACCTCCTCCTCCGAGACAATTTGTCTTATGGAATCAAGGAAGTCCCCTCATATTGCCAGTACATCTGGTAACGTGGAATTCCATCCCAGAAAATGTGCTGAAAGAACTACCTGAATTCAGTGATGAATACTTCAAGATTCCAGAGGAACATCTTCAAGATGTTGTGGAGATATGCACAATACATTACATCATAGAGAAATATGTTTCCTTAAGATTACTAGCTACCTCCTTCAAGGGAAAATCTCTTGACTGGTACAAATCCTTGACTCCTAACTCCATTGGTATCTGGGATCAATTGGGAAATGTATTTGTTAGAAGATTCAATGAAAATGGAGATAAGTATTTTCTCTTACAACAAATTATCAACATCAAGAAAAGTCTGCAAGAGATTATGACTGATTTCGATACTAGATTCCATAAGACATGGCAAAGGATTCCAATTCTAGCCAGACCACCTATAGGTATTTGGGAAAATCCCCCCAAAAATCACTTTTCCAGTGTATCCCAAGATAGATCCCCTTCCTCAGGCATAGGCCTCAAGATCTTCCCAAGATCCTATGTTCATATACAGTTACTCCTCCTCTCAAAGAGCCATTACCCCTGCCATTATATCATCATCATCTTCTTTAAAGATGGAGGAAGTAAAAAATATCCTTAGGAGTTTCTCTAATGAGATAGTTAATCTTAAGAGGAGTCAAAGTGCATACCATAGAAATAATTATAAAAGCTACCAAGGGAGTAGGCCCACTTATCCTCCAAAATATCAAAATTCCCAGAGATCATTATGTGCAATGGAAAGTTGCAAAAGCTATGGAATGAGGCTAAAGAATCTCAAAGCTTCGCTAACTCATGCATGCACCATGAGATTAGAGCTAAACAAGAAACTATATATGCATATATATAAATTTGAAACTAATATTCAAACCCTAGCATATATAATACTCTCTACTCCATGAAAGCTTAATGAAAGTGAACCTAGTTAGATTATAAGCAATCAAATTATGTGTTGTTTACTCCCAAAAATAGTGAAGAGATCTCTCCAAGTTGGCTACATGGCCAAACTTTAGATCTTCCCATACTAACTATATTAGGAATGGATGGATGTAAGATGAATGAGCTCTCAACAATGGAGGATAACCAAGATCAAATGCCTATTAGCTTGACTAATGCAAATGAGGTCTAATGTCAATATCTCCAAATGTGAGAGAGAAGGACTTGTGAGTGAAGTTGTATGTAAAGTTGTAGTTTGAATGGGTAGGCTTAGCCTTGTATTTATAGTTTTCCACTTGGGAGAATTTGGAATTTGGGTGCATGTGGGACTAAATCTCAAAAATCACTTTTATATTCGATTAGGATAAACATGCTTTAGTCTTATTTAAGCTAGGATTAGGCTAGTTAAACTTGATTAGTACATGATTAGAGACTCATTGAGAGTTGGGAGGGGTCTAGATAACCAATTGTGACTGATAGATAGCCTACAAAGCCAATAGAAGTGGTCTGTAAAGAACTAGGGAGGTTTTGAATGGTCGAAAGGAGGAATGTTTACTAATAAGAGAGAGATATTAGCCAAATAAGCTGATTATAGGAGGAATACAACCGAAAGAGTGTCGTCAATGGGCATTCGAGAATGGAGCAAAGTATGGGGAATTAACGAAGTGTCGTTAATTGATTGGATTGGATGAAATGCTAAGTGTAAGCATATTTTAGGTGTCTACATTTGCCCCTCTTTGGGGTGACATAAGCAACGTCACTTCAAAGAAAGTAGATAAGCATAAACAAGTAGAAAATATTGAACGGGATAGAAGAAAAATGAGTAGAATGAAGGATGCCCCCTTGATTGTCAATGGGGTGATAGAAGAACTCGATCGACAATCGAAAATATGACAGAAATATAATAGAAGAAATGATAATGTGAAGAAGAATAAAATAAAAGGGATATAGAAGAAAAGGAGTACGAGAAAGGGGGAATGAGATAACATCCATCCAATGCCTTTTAAACAACTTTATTTTTCATCATATTACTAGAGATCTTCATCATCGGTCCTTATTAAAAAGAATGAGAAAAGGTGTAGTATGACATGAAAATCCATATACGAACAAATGTCCATTGCTAAAAACACCAACTCCATGAAACATACAAAATGCAATGCAATACGAGAAAGTAAAAGATGCCTAACTCCATGAAATATACATAATACAATGCAATATGAGAAAGTAAACAAACTAAACTAACAAAGAAACAAGATTCAATGTTTTTGGTTATCAAGCTTCAGTTACGACCTGTGTGAATTAACGACAAGGGTTAATGATGGTGCCCCAAGCAAGGATACATGTAAAGGGAAAATGGAGGACACTTTGGTCTGATGAAAAAACAATGTGCACTATGAAACAGTACCAGGAAACTTGTTTTTTCCTAGAGTACAGACGAAGTAAGCAACCTAGCTTTCGTTGATGGAGATAGATTAAGATGATCCGCGAGTCGCACACATGAATAGGTGAAAACCAAAGAGTGACATTTTTGTAGGATGATTTTCAATTTTTAGAATTTTTCTGAAACATATTTGAATGTTTTTATTTTTCTAACATATTTGAATGTTTTTGTGATTTTTATAACATATTTGAATGTTTTTGTGATTTTTCTAACATATTTGAATGTTTTTTTATGATTTTTATAACATATTTGAATGTTTTTTTATGATGTTTCTAACATATTTGAATGTTTTGGATGATTTTTTCCTTGAAATTTTTCTAAAACTATGTACAGGAAAATGAGGAAGCATGGATGCCCCTAGTGATAGATGGGACGTAAAAGGGAATAAGGCCATATGCATACAAGAAAGGTGAAGATGTAAAAATTCCCCAATGATTAGGTGGGAGTATTCAAAGGAAAACTCTTCACAGGTAGAAGTGGGACCCAAGGCCATTATGGATATGTTCAACATGCTGATGAAGAACATAAACCAATGAAGTCCTGGGAAGGAGCAAGGATTCCCCCAGTGTAAGTTGGCCTAAGAGCACATGATAGAAAGGAATTGGAATATTATTTTTGTGAAAGGAGACAAACGTGTCCGTAAACATGGAAAATAAGTAATCTTATACACATGGATAATTTGAACGAAGTATAAGAATGATGTGAATGATATGAATGTAGCTTAGAAGCCTCATGATGAAGAAGTTATTAGCCAAAGGCACAAATCGTGAGACAAGATATGGACTAGAGTAAGAGTCTGAACAAGGTCCAAAAAAAGACACTTGGTAACTTATTATTCTTGTTTACTCATAGAGATCCGGTGTTTGCACGTGTAATTATTACCTCTTGAAGGGAATATTTAAAAGACAACAAGTGAAGACACCCTATCCAATGTGTAGGAATGATTTATTTTGAAAGGTGATTTTGTGAATGGAGGGTGAAAGGATAGCCGTACATTGCTCTGCTGCCAGCCAGGCATCCATAGCCCCAATGGAGATTCATTTGATTCTAATCATAACATTTCTCTACTACCAGTTAGGCATCCATAGCCCCAATAGAGATTATTGGAAATACCCCAAGAGAGAGTAATATATCAATTTGCTTTTGCTTTGTAGCTTTTAGATTTTGATTTTTGATTGATTCTGATTCTTTTACTTTCTGAAAACTTATTTCAGCTCTCTTCTTTGACAAGGGGTTAAGAACCACATATGGCTTGATAGAAGGAGGTGGAAGTGATTGTGATGATGACATCGGCTAGTGTCAACAAATATGTCAAAAAGTTCTTTGCAACAAGTTTATTAGATTTTGAATGTGATAGGATCTCTAAGAGGTCATTCATTCTTTAATTTATCAAGGTGATAAAAGACCAGGGTCAAACGAATACCATAGAGATAAATGTCACAAAATACGTGCAAATAAGCTAACCAAAATATCACTCAAGGGATGAAAATGGTAGGAAGACTTACAAAATATTAGCAAGGAAGGGTAGAAAGAAACATCCATGTGTACACAATACTTGATTGCAATATTTGATCTTTGTACCTTTGATTTTTGTTGTGTTTTCTCAATATTTTTTTTTTGTATTTTTGAATTGTTTTTGTATTTTTAGATTTTTGATAGTTTTAAGAGGTTGGGACTAACAAAGTCACTATGTGTGGTAAGATCCAACAACAATGTTTGTGACTTCCTTGATAAGGGAGACTAGGCGTGTTTGTTTATCAAGAGTCATGTTTTCCTTGATCTCAAGGATCATGGTGAGTTCACACTCAACAAAGGACTGTGATTCATCCTGAAACATGGATTTTGTATGTGGGAGCTTGAACTCCCTATCTAGAGGTTTATGCACTTTGTGCCATACTTGATGGTTACGTTGATGTGCGTTCTTGAATCACACTTGATTTAGAATTTTGAGATTGTTTGATTTGTTGGGAGTTATAGAGCTCTTTATAGTTTTGATCTAAGCTTGATAAAGAACATGTCTGGGTTTCTTATAAGATAATTCTTGACTTTTCTGATCTTGAGAAGGAGAAGAAAGTGAGCATGGAAATTTAGAACTGATGTGAGAAATGACCATGGGCTTGCCACAACCATTGATAGAAGAAATATGTGATGGATGAAAAGGATATGGTCCAAGAATTGAAGAAGATGGGCTACTGGGTGGTGAGCCATGGATAGAAGATGAATGGCTGCTAGGATGTGGCCCAAGAATAGAATAAGAAGGGCTACTAGGACGTGACCCATATATAGAAGAAGAAGGGCTATTAGGACGTGGCCCAAGAATAGAAGAACGGCTACTAGGATGTGACCCATAGATAGAATATGAAGGGCTACTAGGATGTGGCCCAAGAATAGAAGATGATGGACTACCCGGGGGTGATCCATACCTAGAAAACAAGGGGATAGTTGGGCATGCCCGAAGAATAGAAAATAGTGGACTACTCAAAAATGTCCCACAAATAGTAGAGGGAGTAAAAGGTGACCCAAACCTAGATGAAGTTGAGGGGCTACTTAACATTGACCCCATAAGAGATTATGATTGAGGAATTATGATAGACAAAGAGTGATTGGGTGATGAGAAGATAGGCCATGGATCAATGTAAGACCTAGGAGTTTCCTCAGTTAATGAAAAATGTGAAGATGGAAGAATAAGAAGAGGATCAAGTTCCATGATTTGAGGCTCTTCCTCTGTTTCTTGATAAAAGGAATTAACATTTTTCTCAGAATATGCAGGTGCATCAAAGTCTAAAGAGAATCCTTTCTCACAATCTTCTAAAGAAATATCTTCATGTGCCCCTATAAATGCCCTGATTATTTCTTCATTCTGAAAGAGATCAATCAGTATGAGTTGTTGATCAACCACCGGGGGTTGATTGGAAGAAATAGGTTCAAATGGTGTGGAAGACTTAGAATATGTTTGATGATGATTAATAGAAGAAGATGGTGTGGGGGACAAAGAATATGTGTAGCTAGATGTCTCAAGAGTAGAAGAAGGTGGTGTGGACCTACCTATATGATGGTATATCATCTGTAAAATAGTAGGATTAAGTCTAAAGTCTATAGATTATGACACATGGGTCAATTTAGACATTTGACTCGAAGGAATTTGAGTCACATGAATCTTCAAAGAAGGAAGACTTATTAGGGGTGATTAATGAAGAAGGTCCTGCAAAGAAGGGGAGGACCGTGATTCAAGAATCACATTAGATGAATAATAACAAGGGTCCTACAAAGAAAGAGAGGGTCGTGATTCAAGAATTGTTTTAGATGTTTGATTGGAGGGATTTGGAGTCACACTTATCTTCAAAGGAAGAAGACGTCGTCAAGGTGACTGATAAAGGGGGTCCTGCGAAGAAAGGGAGGACCACAATATAGAAGTCATATTAAATGTATGATGAAGAGGTTCCTGCAAAGATAGGGAGGACCATGACATAAGAGTCACGTTAGATGACTTAGGAGTCGAATTAGATGAATACGAATGGTAGATTGGATCTGAATAGTAGTTTGGATCTAAATCATCAGAAGAATCAGACGAAATGATTGGATTGGAATCCTTAGAAGAAGAGGAAATGTTTAGATTAGAATCAGAAGAAGAGTGGGGCGAACTCAAATAATAATTTGGATCAGAAGCATCCAAATCATACCATCGACTATGAGATGAAGGTGGGGAACAAGCTAACTGAATGGGCTCTCTAGCATGAAGAACCAAATGAGGTTTAGTTGTAATGGGAATATTTTTATTTGAATCGCTAAACCTAGGTTCCGTATTTTTGTAAGTATGGGGGAAAATGTGATAGTTAGTCATTTTTGGCATTGTTTTAGGCACAAATGTCTAGATCTAGATAGTGTGGTGGAATTCTTTCAAAGGGAAGGAAATGACATATCGATTTTGGTAGCATAAGGAAAACCAGCTAGACATTTCATAATTTTTGATATGCATGCATTATTTTCTGAAGAAGGTCTAAGGAAAATAAACATCGTGATGATGCAATCTCAATGAGATCAAAAAGGATTTTCCTAGAAATAAATTTTCTGAATGAATAATCACAAGGAACAATCATGGAAGTGTGACACAAAAATCCAATCAATAAGGAAATACACCCTATGCAAATACATGTGCAAAGTTTGATGCAAATGTGATCAACACAATGTTAATATTTACGTCAAGCTCAAAATGAACAAGGCATAAATATTAACAAAGGGTAGATGCGACTCCCAATTAAAGGATACCACAACAAGTTCAACAACCAACAAGACCTAAATGTTAAAGGGTGGGGTTTACAAATGTAAGCCAGGTAACCACACCAATTGGACACGTCTATCAAGCTTCACGGAGAAGTGAGATATTAGTGTCAAAGTGGTATCGAAACGACACAAAAAAGTAAGTGACACCTTTTAAGATTTAGGAAAATGTTTGAAATCAAACTAAGTCAAACTATAATAAGGTTGTGTTAAAACTTGGGCAGCGTAACGCCACAACGTGGAAACTTAGATCATGTTTATGAGAAACATCACATAAGTATCTTAATTATGTCGAGACAATGCAAATGAGGTAACATGTAAAAGGGAGATAAAATGATGAATCAATCCTAACTATGATGATGATCCTGACATGGGTATCAAGATCAAAAAGGATGCCAATGATATAAATATGCCTCCGTACACTTTAGACGTTTAACTTACCCAGTCGTAAACATGGATGGCCATAAATGGAAAAAAAAGTGGCAGAAGCAATCGATTAGTAACACAAAGGTAGTCACCCTTCTTTTGATCAACAAAGTGTTAAAAGAATGTGAATGAAAAATTTCAAAAAGGGGGATGAAAAAATGTTGGCTTTACTTTGGTAGAGTTTCACCTTGCCTTAAGGCAAGTGAAAAAATAAGTGAAAGTAACGCGTCACACATTTCGTGATGAAAGATGGCTCACAACTCAACACTATTTTGAATTGGTCAAAGTGGGCTCTTGGCCAAAGTATATTCTCCTAGGTGGTTCTCTCATCCTAGGTGTTATAAATTTTTCCACGAGCAGGGTGATTTACCCAAATAGTCTTGACTATCTTGGGAGTATCTCAATTTTTCCCCCTTCAAGCACAGTGGGCAGTAAATGTGTCCATTGTGTACTTAAAAGGGTCACTTAGGGAAAACTTGTCATGCTATCTCACAAAGGAATCACTAGTCAAGTAGGCAATGCAAAGCACTTCCCATTTCATCCACAAGGTTCCCTCTTGTGTGGACTACTTTGGGGTTCCTAAAACCACCCCCATTGTTGTAGCTTAAGGCGTTATGCCAAATGGTTTATGTTCCAGTTGAGTGGAGGGGGACGTACCCTTTTCTGAAATCTACAATACAATGTTTTGAATATGGTGTGTTTTTTATCTTGCTTAACTTAATGTGGTTTTAAGTAGCACACCATTTGGCAACCTACAATAAAGATGTGTATTAGTGGGTTTTTGTTTTGTATTTGATGCCTTTCTTTGACAAGCATTAGGTATTGTAGACAATGAGTTTAGTAATTTTCCATTACAAATTGATATCAATAAAGGGCATTTACACCTTAATTTTGATTCCTAAGATCACCAAAAGGTGCGAAGGAAGAGCATATGCAGTGTGAAAATTCTTACTAAATCACCTAAAAATTACTTTATCTTTTAGAACAAGTGTTTTTAACATATGATACAAAGTTGAGAAAGTGTTTTTGATCTCCAAGATCACTTTTGAAGGCGCGAGGAGAGAACATACACACTTTAAAAACCTTGCTTAAGTGAATAAGTGAACCACTTAACTAAGTTAGTTAAAAATAAAACCAAAATAACCTTGAAAATAACTGATTAGTGCTACAAAAATATTTCAAAGCGTTAGAATGGTCAAGAAAACACTTTTTTGAACTTTAAGATACGTTAGAAAATGACTATTTACCTAATAATGTAAACCATAAATTTGTGATAAGTAAAAATCCTAATTTTATGATTCCATTGTGTATTTCACTTCAATACCTTTCCAACGCAAAAAAAACAGAGTCGTTTCAAGTTCGGGAGCAAACATTATGGCCTCCATAAGATTGCTAATGATGCCTACACCACTGTTAGTGTACCTGCACCAATGTTAAATGACAGTTAGATTTGTACTTGCATGCACAAAATGGTATGTGCGCTCCCTTTCCTGTAGGAGGCTAAAAAACAGGGGATTTTTCAAAAATTATCTCAAAAATATCATTTTTTTATCGATTTGCTTCAAGTTTGGCAGTACTTCACCTCCTTTGATCCTACAAAGAGTACAAAAACAAGAAAAACCTAGCTTAAATAGTTAGGAAACCTAATTTTAGCCATTAATACAAGAAAGGTTAGTGAAATCAAAAACTTGAAACTAATCTTAAAAACATTGAAAAATTGATCTAAAAAGTTTGAAACTAATCTAGAAAGATTGAAACTAAAAAAAAAATAGAAACTAAAACAAAAATCTTCAAAGTGACTCCATTAATGGAGGATGTACAAAGTGTCTGACCAGGCGTGCCAAATGTGTGCAATGGAAAGTTGCAAAAACTATGGAATGAGGCTAAAGAACCCCAAAGCTTCGCTAACTCATCCATTTACCATGAGATTAGAGCTAAACAAGAAACTATCTATGCATATATAAATTTGAAACTAACATTCAAACCCTAGCATATATACTACTCTTTACTCCATCAAATCTTAATGAAAGTGAACCTAGTTAGATTCTAAGCAATCAAATTGTGTGTTGTTTACTCCCAAAAATAGTGAAGAGATCTCTCCAAGTTGGCTACATGGCCAAACTTTATATATTCCCCTACTAACTATATTAGGAATGGATGGATGCAAGATGAATGAGCTCTCAACAATGGAGGATAACCAAGATCAAATGCCTATTAGCTTGACTAATGCAAATGAGGTCTAATGCCAATATCTCCAAATGTGAGAGAGAAGGACTTGTGAGTGAAGTTGTATGTAAAGTTGTAGTTTGAATGAGTAGGCTTAGCCTTGTATTTATATTTTTCCACTTGGGAGAATTTGGAATTTGGGCGCATGTGGGACTAAAGCTCAAAAAGCACTTTTAGATTTGATTAGGATAAACATGATTTAGTCTTAGTTAAGCTAGGATTAGGCTAGTTAAACTTAATTAACAAGTGATTAGAGACTCATTGAGAGTTGGGAGGGGTCTGTATAACCAATTGTGACTGATAGATAGCCTACAAAGCCAATAGAAGTGGTCTAGAGAGAACTAAGGAGGTTCTGAATGGTCGAAAGGAGGAATGTTTAGCTAATAAGAGAGAGAGATATTAGCCAAGTAAGCTGATTATATGAGGAATATGACTAAAAGAGTGTCGTGAATGGGCATTCGAGAATGGTGAAAAGTATGGGGAATTAACAAAGTGTCATTAATTGATTGGATTAGATGAAATGCTAAGTGTAATCATATTTTAGGTGTCTCCAATCGCCACCAGCATAGCTGTATAAACAAATTGTTCTAGTCCCAACACTAATCCAAACACTCCAACCCAATAGTGGGAGAGAAATGATTCTAGGGAAAAATAAATTGGCAGAAGATCCCAATGCTTGGTGCTTCCCTTCCAATACCCCTCATATGTCGAGAGATTTCCCCCAAGGGAATCTACAGTAAAAATTAGCATAGAAAAAAATGATGGAAGGATATGAGATCAATGTTAGCAGACCTTACTAGTCCCTAGGAATTAAAAATGTGGTCTTTGTTGCACAAATGTAAGGGATGTCCCTAGAACAAAAGGAAAATATTGCACCTTACACATGCACTTTTCTCTTGGATCGAAGGAGAAGAATTTTTTATTCACAAACTATGCATCCATATCTAATAATCTAGTACATTCAGATTATAACACTCACTCCAAGAGGGAGATGATATAAGCCACAATCCCTGCTCCTAGAATAATGAATGAAGCAAGGAAATAACACCCGATGTTCACCATCCCTCCACTCATAGCGAAATAAGATACTTCAGCAACCACTCAGAATCAAGGTACCTTCCACCCAACAACTAAGAGGGTAAAATACTAGCAAGTCTCCAAAGCACGACCACTTGGGCCAATGAACGTATTTGGGTAACTTAAAAGGGCACCTAGCAATGTATCCTTGTGGGATATCTTGGGTATTCTAGAACAAAAGGAATTTCTTCAAGAAGCTCTAAAATATAGTGGCGGCCCAACCAAGACCAAGAAGAGGAAAGAGAAACTAAGAATGACTTAAGCTCAAGTGGAGTCATCGATGATGAAAAAAAAAGGAGAAGTTAGTAAGCCAAGTCCTCAACCCTTCTTCATGACTCTTATAATTAGAATATAATTGTTACATAACTCCATGATTGACATTGGCGCAAGCACTACGGTGATGCCCAAAGCAATTACAGATGCCTTGGGAGTTATATATGAGCCCCTGAAGAAATGAGTCATGCAACTAGATGGGAAATTATTTTAAATAATTGGTGTTATTAGAAGTCTCCCATTACAGTTCTATTCCTTTCAATACATTACTATTTCATAGGATATAGTGGTGATTGATGTTCCACTAATCTTTGTACTATGTCTCTCTCACAATATCATGACTAAAATTGGAGGCTATATGTACCTTGATTGATCTCATCTGATTTTGCGGACTAAGTATGGATCCAAAATGAAGGTGCTATCAGAACCACTTATCGAGGAACATATTACGAATCAAGTGGCCTTGGGTTTATAGGCCTCGCATGTCATGTTCACCCTAGAAGAAGAGTCATACATAGATGATGGCAACCATCAAGGTGTAAAACTATTTGGTGGACCTATCACATGGAGATCCCTTTGGAAATTATGATTCCACCGAGTTGATTACTTATGTGATCTTTGATGAGAATCCCAACATTCCAAAGGTTTTGAGGGAAGATATTAAAAATGAAAGGAATCTCATGAAGTATTCCCAAATGTGGACTCTACATTTCGATAGAGCTAGAAGCATGAACAACTCCGGGGCTTGAATATGCCTATCTTCACTAAGTGGAAAGAAGATACTCTAGGTGTTTCGCTTCCACTTTACTTGCACTAGTAACGAAGCAGAATATGAGGCTTTAGTTCATGGTTTGAAATTGGTATGCAAAGAGGGCATACAACAACTGAGAGTCTTTTGGGACTTTGAGTTAGTGGTGACACAAGTTAGAAGCACTGCTACAGCAAATAATCCAAGAATGAGGTCCTACCATCATAGGGTATGGGATTTATAGAAGAATTTGAAGACTTTAACATTAATTTTATCCCTTGGGACCAAAACATTAAAGCAAAAATAATGGCCCATATTGGTTTACAATTCTACTCAACCAAGGATCTATTGGCAAATAAGGACGCGGTGAAACTAATCATCTTCCTTTCTATACCTAATAATGTGGATCACTAGCAAGTCTTCGAAAGTGACCAAAGGATATTGCTCTTCTTACAACAATTTGAATAGTTTATAGACCAACTCCAACCCATAATTAAAGAAGCATACAAAGATCAAGTCATCCATCTTAAAACAAACAAACTTCTAAATGGATTGATAATGTTGGAAATTCTTTTTGATTCCAATGATGTCAATACAAATAGGAGAAATTTTGTAGTAGTCAAGGAATACTATGTTGAGCTAGAATTATCCAATGGAAAGAAGCTAAAGGTTGGGAAATTAGTCACTCAGAAAGAAAGATAAATAATTGTGACTCTATGCCATAAGTATGGTAATGTAATAGCTGGGACTTATGATGACCTACATGGTTATATTAAGGATATCATCCAACATACTATTCACCTTGAATAAGGGAATAAACCTGTGCATCAAAAGAAGAGGCCTATAAATCCCAAAACAAAATCTCTCATGGCCAAAGAGCTCAGGAAAATCCTAGAGGCTAAAATAATCTTCCCTATCAAGCATGCCACCTGGGTATCCATTTTGGTATCGGTAAGGAAGAAAGATGGAGAAATAAAACTCTACATGGATTTAAAAGATTTGAATAAAGTGTCCCTCAAGGGTCACTACCCCTTACTTCCATCGAACATATACTACAAATAGTAGCAGGTTCAGAAAGATTCTCTCTTCTTGATGTTTTTTCAGGTTACAATTAAATATGGCTTACGGAGGTATATAAACATAAAACCACCTTTACAAAAAAAGTGGGGAACCTTCACATATGTGAAGATGTCATTTGAGCTCACTAATGTCAGGTGAAGTTTTCAAAGAGCCATGGATGTCGCATTTAGAGAACTGACTAACAAGGTAATCCTGATATACTTGGATGACCTCACGGTGTTTACCAAAATAGTGGATGATCATTTCGACACACTGGAAGTTGTATTCAAGAAGGAATTTGGAATCTCTCAAAACCCAAAGAAGTTTGTTTTTGGATTATTGTAAGGAAAACTCTAGGGACACATTGTCTCAAAATATGAAATATTAATTGACACAGAGAGAGTCAGAGTAATTCTGTAATTGTCCCTACCTATCAATAAGAAGGTAGTACAATATTTCCTAGGAAAGATTAGCTTTGTCATCATATTCATTACAGATTTTGCTAGAATGATCCACCTGATCACATTGATGCTGAAAAATAATATAAACTTCAAATGGACCACTGAAGGTCATCAAGCCTTTGAGGAGGTCAAAAGAAAAATTACATCTACTCTGGTGTTATGCAACCCATAATTTTCCAAATATTTCATCATGTGCATATATGGGAGTGAGCACAATGTAGTATTCGTGCTAGTAGAGAAAGGAGAGTCCCATGGAGAGGAGCATTAAGTTGATTTATTTTCAAAGACCCTCCATGATTACGAGACAAGATATAACTTTGTAGAGAAATAGGCTTACACCATTGTTAAAGGTCTAAAGAAATTTAGACACCCTGTTACCAGTAGTAAGATCATTGTTATGGTTTCACACTTGAGTGTTAAGGAATACATCACAAAAGGCAAGATAACTAATAAAAGGGATAACTGGATCACTAAGATATTAGATTATTATGTTGAAATAAAGCCCACACAGCTAGTACAAGTAAGAGGTCTTTTCCAATACCTCACATAGGATCCAATGACCTAGATAAAGGAGGAATCTAAGGTGGTGCTTTTCATTCAAGAAAATGAATCTGAAAATTGGGTATCGGATAGGATGCATTTTATGTAGACATGTGAGTATCCAAGTCACCTTCCTGTTAAAAAGAGAATATATTATAGACAATAGGGAGTTGAATGTATTATAATTGAAAATTTTCGTTTCCAAAGGAAATTTGATGGGATCCTACTCAGATGCCTAGAAGAGGAGGCCAAAAGGGTCTTACACAAGTTACATCATGGAAGCTCGAGGGGGAACTTCTCAGTCAAAGCAATAGCTATAAATTTCTACATGCGGGATACTTTTGGCCTAACTTGTTTATAGATTGTTATGCAATTATGAGAAAGTGCAAAATTTACCAATTCTACATTGGCTTCTGGAGAAATGTTGCATTACCTCTTAACCCTACTCTAGTTGAAGAGCTATTTGCATAATGGGTTCTATATTTCATGGGAATGGTTAATCCAATTTCAAGTGTGGGTCACAAATGGATTCTCATAGCCATTGATTACTTCACCTGATGGACAGAGGCAGTTCCACTCAAGGAAGCCACAAAGAATATGATCCTGGAACTCCTTTGAGATATCACTACATGCTTTGGACCCTTCACACAATCATATCAGATAATGCTAAGGATTTTCTAGGCCAAAGTGTTTAATTTCACAATGATGCATGGAATCTATCTAAAAATGTCTTCCAACTACTACCCACGGAGGTAACTAGTTTGGTAGAGTCTACCAACAAGAATCTGATCAGACTTATAAAATGAATGGGGGATGAACATAAGAGGTTCATGGCATGAGCATGTCAAGATGACCTTATGGGCTGACTTGATCACACCCAAAAAATTCTTGAAGGCCTCACCATATGAATTATTATATGGTAAAAGCATATTAATTCCTATCATTGTTGAGCTCCCAACATTGCAATTATTAAAAAATTTCAGATCAAAGAAAATGGAGCGATGCACATAAGACTTGCACAACTGATAGAGATTTAAGAAAAATAGGAGGTAGCCCATGAATCCATGATCAGCCATCAGTAGGTTTTAAAAACTTGGTTTGATCATAAGACTTTTGAACTTGATTTCTAAGTCAGAAGTTTGGTTTTGAAGTGGGACACAAAAACCATCAAGCCTGGAAATCGTGGAAAATTTGACCTTCTATGAATAGGCCCATTTAAGATCACTGCATGCAAGCAACATAATGCCTTTGAGCTCAAGACTATGGAAGGTGAGCCCTTGGTAATTATGTTCAATGGGATCCACCTTAAGTTGTTCTATTAATTATTTTATATTGTAAGTTTGTATCATATGTATAGTCCCTTATTTTTATCATTTTCTTAGTTTGACGATGTCACCCCCTTGAATAAGTCTCTTTGGACATGTGTCTCCTATAGAGACTCTTCCATCCATTTTTGAATTTTTTGAGGGATGCGTACCTTCCTATGTTTCCCCAAAGTAAATGATCTAATGTATTTTTGGATACTTAATGAAAAGGATCATAGAATTAAAGAAAAATATATTAGGAAATGAGAAATTCAGTGTTACAGGTCATTTGACCAAGGTGTCATTGTGTGATGTGACCAAATGTATGCGTGAGTATTTAGTTCATGGGAGTCGATGAGGCTTTTTGATGCAAGATTTTAGCATAAAAAAGCCTCATTATAAGTGTTAAGAGTCTCTTGTTCAAGTTCCTCCGTCCATAGTTCAAAAAAATAAGAGCTTTCAACAGTTTTAGAGAAACCATGGTAGCATCTAGTTCCCTATCGCAACCGAAATCTTATGCAGGGAAACTTATGCCACTCTACTCTCTCCACTTGAGGCTGAGATTCCCTGATAGAGGAATGGATTTTAGTGACTTTTCCATGATAAAAAATTTCACAGATGAGGTCTTCGACCCTGTCCTCACCAAGAATCTGAAGGCCCTGAGGGAGGCAGCCCATGCTAGATTCCTAAATTTGGGGGATTTTGAATCTTTTGGCTCTAGGATTTAGACAACCACACTTGTACAATATATGGTGCCTCTTGTGCACCCATATCCTGAGCTTATAAAGATGTGTGCATGTGTGGTTTGACCCTGCCTCCCACATCATAAAGGGCACAAACATGCAGGTGATGATTTCACCACAGGCCATCAGGGATATGTTGGCCCTGTCCTATGACCAAATAGTCAGTTTCTCCAATATTCCCAAACTCCAAAATTTCTAGGCTAAATGCCAACAAAAAACCACATTATTCAACAGGGGGTTGCGATAAGATGATTCAAGAATCTCCGGAACACCAGGATTCCCAATCCCCCTTAAATTTTTCTTGCAATATTCTCAAGATGCTTGTTCCATGTCGACGTTCATTTTCAGACAAGACTCAAACAAAAATTTCCATGAATGGAAAGTTGCAGACCTTTTTGAGATGAGATCTATGAAAAGAGACTAGGCATATCGATTTGACTTCACCAAGGTCATTTCAAACTCCATTTGTAACCAGTTGGCCATGTTCCCTATTAATGCCACCTTCAGGTACTCTTCTTATTTGTTTCATCTCATTTTTTGACATAACTCCCAGTTCCTTGGCCAATTTATGAACCTAAAGCCGTGGAACCTAGAGGTGGACCCCTATAATATGATTCCAATATCTGCATGGAATCTTGTGTTGTCTCACTCCTTGGCATATGAATTTGATAACTTATTTGTTGTGTCCCTTTTAGAATAATTTGACCCAGAAGGGGTCAAGAAAAGAATGAATGACTCACTCCGAGCCATCCTGATGGATCCCCTACATCCCTATGACTATTTCTTTAGGGAATTAGTATTCAATGATTTGGTTACATGAATTTTAATATGAATCCTTCATTCTTCCAAGAATTCTCATGAAGCGATTGGTTAGTTTCAAAGTGACCAGAAAGTTAGTTCTCTTTGACACAAAGTATGGCTCCACCCATAAAAAGAAGGCGTTGTTCAACCTCCAATTGATTAAGGGAGAGATTACCATCATCAAATGCATGGCGTAGCATCTCCTCACATAGAATTTGGCTTCTGATGGCTTCTCCTTCATGCAATATGACTAGAGGTATGACCCAGAATGGGAAGATCATTTTCACCATGTCTCCAAATAGAGTTTTAGACTCCTTCCAGCATGAGAGTAGAATATTTTTTTAAGACATGAGGTCTCCTCATGAAGACACTCCTAATAATTACGTTGAGCTAAAAGACATCTTGATTCCAATATGGGAATCATTCCACCCAGTCCGGTACAAGTATGAACCCAACATAACTATGCCCAAGGGCTTGAGGGAAGCCTTGCATACTAATGGCTAAGACACTGAAAAAATTGAAGGCTATTAGAAATATAGGCAAGAAATTGGGAAAATGATCCACAATTTTGAGGATGTGCCCATTGATGAATAGTGGGAAGATTTTGGGATGCTGAGCATGGGTCTGACATGGACAGTGGGGAAGAAGTCTTGATCACCAAGGAAAAAATCATGTTCAACATAAGGTGCAATATTCCCTTTTTCCTTCTCAACAGCAAATGATTCCATGGGCCTCTCCCTCCATTCCTCATCTGGATCCTTTAGGCTACACGCCCATAGTTCAACTAATGTCAGGCTCTTAGGGTGAAGAGTCAATACCAAAACCTGTGCTAGAACTAGTTCAGGGTCACCGACTCACCATTGACTCACCCTCCATCGGTGAGGTCACTGGTCCACTAGATGTCCTCCGAGGAAGAAGTTGAAATCATTGTTGTCTCTTCTCCCTCCACCCTTTCACCTCCTCCCGTTCATCCATTTCCTCCATCCTTCATTTCCCTAGTTGGAGGCATCCCTATTCCAATGAATCTAACCTAAAATCTTCCTACTCCTAACTCCTCTCTCCTTCCTCCACTTCCCACCAGCATTCCCACATCCTCTCCCTGAGTTATGACAATCCCTCCTTTGGCTCTCATAACTTCTTAGCCCCTGAAACTAGATATAGTCCCCTACGGTCTGCATACAAGGTTCCCATTTATGTGGTATAGTCCCTTCTCCCTCAAAATTTTTGAACCAAGATGAGGTGGCCAATGTAGCCCAAGATAAAAGGAGGGAGAAGAAAAAGAAGAAATAAATTACAGAATGAGCTCAGAAGAAAATGTGGTCATTATATGACCATCAACAGATCTCCTTGACCATCACTCAAATTGTCCCTAACATCAAAAAACCCACCGAGAAGATGCAACCCGATGATTATTGCATCAACGTTGCTGTGTGGACCCGACACATAGTTCTGACCTCAAGACAAGGTCAAAACTAATGAGGAGACAACTAATGTATTCACCATTGAATACCTAAAACTCAATAATAAGATAAGGAAAATGGAGTCTAACCTCATGTACACATAGAACACAATAGCCCACCTCAATGATTAAATCAAAGGTAAGGGAAAGGAAATAGAGAAACTCTGTAAGGAGTTAAAAGAGTCAGCTTCACAAGAATCTCTTGCAACTTCCCAAGGAGAGACCAAGAGGTTATATTTCCAAATTGGAAGCATCCAAAGTTATGACTAGTTCACTTGATTAGGAGAAGAATCTCCTATAGAAAGAGGCTAATTCAAAAAAATAAGAGGTCATTTTTCTCCAAGTGAAGATGCACACCTCAGAGGTAGAAAAAGGAAGCTTACAAATAAAGTGAAAAATAACATAGGACACAGTTAATGATTTGACTCAGAATCTCACTCAACATCCCCAAAAGGGAGAAATCATCACGTTGGCATAGGGGTTATACACCTCCTGTTGCAAGAGTATTTCTACCATGGAAAAAAAAACCTAGGCCCCACACTTAACTTCATATCTAATGCACAAAGCCTTTGCGCCAACATGGAGTCCTTGACATTAACCATCAATAACATTGTATCCTCCAAGGTCCCTGAATCATAGGTGATGGTTCAAAAATTATATGACTCCTCAGGAGTCTTCACCTTGCAATGGGCCTAGTATTACAAACAGGCAGAAGGTCATGACAAAAATCAGTGAGATTCTGAGTTACAAAAAGGCCGCTACTGAGTGCCAGAATCTCCTGACCCATCTCAAATTAAGGATCTAGAAGTAGAAGTAGCGTATCAAAGAATTAGTTCAATTGGGCTTCCCATATCCCTTCCCTAATGACTCCAATTTCCTAACAGAGGATAAAATCCAAAACCTACTTACAACCAAGCAACAAAATAAGACTATCTTTTAGTCTTAAAAGATTTTTTTAGTGTTGCTAACATAGAATCTATTTTCAATCCAATTATAAAACTAGATTTTTTTCTACATGCAATGGTGCAGGATCTTTAAACATTCTCTCATAAGGAGATCATTGATTTGGATAGAGCCTTTTAGGCTCTACAATAAAGGACTTACCCAAAAGAGGTTGAAATGGGTCGGGTACTAAGCTGATTTGAAGCAGCTCTGAGTGACATCTCTTTGAGCCACATTTTGAAATTTTGTGATAGGGAAGGATTTTTGGATTCAGAGTCCCTTGGTGAGTTTCCATAACTGTAGAATGATTTCTACATTTTTTAGGGCCCCTCTAGTTTTTCTCCCTTTTTCACCCAACCCCTTTTGTATTTTGTTGGACTGAATTTTCCCTAAGTATGGAGATAGACATGGAGGGTATCCATGTGTCCCTTTGGCAAATTTTGAAGAAGGCATAAGGAATCAGAAAAATTCAAGCATCTAGAATCCTCCACATGGATGAAGCATAGCTAAGCAGCCCCAGGTGGGTTGAAAATTTAAGGATAAAGCAGAAGAATGAAAAGGCCTATGTGTGTCACCTAGGTGTAACTTTGAAAGGAAAAAGGAAAGGAGAAGCCTTCAGGTAGTACCGAGTGTCCACGTTTCATACAAGGAAGCTTCTACCATCTAAGGAACCAATTAAAGAAGTGAAGGGTTTCAGGACCAGTGGAATGAATATGATCTTGGGTCCTAAAGCATGCAGTTGGGATCTACTCCAAAATTCGAAGATCTCATAGGTAAGAACTAAATGCAGGAATTGGAAACCTTGATGGAGGCATGTTGAAGTAAGAGCCATGAATATCTATCAGATAATGTTCTAGTGTTAGATAAAATGAGGGAGGATATAGAAAAAAGAGAATTTCAGAGCTCCAGAAGAGATTTAGGTTCATTATATTTTGTTCATTAGCCTTAACAAGGATATGTTGTAAATAAATTATTGTAATCTATGTCATCTTGGCCTTATGTACTCTTTTCTCTATAAATAAGATTTTTTTCTCTATGCACTGATAAGTTTGCAATATTCTATGTCCTCTATTTCTCATGTTTTCTCTTATTTAGTTCTTGATGGATGTTTAAGTGTTTATTGTGCTACACATCCTTAGATATTTTACATTAATCTTTTTATTATGTTGTGATGATTTTTTAGTTTCATCTAAGACTTTAATGGTTAGAGATATCTTTAAAGTAGTTGATCATTCTTGATGCTCTTCGACTAATCTAGTAGCTATCTCAATATTAGTCTCTTTGCTATTTTAGTAAAGTTTTGGCACATCACCTTAGTTAGGATTTTCACATCATTCTATTTTCTCTCTAACTCTTATCTCAAATGTGAATAAGAGAAGATATATCTTCTATAAAATATGGAGGTTATCTTAGGGGCTAAATCCTACATATCTAGGATTCCCACGACTTTGGTGATTCATTTGCAAATATAGTCATCAATAATAGCTATGCGTGGATGCATTTTGTGGAGTTTTTGTTTAACTATATTAACATTCGGATATGTGAAATTATTATGTATGAAAATATTAGAATCAATCCTAGGCATATCATTATATGACCAACGGAATTCTTGATAATATTTTTCGAAAAATGAGGTGAAGTCATTTAACTCCTATAGATTTATTTATTGACCCACCTTAACTATGTGAGGATTGTGAGGGGTTTCTAAATTTACGGTGATGATAGATTCATTAAGGAGGGTTGGTGTATCAAATCCTACAGATTTTTAGAAGAAGTGATCCTCAGTTCCCATATGGAAAAGGATGTCCTGGTAATCATGACATTGAAGGATATCTATGGTAGGTAAATATTCTTCAACCATTTCTGGCCAAATAAGAGGAAGTTGTTTAATGGCACGGTTGGATTGATAAGTGAGCAGTCCCAAGGTTATGGTATTGAATAATATTTTTTTGGGCAGGATGGATATAATGTCATCTACTTCCATAAGATCTCTAGAGGATATGGGTGACAACATTTCTATTTTAGTAATAAGTATGGATGTAGTGGCTTTGGATGTTTCAGAGTCAGGTTTCTTATAGTGTAAACCATATTTTTGATAAGTTTTAAGGGAATGTTGGATAACCAAATCATGTATTCCCTGTTCATAATGGCCAAGGCCAAAACCTTTCCACGCGTAATGATGAAGATACATACGAGAAAAATTTGGATTATCTAAAGATTTGAAGTCTAATGTAAAAGGCATGGCATGGTCTTGATCAATTATATGGGATGAAGGATAATCAAGTCCCTTATAGAAATTGTTTTTTGAGGTAAGTGGGACCATAAGAGATTACATATCCTACATTAAGGTCATATGTGGGTTATTTTTTAGGGAAGCCATAAGTCTTTAGTGAAGGAATGTGATTAAGAATGAGGAAACAATATTCCCACAGCATAAGGCATTGTACAACATCATTAAGGGAGGAATCATCTGATAGTTTAGAGGAAGAGATGGACGTGCTAGTAGATGCTTCATTAGATGATTCAGATGTGGACTTGGGAACAATTAAATTTTTTAGATGATACATCATATAACAATAAGCAAAAGGATTTGGATCTATAGGTATGGTGAATGTAAGACCTTTATGTTCATATTTAAGGTAGTGATGGAGATTTGATGGAACATAACACATTTTACGTATCCATGGGAATCCTAATAACATATTATATTGAAATTCTCCTTTGATAATGTAGAATAATTATGGTAAGGTTTTAACACCGAATTTAAGTGGTAAAATAATAGTGCCTAATGTGGGTGATATTGTGTTGTTGAAGGATTGTAGTAAGACTAGATTTTGAGTGATAACAATGTTGGATAGTTTAATTTGATCAAAAACAAGGGAGGATATAATGTTAATAGGGGAACCACTATCAATCATGACCCTTTTGATATGGATGTCGTTAATTTGGGAGGTGATGAAAATTGGTAAGTCACGATCTTCTAGTTTAAGAGAAGGTATTTCAGATGGTTCGAATGATATGGCAACAGATGTTTTTAGGGATCTTAAAAAATTTGTAAAGGATAAGGATCATATGAAGGTATTTTTATTGATTGGAGGGATTCAATCATGGCTTGTTTATGAAGATTTGATGTTTGTATCAAATCATATAATGACATTTTAATGGGAGGTTGGTGTAATTATCTAATGATAAATTTTTGCATCACAGTGGATAGTGAAGGTGATGCGGCGAGGATGGAAACCTTAGTTTTGGGTGACATTGTTTAACTAGATATTTTACGAGTTACAGGGATAGACACTTTGGGTTTATTTGATGGAGTAGATACTTTGGGAGGTAAAGGTATGGCTATGAAATTTTTACCTTTTTGAGGTTGAGATTGGTTTGATTCATAATTTTGTGAGTGAGTAGTGATATGTATGACATCGACCTGGTGGGAAGGAATTTTAGATATGGGTTCCTTGGATTTAGACGAATATGATGACAGTTTTGGTGTTGAGTTACATGTGATTTAGAAATAAAGAAAGTCAAATTTCTGAGCTTATGTGTAATAAATTTAAAGGCCTTACAATTCTCTATAGAATGACCTCATGTTCTATAATAATCACATGAGACATTGAAATCATACCAAGTGAGTTTCCATCCTTGTGGATATGATGGTTTTGGTGGTTGTAATGTTATGAGTGATTTTTAAAGGTCTTCTAGAATGGTTTCATAACGCCCCTTAGGTGCTGATGTGGATGGTAAATTAGTTTTAGGTATCTTATCTTCTAGTGGAAATAAGACATTAATTTTAGGTTGTTGAGTTATTTGTTGTTGATGAGTCTTGGATATTATAGTAAATGGGGGACGAGGACCTAGTGGGGAGAATTGATAAGTAGACCTTAGATGTGGAATGACTAGGTGATTACCAGGAGGTCAAATGACCCTTCTAGGAGGAGGTGAGAAAAGAGGTCAGGGACGCGGAATCGATACAACTTAGGGAAAGTATAAAGACTCGGGGAAAGTATAAAGACTTATGAAAACTTGGACAATACCTTGTTTGTAAGGTCCTTTCGTGGTTTTGGATGAGATAGGTATGGATGTAGAGGAAGTTCTTGATTAAGGAAGAGGAGTTTGAATAATGTGATTGATGAGATCCGAATGAGTTATAGATTTTATAGTTTTGGGATTAGTTGATATAGATATAATTGATTTTGCAGGTGGAGGATGAATGTGGCTTTAATGTCCTCACGCAGAGGTGTTTGAGTCATAAACATTTTGACAAGTATCATAGTTATATTTTTAAATGAAGGTGTAGTGGTAGGTGTAACTATACTAGAGGATATGATTAGTGGGGAGATAGATTTGGTAATATGATGTGTATGGAAGGATAGTTTTAGTAATGTTGTTAGCAGATGGGGATTTGGTAGAGATAGATTTAGGTTCATTGGGTATTGTTGTTTGTTGGGTGGATGTGGATGTTTGTTCAATAGATGTGGATGTTGGTTTAATAGGTGTGGATGTTCATTCAATAGTTGCGGATATTGGTTCAGTAGATGCATTTTTGGATTCAGGTATGTGTTGTATTTTAGTAATGGTGTTAATGGTGTGGTGAGTATGGACAACATTTGTTTGTGGTTGATTAGTGGATAGGGGATGATTTAGAAAGGGTTTTTTAAATATGTAAAGGTTTTGATTTGGGGGTGTATTTAGATTATCCAAGTAAAGTTCACCCCTATCAATCAAGTCTTGAAGAACATTGTGGAATGTATGACACCTTTCAATGTCACGTCCTTAGACCCTATGATATTTGAAATATTCATTATCTCGATACCAAGAGGGTTTATATACAGATGTATTGATGGGTCAAATAGGTGGGAGATTTATCATATTTTCAGCAAGTAACTTATCAAAGACTACGTTATAAGTCTCTCCTATTGGTTTGTAATTACATTATGGATGAGGATGTTTAGTAGTGGGATTTTCCTTGGGAGAGGATTTAACTACTATAGCATTGGCGGAAGTTTTGGATTTTTTGGGACTAGAGGATGACTTAGATGGGAACTTATATTGTGGTTTCTTAGGACAAAGCTTAACTTGACCATCTTCTAAATCTCACAGTTCCAGTTTATTGGCCATGGTAAAAGCTTCAGCGAAGGTCTGGAATGATTGAATTTGTAATGTTGACAAAATATGTTTGGCACATGATTGAAAAAAAACTTTGATCAATTCAGTTTGTGGTAATGAAAAGGATAATTGATTGATTGTACGCCTCTAGCGGGACAAAAAATCAGCAATGGATTCATCCTCAAACTGTTTTATAGCATAAAGGTCATTAATAGTGACATTGAAAGCTATGTTTATGGAAAAATGCTCTAAGAATAATTGTGTGAGTTGTGTGAAGGAGAAAAAAGAGTATTGCGAAATGTTATTATACCAATCCAAAGCACAACTGGGGAGGGACATGGGAAAGGTCCTCAACATGAGGTCTTGGTCATGGGCTATTAGATAATAGGCATGGAAAAAATCAAAAATTTGTTGTTGAGGATATTATTTGTTATAGAATTTAATAAATTTTGGAAGCTCCCAATGAGGTGGATATGCTTTGTACAAGACTGAGGTATGAATAGGTTCATTACATATTTGATCGTAAGAGATTACATTTTTGGGTGCGTATGAGGTTACTTTTAGACTAGATATACAATTCTTTAGGGCTTGAAGGGGGTCAGTTTGTGCTAGTTGTTGCGAGGATGGGCTAGGTTGAAATGAAAACTCCCTGGGTTGTGAGTACATCTGGTATTGTTGAAGGATATTCTGTCGGTAAGGAATATTCTGTTGAGGAACATTTTTCTGATAAGAAGCATTTTGTTGCAGTATATTTTATTGTGGGATATTATAAGTGACTGGAATGTTTTGTTGAAGTGGAATATTATTCTGAGGAATTCTTTGTTACGGAATATACTATTGAGAAGGAATACTCTGTTGTGGAATATTCTATTGTGGGATGTTTTGTTGAGGAATATATTTTTGATAAGGAATGCTTTGCTATGGAATATTTTGTTGAGGAATGTTATAATTAAGTGGAATGTTTTGTTGAAGAATATATTTTGAAAAGGAATGCTTTTCTGTGGGATATTTTATTGTGGGATGTTTTGTTGAGAAATATATTTTTGAGATGTTAATGGTTATGAAGGTTGTATATATTGGTAAGGGTGTTGGATAGATGTAGTAGTAAACAGTTGTGAATAAGGAGGTGGTTATTGAAAGGGCATAGTAGAGGTAGAAGAAGATGGTGCTTGTTGTGAAATGCTTTGAGTAGGAGAAGATTGTGGTATGGAGATTAGTGGATGCGATGGTTCTGGTATGTATTGTGAAACATCGTGAGTGGTGGTGATAGCATTAGTATTAACTAAAGGAATAGATGTCAGAATAGACATAGTGTTATTTTGAATGTTACTAACTGATTGAGATACAAAAGTAGAAGCATTAAGAAAACTTATTGGAATTGTCTTAGTAACTGAGGATGCTAGAGGGGTAGATGATGAAGCACTAATATTATTTTGTGGAGGTGTTTAACTAGTAGAAATATCGAGTGATGTTGTATGTTGCTGGGTGGTTGTGTCTTGAGAGGAAACTATATGAAGACTAAGAATAGGAATGGAATACAAAACTTTTGGCATTTCAGGTTAACTCAGAGGCGGATATGAGTATATTTTTTGAACAACAGGTTCCTGATTTGAATCAATAAGACTTGCAATACTAGATGAAGGATCGTATGGAGGTGGTGGTTCGGATATAGATTTTTGATTTAAATCAATGGGTTGTGAATAATTAGAAATACTTGAAAATGGTCCAGGTTCAAACTGTTAGTTTGAATCAATAGGATGTGAAGAAATAGATAAAGGATTGGGAATATTTGAATATGGTTCAAGTCTGAATGGCTGGAGTTGAACACCCTTAGGAAAAAGATAAGCATTGAGAGTGATGGTGTTTGAATCTAACACTTCTTCAAAAATAGGGTCTCCTATTTCAAAGAAAGCGGGTTTAGAAGATTTATATTGTGAATTAGAGGAGTATGGTTGTTCTGTTTCTTCTTGTTCATATGTATGGAAATTTTGACTATAAACTTGACGTGAAGAATGTAAGAGATGTTGTCTCATTTATTAATTATATTCATCCTCTATTTCATTCTAGGTTCATTGAACATCATATAGAGGAGTAGAAGTCATTGGTTGATGGAATTTGTTTTTTTGTTGTGATGGCGTGGTACATACTAGTATAGATACAACAACAAATAAATGTATAGACAATGGTGTAAACAATTTAATAGATAGTGGGGTTTATTGATGCAAGGATATGTATAGTGGTTTAAATATGTTTTCAGAGGTTTGGTTGTGGGCTTGTTGTCTAGTTTGTACTTGTTATCACCAAATAACTACACCCTCTGAATGACCAGAATGTGAACAAAACAGTTGGTGTGATTGGGTAACATGGTATCAACTCTCAAGATGTGGGACTTGGGCTTGAGGTGAACCTCTAGAGAAGTTTGACTTCCTCTTCCTAAACGAAATGTTGTAATACTCCTAGTGCAATAAAAATGGTTATCTACACCTATGCTAACATTCTCATGGTTTTAGGGAGAGATATTTTCAATAAATGAAACTATACTAGGGATGGTGATGCACCAAATAAAGGGTGTTTGTAGACTTAGGAAGGGTTAATTTTAAGAGGTTATTGTGCACCAAAAAATTACTTCACCTATTACAACTTAGAGAGGGTAACATAATACCACCGACTAGGAAGCATGCATTCCCTTTGTTAAACTCAATCAAACAAAACAATCTATCAATCTTGGAGTGAAGAAGGATGAACTCGAGATGGATGAACAATAATCACAACTCAATTGCATGCAATACTCCACCACTTGATAAACACAAAACTCTAAGAACTTGTAATAGAAACTTGAACTTGCACAGTGTACCTACAAGCATGAGAAAGGCACAAAGAAGTATAGAAGGGTAAAAGAACCAATTTTAGTCACAAAACACACACTTTTATTACTTCAATCGCATGCACAATGCATCGGTACATTAAAGAAGAGGCAATGGTCTCCATTATAGTCTTAAAAGAGAGGCTTGAAAGTTCAACTGTCTAATTATCTAACTTGTCCAACATGTCCAACCTATCCAACCTATTGGAATGAGCTTCCAAATTACATTTATAGAAGAATCCTATGAGAGAGAGAAGAGGAAAAGTAATAAATTCCTTCTGAAATTGAAGGTACATGATGGTTCACTTAATAAAAATTTAGCTAAACCACTTGAGAAGCTTCCATCATGTGTCATTAATGTCCCATTGACTTAATCTTCTCAATTAATTAAAGGAATATTTAAATAAAATATTTTAATAATAATAACAAATATTATTATTTAAAATATTTAAATTAAAATATTAATTTAATCACATTATGGTGGGCCCCTGTTGAAAAACAAGTTTGTATTCAAAAAAATGCGGCGTCCATGTGAATAAGCAAAAAATATCCCAACTTGATGGTTGGCTCACCGAGCCAAATCACCGAGTTGAACTCAAGTTACTCCAACAATATTTCTCTCCAATGCCATGACCATTGCAGAGTTCCTCCCATGTACTTGCCATCACCAAATAACTCTCCACAAAAATCTATACCGAGCAAGCTTCTGCACTGAGCTCCAACATATCAAATTGACAAATCAGTTCATAATCTCCAATCTTCCATAAGCATGTGGAATTATTTTTGTCACCAAATCAGTGCACCCTCCGAATGGCCAAAATGTGAACAGGACATTTGGTGTGATTGGGACACATGGGATCACCTCTCAAGTTGTGGGACTTGAACTTGAGGTGAACCTCCGGAGAAGGCTAGATTCCTCTTCCTAAATTAAACACAACACTACTTATAGTGCAAGATAAAAGGGCTATCTAGTCCTATGCTAATATTCATGGGATTAGGGGAAAATATTTGAAAGGAAATAAAACCTATACTAGAAGTGGTGATGCACGAAATTAAGAGATGTTTAATATCTGGAAGGATTAATGTATGAGGTATACTTACATCACTAACCACCTTCACCTATTGCAACTAGAAAGGGTACAAAATATCACAAACCAGGGGCGGTGGTTCCTCTATTAAACTTGAGTGTACATAAGGGTAGATCAAATCAGATTTGACACATAATTAATTCATCAAAAGGAAACCACACATGTATATATCAAACATCTATTTCTGTAAGTAGGGATAATAATGACATAAAATTAACACAGAAGGAAAATAATATTTTCACAACTGACATAAAAGATAGTAGTAGTATTCCTTCACAGTATGAGATAGATAACTTAAAATAAAGGTAAGATAATCAATCTCACTAAGGAATTGTAAATTCACAAATTAAACACTGATTAATCATTCAACAAAATAAATAATATTTTCAAAAGCAAGGTGTAACTCTGAATTAAAAGGTTTCTTAGAATCTCTAAGCACTCTTCCAAGTTTGAAGAGCAACTCCTCTCAAAAAATAATTTCCTCTACTAACTAGAAGCATTCAACTATTTATAAGTTCTTAGGCTGAGCCATTACAGTTGAGCCCTTAACTAACATTTAAATAAAAATAGAAATGTAATTAATATTAAGGGAACATGCTCCCATGAAAATATAAAATTTGTTACAAGTGTTTGACTCAGTCAACCCTACAACTTTGATCGATCTAGAGCTTGGACTTTTCCTTTCATGGCCGCTCAGCTTTGGCTTGGTTCAGCCACACCTTCCTCACCTACAAGTTTATGTTGTCCTTCTTCCCACACAGCCATTTGATGTTTGTACTCAATGAAGCACTTGATAATCCCTTAAATTTCTTCATCTCCAGGCCCACATTGCAAAGTGATTCACTACATCTACTATCTTGATATATCTTGTGATCTTGGCTGGAAAATTTTGAATTTTATTTGTAAATTTATTTAGTCTCCCTATGAAATTTTGACATAAGACTAATCGGTCAATGGAGTCACTATTGAAAGTTTTGGTGACCTCATCAACACGCTTCACCAAATATTTGAAATTTCCCTTAATCTGATTCTCAGGAAGAGCATTGATATTTTCATTGAAGAATTTGCTATTGGCAATATCAAACTCCTCTGAGATGTCATTTAGGGCATCTGTGACCTCCACTCATTTCTCCTCTAATTTCTTAATCAGATCCTACAATACTTAACACTGGAGTTCCATGGCCTTTTGATATTCAAATAATTAAGAGACATCATCGATCACCTCATCCTGAAGAAGTAAGTTGGGATCCTCTTCTCTGATGTCATTCCATGTTGCCAAATTTAAATTGAGATTATTATTATCTTCAGAGAAGGCCTCATCCATCTTGGAAATGGCAGATTTTGTAACCTGTAGAGCATTATATATCTCAATTGCTTCCTTGATCAAAGGATTGGATTCCTGCAAATTTCTATCCATCCATCCACTCATTGATCTCCCTTTCTAGTCTAGCTTCTTGAGCACGTGATAAGAAATATCATCAATTGTAGATGAGATTTTCATAGCTGTAGTAGTTGAGACTTCAATGGATGGAGTGGGTTGGGTTACTCTATGCAGCTGTGTAGTGAGATGCTCGACCTTGGCTTTGAGCTCATCCTTGGTGGCCTTATCATTGCCATATTTCTCCAAAAGGGCCCCAAGAGTAGTGTGCACATAATTCTTGGCTCCTTCATGAGTAGCCTTCTCTAATGAGAATTTTGAAATCTGATAATCTGCAGTAGTGATTTTTTCTTTAGTTTTCCCCTCAACGAGGGTGGTAACCTCTATCACATGTTCTCCATATGGGTTAATCATCAGACTTGACATGGGTCTCGGTCTCTTGTCCTATGTCTTGAGCATATGCTCTAATACGTTGAGATATATAACATCTCCTAGAGGAACCTTATTCTTTTGCTTGGGAGTTTTCCTAAACAAACATTCTAGTATTTGCTAAAGCTAATGAAGATGGGGCAGCAGATTCAATACTTGAAACATTAGTCACAAAAAAATCACTACAAACCTTGGCTATTATTTGAGTAGAACTAGAAATAATGGATGGTGTGGATGTAAGGACAACCATAGGAGTTGATAGAATGATGCTAGGAGGTATTATTGAATAAAATTGAAGTGTTAAAGGAAGTGAAGAGGAAATGGGTGACCTAATATTTTCCCCAGCTGATATAACTGGAAGTGATGAGAATACTTGGGTCATAGAAGGGGATGGGATGAAAGAAATGACTATGGAAGTGGAAGGAAGTGATATTGGAAGTGATAATGGAGGAAGAAGAAGGTGTGAAGGATCATGGAAGATACTATGAGAGTCACTGAATTCAACCACTTCTTTCACAGGCACTGCAAGAGATGTGATCTTGGGAGTAGAAGCCTTGGAGAGAGATGAGCCACCAACAACAAATGAAATATTCTTTGGGATTGTAGGGGGCTTTTGAGACGACCTTTTTCCCTTATTTGGTGTTGGTTGGCTTATTGCTGGTATAGCTTCTACATTTTTAGGTTGATTTTACCCTTTGGGTGAGATTCCCAAAGTGGTCAACCAACTAAAAGTCCTCTTTAAAATGGGTCTCACCCTCTCCTTTGTATTGTTGCATTCTTCTACATACCAATCAATCCATGGTAGCGGTTGATTGACACCATTATCATCCTTGTATGATGAATCCAAAACCCCATCACTGTCTTGCATTTCCTTTGGCACATCGGCCAAACTAAATTGTTGAACCTCATCAAGGGTTAATCTTTCATAATCCCTTTATCGCACAATGTATTTGTCCTGATAGTGAATCTAGATATCTTCCAATTGGGGCATGTGGGCACTGGACCAACCTGTTTCCCCAAAATTACACCAATAATCAAAATTATTCCACAAATGAAAGGTTTGTAGGGTTACCTTGGCCATTAATACATCAACATTTTTTTCCTTATGAATATTTGGGAAAGAGTACCTACTAATTGAAATAGGTAAATGCATTTCTGCTTTGTGATGCTTATTTTTGATTTGATGATAATCTAATAATATCCGAATTAATTCCAATCTAATCCACTTGTTAGTGGGGCACCTTGGCAATGTGCGTGGGGCACCTATGAAACCTGGAATCCAGATATAGGTGAATGTAGGAAACTAAAAGTAGATTTCTCCCCATTCCCACACTTCTTTGAAAGATTCATCAGAAATTCTCTGATTATATAGTTCTTTGTCAAAATGATAGAGGATGATGAAAAATAAAGCATCATTGACTCTACAGAAATGCATGCTTCCCTCATCCAGAGTGAGTTAGGGATAAAATTCATATATTTGGGAAGCGCTTTGAACACCCCTGGTATTCAAACCAACAAAATCTCCCATACCATCAACTACATACACCAAGAAGGATGTCATGTAGGAAGTCTTCGTATCCGACACTCTACCTAATTTATAGTAAATGGAGCTACTAATATGCTCTCCCCATCAAATAAAATCATCGTTCTTCTTGATGGTTGCGATTTGCAAAAACATCCATTGCTAGAATTCCTTTGTGGAAAGAAGACCTGAAAATCTTCTTAACAACACACTAAGATCACTGACTTCCTGAATAAAATCTGACCGATGCATAGTCTTGGGTAATTTGGCAAAGTTCTTGGCCAAATAAGTTTTCACCAGGAGTTTTGACCATACTTCCTCTTTCTTGTCCTAATGCTCCACTTCTAACTCTGGTGAAATTAGGCATAATATTGAACTTCGGTAATTTTAAGTAGATCTTCGAAGAAGTCTAGGTCCTAATGGATTACCACCTTATCATCACTATCTCTAACCGACATGGAGTCTTTGTCAAAGTGGGCCACTGTAGTTAAAAAACTCTAGGCAATGCATGGATGTGGGAAAACTGGCAACAAGGGTAAGCCCACTGTCATAGATGGCCTGCATCCATGATATTTTTATTTGGATCCTTTAATCTTTCCTAGAAATCTAGAAAATCGATTTGTCCTAGATTAATGTCCCCTATATTCCCTAAGTCAGAAGATAGGAAGGAGTGAGAAGTAACCCTAAGAAATGAGTATTTCATTTTCTCTTTTCCCTTTGAAGTGGAAGCATACATCAAGCTCTGTGTTTCAAAAGCCAAAGTTGTAGAAATTCTAAAAACCCAAAAGAAACACTTCTAAAATTCCAAACTGAAAAAGTTTTGAAAGGAATCACTGAACTAAAATCTCTAACAAATTTCTTTGAAAAATTTTCCCAAACTGAAATCTCCAAATAAATTCTCTGAACTAGAATCTTCGAAACCAAAAGTTCCGAAGGAAATATCCAAAAGAATTTTTCCAAACAATTTTCCCGAAAGAAATTTCTGAAAAAGAAGTTTCCAAAAGAGTTTCTTTGAAGTCAGAAGTTCTGAAAACCTGAAGGAAAAACCTCCTGACCAATTTTCTCCAGAAAGAGTTCTGAAAACCTAAAAGAAAGGGAAAAGGAATTTTCCAAACAATCACTAACTCCTAAATTCTGAAAAACGAGAATTGAGAAGAAGAATGAGAGACTCAAGAAGATCCTTCTAACATGTTGAACCAAGGGGTCAACATTTCAAAAAAAACACAGAGGGAGACCAAAGAGAAAACCAAAATGAGAAGGAAACAAAGAAAAATACCTACAACCAAAAGAAAATAAAAAATTAACATACCTTGAAAAGGACGTCGCAAAGTATAAGAAATGGAAAGTCAAAGAAAAAGTGTCACGTAAAAAATGACGAGTAAAAAACTGAGTTTACATAGAAAACTTGATATTAATGGTAGAAATCCAATCCGTACAAAGGTAGGTGAAAAATTAATTGTGTGAAGGACCTCCAAAAGTTCAAAACCCAAAATCCTGAAATTTAGAATTTTGGGGTTTCAGACTTCGGAGATAGTGAGATGAAACGATGAATTGGCAATGGAAAATTCCAAAACCTGAAAACCTAAAAGTCTAAAAAATCAGACTTTTGGACATTCAAACTTCAGAAGTATTAAAGTAAAAATCCTAAAAATGACTCAGAGAATTCAGAAAACCTAAAAGTCTAAAATTTTAGACTTTCAGAATTTCAGACTTCAAAAGTCCGAGAGGGATTTAAACAAAATGGGGCCAAAAGTCCCAAAACTTGAAAGCCCAAAATTCCAAAATTTCAGACTTTTAGGGTTTTGGACTTCGAAGAGATAAAAAATCAATCTCGAATCTAAACTATAAAACTCCAAAAGAGAAAAAAAATCTCCAAAGTCCAAAGATTGAAAATTTCAGATTTCGGCCTTGGAAAATTTCATTGTATAGGGAGTTTAGAAAAAAATTATCTGACATATTTTTCTTCAAGGTAGGTTAAATGGTTAACATTTTTGGCTATCTCCAGGGAATTCTTTCCTACTAATATTTCAAACTAGTAGCCTTAAGCAAAACATTGGGCAAAGGATTCTAAAAAAACTAAAAACTAAAACAGAAAACACACAATGAAAAGAAAAGAAAACATAATGATGTGTAGAGAACTTGGAGGAAAAGATAGAACATTGTACAAGGTGCAACATTCTGAAAAGCAAGCTTTGAGGTGTATCCCATTCACATGAATGGGAAATTCTTCTCCATTGAGTCTGGATAGGAAAAATGAATTCACCTCTTTGTAGCTTGTAATAACATAGGGCCCAATCCTGAGAGCATAGAACTTGGCGTGTCTGCCGTGTTTGGCGTGATATTTGTCCCATTTAGAACCAAATCTCCCTCCCTGAATAGCATATTAGAGGCTTTCTTTTAAAAGGATTTATTAACTAGAGCCTGATGTTTTTTCAATGTATTTATGGTTGTATTTCGAATTTCCTCCAGCTCCATGAGTTCAACAAACCTCACTGTTAAGGCATCATCTTCCATAACTTCAAGTTGATAAGCCAAGTCCAGAGAAGGAAACTCCAAGAAAAGTGGAAGTTTTTCTTTCCTTCCATATACAAGCATGAAAGGAGAAACCCCGATGGATTTTTTAGGCATTATTCAATCAGCCCATAGGGCGGTCTTGAGCTTTGTATGTCAAGTTCTTTTATTGGCCTCCATCGTGCGCTTGATGATTCTTATGAGATTCTTGTTATTGGATTCGGCCAACCCATTCCCCTTTGGGTAATAGTTAGAAAAATTCTTGAGGTAGACTCTATTTTTGATGGCCCATTCACTTATCTTCATCCCAAGAAAAGACATAGCATTGTCTGAGATAACAGTTAAAGGAACACTGAACCTTGTCATCAAATTTTCTAGAAAATCCAGAACAACCTTTTCATTACTTTCCTTTAGGGCCATTGCCTCTCTCCATCGAGTGTAATAATATGTTGCAGTAAGGACCCATTTATGCCCCTCACTGGATGGAGGATTGATTATCTCGATGAAATATAATCCCCACTGAACAAAGGGTTAATCCAATTGAACGGGGTGTAATGGAAGAGCTATCAATCTCTGTTCGCCTGCAAAAAGAGTAAAATCCTTACATTTCCTCACACGAATATGAGATTCTTTCAACAATTCTAGCCAGTAATAACCATCTTGTATGATCTTGGTGGCGGTTGTTCATGCATAGTAACATTCTCCAGACATTGCATTGTAGAATTCCTCTAATACTTTGTTCACCTGTTTTGGCTTGATGCAACGTAGAAAAACACCATTTAGATCCTTTCAGAAGAGAACATTATCTATCACGACATATGGAATAGACTGAAGATGGAAATTATGTCTTTGGAATTTATCCATGTTTAAATGATATATCCCTAAAAGAAATAATTTTTGCATTTTAGTTGACCAATCAATCCGATCATTTCCTGTGTCAGCATTAAGAAGCATAACATCTTCCGTATCTTTGGTCTCCATGTCCACAGCTAGCTACTGACATAACCCTTTGCCCTTGACAAGATTAAATACTTTGATGTGTACATCATGCTCCATTACTTTCATAATCCACCCAGTGCGTTACTCATTCATCTATTTATTCAACAAAAATTCCTTGACACCAGGATGAGAAACCATTAAATGGATTTTTTTGTTAGACAACATATGCCTAAACTTCTTTAGGGATCGAATGACTGCAAAGACCTAATTTTTGAAAAAGTAATATTTGAGTTCGTATTCCTTAAGATACTAATTGAAAAAGGAAATGGGCTACTCAATCAGGTCATCATCATGTTGGGTGAGGATTCCTGAAACACTTTCCTGACCTGCGAAAGCATAGAGAATGAAATCCCTGTCAAAATAGGGATTCACCAGTGTTGGAGCTTGGGAAATAGCTATCTTGATGGCTTAAAATCTCTCTTCCTTCCTTCATCCATGAAAATGGGATAATATTTTTGAGAATGGCCATCAGAAATTTTTCCAACGTTTCAAACTGAGGAATGAATCTCCAAACAAAATTTATAGTTCTTAAAAAACTCTGGAGACCCTTTTTATGAATTAGTAGGGATAAGGACATAATTGACTAAATCCTAGCTGGGTTGATAGACAACCCCTCTACTGAAACAATATACCCCAACAAATTTCCTTCCTACATTGTAAAAATGCACTTCTTAGGGTTCATTGAGACACCAAATTCTCTACACCTTCAAAAAAAATTCTTAGATGAGTGATATGATCCTCAGCATGCTTGGAGTAGACAATGGTATTGTCAAGATAAACCAAGATCATATCATTGATGAGTCCTTTGACCACCATATCCATGGCTCTCTGAAAGGTATCCACTATGTTAGATAATCCAAAATGCATTTTGTTGTAAGCATATGTGCCCCATTTGGTGGTGAAATCCATTTTGAATTGATCAGATTCTTGAAATAGAATATGATTATATCCTGAATATCCATCAAGAAAAGAAAATATTTGAGCCCCTGCAACTATTTAGAGGATTTTCTCCATTGATGGGAGAGGGTAGTGATCCTTCAACGAGGCACTGTTCAGATCAATGAAATCCACGCACAATCGGATTTCACCTTTCTTTTTCCTTACGAACACCAGATTAGCAACCCACAAAGAATGCTTGATGGGAAAAATTATGTAGGCCTCGATAAGCTTAGTTAGCTCTTTCCTCATTAAGGGCTCAATTTTGGGGTTGATTGGCCTCTATTTTGATGAACTGGCTTGGATTTCAGATCTAGTTCAATAGTATGTTGAGCTAAGATGGGATCGAAACCACGCAAGTCCTTGTAGCTCCATGCAAAAATATCATGGTACTCCTGACATAATTCAATGAAAGCTTTCTTCTCCTGGGCAGTGCATACCTTACCAATTTTTAAAAAAAATCACTTACCAATTTGACCTCCTCAAAATCCTCCTCCTTGACCACCATATTAGTGTTTTGCTTGGCTTGATCATTCAAATTGAAGATGGATTCCAATGTAACCAGGCATTTTGGTAGCTTGTTTCCTTTCAGCTGTATAATTTGATCACTGTAAGAATTTTAAAGTTTATCTTGATGTTTGGCAGCGAACTCTGCTTCTTACTGTAGGAAGAGAACAATTTTTTGATCACTATTGAACACCTACCAACTACTCACATTATCTGGTACCTCAGGACAAACCACCATTTTTACTATCTGTTGCTCTTCTTTCATGATGTTTATAGGTACGTCGTATTGAGAACCAATATTAGCTAGCCTGTCAACATCTTGATTTTTCTTCCTACGAATTGCATGAATTCTGAAATCCTCGAAATAATCTATCAGATCTAAAACCAAATTTTTTTATGACCACAGTAGATCATTTTTTGATGCACTATGGGCTATAACTTAGTGCGCAACCAGTTTTCTATTGCCAAAGACAGACAAGGTTTAGATTCCTCTTCTTTGGGCCAACTGAATTCCTTGTATAATAGCTTCATATTCATCAACATTATTAGTGCAACTGAACTACAACTAAAAGGAAGAGAAATATTTGTTTCCTTCTAGAGAACTTAACATAACCCCTGCACTAGATCCATTTTTATTTCGTGAGCCATTAAAGAACATCTGCCACAGTCTGTTTGTATCACTTGATGCCTTAACAAGTTGAGGTATGATGGCATCTTCTTCATGAATGCAATATGTACCTAATCTAGTCTCTTCCAAAAACAACAGACCAAATTCTTCATTTGCTAGTAAATCAGAATAAGGGTCATATTGATCATCTATACTCACCTCATTGAGAATTATATCTGGAACCTCTTCTACGAGAGTAGTTGGCTTATGATCTGCATCCTCATCTTCAGGATCACAAATGGCATAGTTACCATTTATGTGTTTGGCTATGTAAGGTTCCACGTGATTGTGACAGATTGGTTCTGCCCTTATAGCTACCTTAGTCCCATATTGGGTCCTCATGATCATATGCAACTAGTCTGATGACAAATAACCACCCATTTTTGGGGTGAAATCCCATGATAAGCAGATGGAAAAGAGGGGAGAAAGATCAATGACAAATAAGTCCTGTGTGAATGTCAAGATAGGAAATGCATGGGTAGTAAGTTGAAGCACCTTGATGACCCCCACATTTTGGACTGTAGTACCATCTAGTTGAACAATCCCTCTTAAAATTGGAGTATAGGGAATTTGCAGTACATCTGCAAATTTCTTGGGCATCATGGAACTACTGGCTCTAGAATCAATCATACAATTGTGCACCAAATGGTCACCAATAATCAGCGAGATGTAGAATGGTGGAGGTTTGTTGGGATTAGCATATATTTTTGTTTTAGGTTAGCATAAGTTGGTTGCTACTGCTACTTCTTGACCTGATGATCTGTTAGTAGTTCCAAAGTTGCTCAAAGCCTCCTGTAACAAGTTCCTTTGAGAAGGAATAGAGAGTGCATCCCACATTGTGACACTCAAATTGTTCTTCTTCATTTGCTCTATGATGCTGAATGGAATCGCTGCCACTTTTCTAATGCATTTTGGGGCATTGGGGTCCTCTTTTGGAAAATTCTTATTGGGCATGGTGATACTTGAAGTCCCATCTTTCTTTATAAACTGATCTATGGATATTTCTGATTATTTCTTTCTCATGCCTTTATCATCCAGTATTTGTGTTGGGGGTTGAAAAGTAGATGCCTGATCAATATTGGAAGATTGTGGATATATTTTCCTTTTCTTGGAACGTGTGTTAGATGCTATAGTGGAGGCATCAGTATTCAAACCAAAAAAGTATTCTGCATGTAAATTTAGTAGTGTGGTTTTATCATGAGGTTGGTCTTGAATTTCAAGAGTAGATGGTCTGGTAGATGATTCAGGTGGAGCGGTTATGCTTTCGACCATGAGGGATTGACTCAAAACTCCATTTGGGTAGATATTTTGATTATGGGGCTAAGAACAAGGGTAGCACCATTCATAGTCTTGGATGAGGTTGTTTTAGACCAGGACTATAGTTCTGGAAGCACTGATAATAGAAGGGTTCAAAAACTTTAAAGGTTTTACATTTGCAGCTTGGCTTGTGGCCTAATTTTTTGACTGATCATTTCCTTGGAATGGAGTACAACTCATCTGATATTGGGGTTGAAAGGGGTGATCATACTGGGACTGCTGCCTCTATATTACTATTAGTTCATTCTCAAAATTTTGTAACAGTGACTTTACCTCAGCCAAATCATTTAAGGGATTGGACACATGTGTAGCTATCAGACTAGAAGCTGCCAAAATTGGGGTAATGACTAGCTGTTGGACTGTAAGATTTGCAAACACATGTATGGGAGGTATAGGAGAAATTTTAACTGCTTGAATCAAGCAATTTTCAGCTCTTACGGTAATTTCGTAAGCATCACGGATAATGGTTCCCCCCAAAGATTGAATAATGATGACTACATCACTATTCAATGCCCGTAAGTAATATAGAAATTCTCTCTTTGGAGATAGCCTTATGAGTGTTGGGATATGTTTCTAATTCTTGTCAAAACGAAGGTTAAAATTTCTCATTACTCTTGAGGAGACCACTTGATAGTATGGAATTGTTCTACAAGTGAGAGATTATTACTTTTGTCTTTGAACTGCTTACACAACTTCATGCCTAACTCATTCCAAGTGGTAACAGATCCAGTAATTAAACTCTGGAACCATTGAAGTGCTTTTCCTTTGAATGAAGTAGCAAGGAGTCGAACTACCATGTTATCTTCTGTAATATTTTGTACCGCATAAATGCTAGCTACATCTAGTATGTCCTCCCGAGGTGAAACATTAGTCTTTCTAGTGTAAAATGGTAAACTTTTTAAGGCAGCCACAAGTATAGCATCTCTTTGTGCTAACAATAAAGGACTGTTGGTGTTGATAAGAGGGCAAGCATTTGCTTCCATGATGTTTAAAAGCTGGTTGTGTCTTGGTAGAGGAAGATGTCCCTCAGGAGGATTTTAATGCCCTCTAAGAGGTAAAGTGGTGGCTAGTGGTGTTGAAAGGATTCTTCCCCTTCTCCTTGGGGGAGACAAGGAAAATTTTGTATGCTTATAATTTTCTTTCCTTGAAGAAGTTATTGTGCAAATTCTTCACATAAGTTGATGTACTGAACTTTGAAATCCAGAGAGATGGAGTTTCCAGGTACTTTTAGTTAATGAAATGAGAAGAGAAGTACAAAATTTGTCCCACCAGGCGTGCCAAAAATGTTGTCACCTAATCACTACATCCTCCGAATGGACAAAATGTGAACATGAAATTTGGTGTGATTGAGACACATGGGATCACCTATCAAGTTGTGGGACTTGGACTCGAGGTGAACCTCTAAAGAAGGCCAACTTCCCCTTCCTAAAATAAACACAACACTACTTCTAGTGCAAGATAAAAGGGCTATCTAGTCCTATGCTAATATTTCATGGGATTAGGGAAAGTGATTTGTAAGGAAATAAAACATGTACTAGAAGTTATGATGCACCAAATTAAGGGATGTTTAACATCTAGAAGGGTTAATGTGGGAGTTATGCTTACATCATTAACCACCTTCACCTATCATAACTAGAAAGGGTACAAAATACCACAAACTAGGGGTGCACATTCCTCTGTTAAACTTGAGTCTACATAAGGGTATATCAAATCAGATTCGGCACACAATTAATTCATCAAAAGGAAACCACACATGCATATATAAAACATCTATTTCTGTAACTAGGTATAATAATGACATAAAATTAGCACAGAAGGAAAATAATATTTTCACAACTAACATAAAAGATAGTAGTATTATTCCTTCATAGTATGAAATAGATAACCTGAAATAAAGGTAAGACAATCACTCTCACTAAGGAGTTCTAAATTCACAAAGTAAACACCAATTAATCATTCAACACAATAAATCAGATTTTCAATAGCAAGGTGTAACTCTAAATTAAAAGGTTTCTTAGAATCTCTGAGCACTCTTCCAAGTTTCAAGAGCAACTCCTCTCAAAAAATAATCTCCTCTAGTAACTAGAAGTATTCAACTATTTATAAGTTCTTAGGTTGAGCCATTAGAGCTGGGCCCTTCACTAACATTTAACTAAAAATAGAAATGTCATTAATATTAAGGGAACATGCTCCCATGAAAATAGCAAATTTGTTCCAAGGGTTTGACTTAGTCAAACCTAAAACTTTGATAGATCTAGAGCTTGAAATTTTCCTTTCATGGCCACTCATCTTTGGCCTGGTTTAGCTATACCGTCCTCACCTACAAGTTTCTGTTGTCCTTCCCACACAACCATTCAATGTTTGTACTCAATGAAGTGCTTGATAATCCCCTAAATTTCTTCATCTCTAGGCCCACATATGTAGTGATTCACTACATCTGCTATATCGATCTCTTTTGTGATCTTAGCTAGCAATATTTGAAGTTTATTCGTAACTTTCTTTAGTCTCCCTATGAAATTTTGACATAAGACCAATTGGTTAATGGAGTCACTATTGAATGTTTTGGTGACCTTATTGGCATGCTTCACCAAATCTATGAAATTTCCCTTAATCTGATTCTCAGGAAGAGCATCGATAATTTCAGTGAAGAATTTACAACTGGTGATATCAAACTCTTCTTAGATGTCATTCAGGGCATTTGTGATCTCCACTCATTTCTCCTCCAATTTCTTAATCAAATCCTACAATACTTGACACCAAAATTCCATGGCCTTTTAATATTCAAATAATTTAGAGACATCATCGATCACCTCTTCTTGAAGAAACAAGTTAGGATCCTCTTCTCTGATGTACTCCACATTGCCAAAATTAAATTTAGAGTATTATTATATTCAGAGAAGGCCTAATCCATCTTGGAAATGGTGGATTTTGTAACCTTCAGATCATTATATATCTCAACTGCTTCCTTGATCAAAGCATTGGCTTCCTGTAGAATTTTCTCCATCCATCCACTCACTGATCTCCCTTTCTGGCCTAGCTTTTCGAGCTCATGATAATAAATATCATTGATTGTAGATGAAATTTTCATAGTTGTAGTATTTTAGACTTCAGTGGATGGAGTGGGTCGGGTTATTCTGTGTAGCAATGCAGTCAGCTGCTTGACCTTGGCTTTGAGCTCATCCTTGGTGGCCTTATCTTTGTCATATTTCTCCAAAAGGGCCCCAAGAGTAGTGTGCACATCTTGCTTGGCTCCTTCATGAGTAGCCTTCCCCAATGATAATTTTGAAATCTAGTAATCTGCAGTTGTGATTTTTTATTTAGTTTTCCCCTCAATGAGGGTGGCAACCTCTATCACATGTTCTCCAGATGGGTTAACCGTCAGACTTGACATGGTTCTTGGTCGCTTGTATCTTGGGCATATGCTCCAATATGCTAAGATCTATAACATCTCTCAGAGGAACCTTCTTCTTTTTCTTGAGATTTTGTTTAAATATCTATTTTGGTATGGCTAGATCTCACGAAGATGGGGCAACATATTCAATACCTGAAACATTAGTGAAAATAAGATCACTAGAAACCCCAGCTGTTATTTGAGTATAAGTGGCAATGATGGATGGTGTGGATGTAAGGACAACCATAGGAGTTGATAGAACGATGCTAGGAGGTATGATGGAAGAAAATGGAAGTGTTAAAGGAAGTGAAGAGGAAATGGGCTACCCAACATTTTCCCTAGCTTATAGAACTAGAAGTGATGAGAATACTTAGGCCATAGAAGGGGATGGGAAGGAAGAAATGATTGTGGAAGTTGAAGGAACTGATATTGGAAGTGATAATGGATGAAGAAGAAGGTGTGAAGGATCTTGGAAGATACTAGGAGAGTCACCGACTTCAACCACTTATATCACAGGCATTACAGGAGATGTGATCTTGGGAGTAGAAGCCTTAGAGAGAGATGAACCACCAACAAATGAAATCTTCTTTGGGATTGTAGGAGCCTTTTGAGTCGACCTTTTACCCTTAGTGGGTGTTGGTTGGCTTATTGCTGGTATAGCTCCTGTATTTTTAGGTTGATTTTCCCTTTGGGTGAGATTCCCAAAGTGGTCAACCAACTGAAAGTCCTCCCTCTCCTTTATATTGTTGCATTCTTCCACATACCAATTAATCCATAGCAGTGGTTGATTGGAAACATTATCATCCTTGTATGATGAATCCAAAACCCCATCATTGTTTTGTATGTCCTTTGGCACATCGGCCAAACCAAATTTTTGAACCTCGTTAAGGGTTAATCTTTCATAATACCTTTGTCGTACAATGTATTCGTCACAAGAATTAATCCAAATATCTTCCAATTAGGGAACGTGGGCACTGGACCAAATTGTTTCCCCAAATTTACCCCAATAATCAAAATTAGTCCACATATGAAAGGTCCGCAGGGTTACCTTAGCCATTTTTGCATCAATATTTTTCACTTTGTGAATATTTGGGCAAGAGTACCTGCCAACTGAAATAGTGAAATGCATTCCTTCTTTGTGACACTTATTTTGGATTTGATGATAATCCAATAACTATCAAACTAATTCCAATAGAATCCACTTGTCAATAGGGCACCTTGGGCAATTTGCTTGGGGAACCTATGAAACCCTGAATCTGGATATAGGTGAATGTAGGAAATTGAAAGTAGATTTCTCTCCATTCCCACACTTCTTTGAAAGCTTCATCAGAAATGCTCTGATTATATAGTTCTTTTTCAAAATGATAGAGGATGACAACAAAGAAAGTGTCGTTGACTCTGTGGAAATGCTTGCTTCCCTCATCTAGAGTGAGTTAGGGATAAAATTCATAAATTTGGGAAGCACTTTGAACAACCCTGGTATTCAAATCTACAAAATATCTCATACCATTATTTTCATACACCAGGAAGGATGTCATGTAGAAAGTCTTCATATCCGACACTCTACCCAATTGATAGCAAATAGAGCTACTAATATGCTCTCCCCATCTGATAAACTCATCATTCTTCTTGATGGTTGTGATGTACAAAAACATCCATTCATGGAATTCCTTTGCAGAAGCAAGACCTAAAACTTTTCTTAACAACACAATAAAATTGCTAACTTCCTGAATAAAATCTGACTGATGCATAGTCTTGGGTAATTTGGCAAAATTCTTGGCTAGATAAGTTTTCATCAAGATTTTTGACCATACTTCCTCTTTCTTGTCCCAATGCTCCACTACTAACTTTGGAAAAATTGTGGCATAATATTGAATGTCGAGAAGTTTAAGTAGATCTTTGAAGAAGTCTAAGTCCAAATGGATTACCACCTTATCATCACTATCTCTGATCGACATGGAGTCTTTGTCAAAGTGGACCACTGTAGCTACAAAAAACTCTAGGCAATGCATGGATGTGGGAAAACTAGAAGCAAGGGCAAGCCCACTGTCATAGATGGCTTGCATCCATGGTTTCTTGTTTGGAGCCTTTAATCTTTCCTAGAAATCTAGAAAATTAATTTGTCCTAGGTCAGTGTCCCCTATATTCCCTAAGTCAGAAGACAAGTAGGCGTGAAGAGCAACACCAAGAAATGAGTATTTCATCTTCTCATTTACCTTTGATGTGGAAGCAGACATCAAGCCCTATGTTTTGAAGCCAACTTTGTATAAATTCTAAAAATTCGAAAGAAGAAATTCTGAAATTCTAAACCTAAAAGTTCTGAAAGGAATCACCGAACTAAAATCTCTGAAAAAATTCTTTGAAAAAGGTTCCCAAACTGAAATCTCTGAAAAATTTCTCTAAACTAGAATCTCCAAAACCAAAAGTTCTGAAGGAAATATCTGAAAGAATTTTTCTAAACAATTTTCACCAAAAAATTTTCTCTAAAGAAATTTCTGGAAAAGAAGTTTGCGAAAGATTTTCTCCAAAGAAGGAAGTTCTGAAAGAGTTTCTCCAAAGTCAAAAGTTCCGAAAACCCAACGGAAAAACCTCCCGAGCAATATCTCCAAAAATATTTCTTCGGAAAGAGTTCCAAAAACATGAAAGAAAGGGAAAAGGACTTTTCCAAACAATCACTAACTCCCAAATTCTAAAAAATGAGAATTGAGAAGAAGAACAGGAGACTCAAGAAGATCCTTCAAACAACTTTGAATACCGGAAGAAACTGAAAATGTGAAACATGGTGAACCAAGGGGTCAACATTTTGAAACAAAATAATGAGGGAGACCAAACTAAAAACCAAAATGAGAAGGAAACAAAGAAAAATACCTAAAACCAAAAGAAAATAAACAAATTACCATACCTTGAAAAGGACGTTGCAAATTACAAGAAACAAAATGTTAGAGAAAAAGTGTCAGGTAAAAATGACGAGTAAAATTTTGAGTTTAAATAGAAAACCCAATATTAATGGCAGAAATATGATCTGTATGGAGGTAGGTGAAAAATTAATTACGTGGAGGACCTTCAAAATTCTGAAACCCAAAATCCCAAAATTCACAATTTTGGGGTTTTAGACTTTGGAGATAGGGAGACAAAAAGACAAATTGGCAATGGAAAATTCTAAAACCCAAAAACCTGAAAGTCCAAAAATTTGGACTTTCAGACATTCAGACTTCAAAAGTATTAAAGTAAACATCTTGAAAATGACTCGAAGAATTTTGAAAACCTGAAAACCCGAAAGTTTGAAATTTTGGAATTTCAGAATTTTAGAATTCAGAAGTCTAAGAGGGATTTAAACAAAATGGGGCCAAAAGTCGTGAAAGCCAAAAATTCTAAATTTTTGGGATTTCAGGGTTTCAAACTTTGGAGAGCTAAAAAATCAATCTCAAATCTAAACTATAAATCTCCAAAAGAGAAAAAAATATCTGAAGTCTGAAGATTGAAAATTTCAGATTTCATCCTTGGAAAATTTCATTGTACAAGGAGTTTCAAAAAAAAATTGTTTGAACATATTTTCCTTCAAGGTAGGTTAAATGGTTAACAATTACTATGATCCTTTCCCCCATAGCTTGGAATTTTTCCTTCTTGGGTCTGGCTCTATGAGCTTTGAACCTAGCTCGATGCACACATTGATCTATCATCTCGCTAAACTTTCTTCATAGCTTGGTCGAGCTATATTTTATTTATGCTCACAATAACTCAGCTACATATTGTTAGCTCACTGAGAAGAGTTTAATGTTGATCCCCATTGAATCATCTTCACACTTAACTTAGGATGATCAAGCTCATCTCTAAAAACCAATTCTGAACTGATATCAGTCTTAAGATCCTCCAACTGAGTGCCTTAGTCTCTTATCATTGGTCCTCATATAGAAACCTAAGCCTTTTGATTTATTTCAAATCTTGTCGGGTTTGATATTTTTGTATTATATCAAAGCCGATCTTATCAAAATCGACCTTTGTCTTTATGATTCATGATCTTCGAGATCGATATAACTCCTGAGATACACCATACCAGTTAACTGAATTGGCGATAGCTAAGCTCACATATAGTCTTGAGCTTGCCTCATCAAGCCCATGTTCACTTGCTCCTCCTCATTGCTTGACCTTGGCTATACTGCCTTCACAATCTTTCTAGACTAGGCTCCCTTGACGATGCGACATTCACCTAATTTCTGTGATGTTGAGCTTAGTGAATTTGTAGAGCTCAAGATCAATCTCATGAACTATGTTTTGCATGCCAACCCACAAACCCGGTTAGCTCGACTCATCCTCTCACATGTTTGAGTACTGAGCTTGTATTTACCTTTAATGGCTGAGTTTCATTCTTCTTTGTTTTTACATTAAACACATCATTATTACAAAATTGACGAGCTCTCTTATAGACCGATATTTGTTCCCACCGAGATCTATGCCAAGGAAGATTCTACGCCGATCTCCATCAAGCTCTTCTACATGGGTTTGTCTCTAATATTTTTTTAACGAGCCTTGTCTTTTCTTGTAACCAAGTTTCTCACTATGGGTCGAGCTATGTTCAAACACCAAGTTGGGCTTGTCTTCATTGGGCTCCACTCTGCATCGAGTTCACTGCCAAGTTCACTATGATTGAGCTCCTTCTTCTTTCTCCACATTGAACCTAACTCCTCTAATGTCGCAACATCAATGTCGAATGATGAGTTTTTAGATCAATCCTCACCTTGGCTTGAGATCCTCCATACTATGATGTCTTGTCGAGATCCATCTTACACCAGGCCTAAAATATTAGGTTTCTTAAGCAAGTTGTCTCCTTCATGCATTAACCTCCTTACAAGTTGATCGTCATACTCGGTGCCATTACATTCCAACCCTCCTGAGTTATGAGCCATTATCGAGGTCATGCCCATCACGATCCTTTTAAGGACTCACCAAAATGTTACAACTTGTCTCCTAAAATTATCTCCTCACCTAAGTGTGACTTCATGAAACTCGTTCGGCCTCAACTAGGTTCTTCATTAGTTGAGCTATACATGAATACTAACTTATCTTATCTTTGAAATGTTGCGCTGATCTTTTTCATGGATCCATGATGACATGGTCCAAACCATATCTCTGTGGTACCAAGATAAAATAATCCTAAATATATTCAATCTTTGTCCTACAGTATTTCCATCCCAATTTTCACCTAGAACTGATCATCATATTGTCGAATCTCCATCTTTCTTCCTTGTGTTTACTCGGTAAGAATTTGAGTTTTACCCTATTGTAACTACAGCTGAACCCGACCATATCTCCCTTGGTTAGCTCAATGATGTTGAGTTAGAGCTCCCTAGCTTAAAAGTGCATGTTTATTGAATGGCTCAATCTAAACTCAACTCCACCTAAGTCATCTCTTCATGTTTGCTTGGTTTCACCAACAATCTTCCACATAACTTGGCAAATGACTCTTCATCTTGTGTGAAACCACTTAATCATCCAAACGTGCTTTAATTCCCCAGACGACTTTCCTAGTGAATCAGTAACCAACTCGGAATCCTCCCACATAAAACTCTTGTGTTAGGTCACCATTTCAACATCCTTGCATCCTTGGAATTTTAAGTCTCGGAACACAAAGACCATCTTGCCATTATGACATGGTTTTCTCATCACAAAAATATACATTGGATGAGGAATTCTGAAATCCCCTTGTGTTGAAATTCTACCTCAGAAATTTGGTTTCTAATCTCCACAATCCCCACTATGTCTTAAACCTAATAATTATCCACTAGATCGACTCGATTGTTAGCTCGACCTATGAGCTCTCTTCCTTGTCATGTACTTTACAATTCTAATAGAGCCTTTTTTTTCATCCACATGTTATTCCTCTCCACACCATACTTGTTGGCATGGTCCCTCAATGGACCTAAGCTCTTTTCCACTTCCAAGATCTTTTGGTGATTTCATCTTTGAGCCAACCCTGAGCTCCATCGAACCGTCACAACGAATCAGTCTCGAACTCACTGTGATCTCACGTTTTCCCTGAACATTCCTTGAGTTAGGATTTACATGTTATTTCTCTGCGTTCCTTTGACATTTGAATGTTCAGCTTATTTAAAAAATAGTTTAAGGCCGAGCACTTGAGGTTTAAATTGGCCTAATTCAAACTCATCTGCAATTATTGCTATGATTTAAATTTACCCCTACTCATAATTTATAATCTCCAAAATTACTCAACAACAATGCACTTATGTTGATTCAAACTCTAAATGCCTGAGGAACTCACTTTACTCAATCCCTGACTTGGTGAGCTAGGTCATTCATCACCATCTCCTACTAATTTCTCAGTATCTCCATGAAATAAAACCTTAATCCATATGAGCTTGTTTGTGAGGTCATTGTAACTCGTCCTAGAACTGAATAAATCCCTGGTGTGAGCCACTCCCTTCGAGCTTGCTTATATGCCACTGATACTTTAACTATTATGGCTTGATATTGACTTAATTCCTTCCTGACCTGGCTAGCTCACCGAGATACTTGACGAGATAAATTTTTGTTTGATAGCCCTTTGCTTATTTTGTAAACTCTTCCCATTTTTTGAAAATTTTCCTGTATTTTCCAAACTCAACCAACTCTTTTCAATGATGCAATCGGCCAACCCATCGATTTGAGCTGCAATGATAAGTGAATGAGTTCTTAACTAATCTAACACCGAGTTGTCACCAAGTTGATCTCAATTTGACCCCATTTAATGCTAGCTGAGCTCACCTATGTAATTTACTAATAATTTTAATCATGTTATTTCTGTAATGACCGAGTGTGAGTCCTTGGGAAAAATGTCATATTTTGATCATAGTAGGACCCTGTTGTCATATTTTTTCATGTGTGCAAAATTAGATAACAGTACCATAATTAATAAACAAACACTCACCTAAAAAATTAGCTAAATGAGGTAGTTACACACAACAATAAAAATAAGCAAGATGATTTTATTTTTTAGATTTTCTTAATTTAATTAAAAAAAGTGAAATGTGTAAAAGGGTTAATGTAGGTCCTAGGAAATGGCAAGCTAAGGCAATTTTCAGGTATGTTTAACAAGCTTGTTTACCAATACTTCAATGTGATGTGATCCATATAAAAGATGAATGGTGTAGCTAGTAAGTACTGGCAGAATTTATGTAGCACATATATCATTGTAAAAGCTTTGTGCTTTGTAGTTGTGTAATTTTGTTCTATAGGAATCAGATTTCAACTCACAAAACAGATAAGATGATCTACAATAGCATCTCCAAGTTGAGCCAACACCACACCAATGGTCATGCTAGAGGCATCAACATGTACATGAAAGGGTTGGTCCCATGAAGGAAAACACAAAATAGGTGTGGTAGTAAGTTTTTCCTTTAATGTCTCAAATGCACATTGTTGTGGTTCTCCCCATTAGAAAGTACCTTTCCCTTTCAGTAACTTTTCCAACGGTGTAGTAATTTTGGCATATACTTTGATAAACTTCTTGTAATACCCTGTATGACCCAAAAATCCATGTACCTCACTCTGACTGGTAGGCTCCCTTAGGCCTATAATAACTATAACTTTGGTTGGATCAACCAACAAACCCTCCTTGCAGATTATGTGTCCTAACAGTATCCCAAATGGTGTAGCAAATATGCACTTCTTGATGTTAAATGAGATACTCAACTATCTACATCTTTCAAACATTAAGCATAAATTTTCACTATGATCCTTAACCAATCCATACATTGTCCAATCATATAAATAGACCTGTAAGAAGTTGTGAATAAATTCCTTGAATGCTTGAACAACTATGTGTGAAAATAAAGCAGTCACATTTTTCAAACCAAAAGGTTTTATAGTATAGGTGAAGCTACCCCATTCAGTAGTAAACATAGTCTTTTCCTAATCCTCCTATGCAATCTGAACCTGATGATACCCAAAAAATCTATCTGTAAATGAATATATTTTGTGCCCTGTAATGCGTTCTAGTATTTCCTCATTGTATGGCAAGAGAAAGTGTTTAGTCACAAATATAGCATTCAGCTCCCTGTAGTCCACGCAAATCTTGATACGTCCATCCTTCTTGATATTGATCACCATTGGACTAACCCATTCTGACTCAACAAGGGGTTTGATAATTCTAGATTTCAACATTTTATCAATTTCTTCTTTTACCTTTTTCACACAAATTGGGGTTCATTCTTATAAGGTCGCTTCCTAACTAGGTCATGCACCGTCCTTAAATTTTATCTTCATTTCCCCTAAGTGATTTATTTACGCTTTTAAGTTGATGATACCCCTTGAGGGAATAAGTCCTGATAATCCCTGAGTAACTCAATGATCTTTTCTACCTCCAGAGTATGATACAATAGTCTCCAATGATGGCCTCCTTAGGCTTAGGCTCCAAACCTATATTCACCTTATTTCTCTTCATGGGTTCATGATAGGTGCATGTGGTATCCTTGTCTACACTTTCCAAAACATCTGCGTCTACCCCGTTGTGAATGATTCAATATCTAGGTCTTGAACTTCCTCATTATCCACTAATGTAAACCATATTTCCTTTTCCTTTCTCAAGGAAAGTATGTTCAAGTAGTATGGAGTCCATCAGCTTCTATCCCTTTCAACAAGACACGCTCTATGACTTTACCTCCATCCAAATAATTCCTGAAGGATTCTCTTCTAGCTTTTGCATTATCTCTCATAGTTAGGTGCTTAACAAATTTCAATGCCTCGTGTCCACCGGAGGCTTGGGAGAGAAGAAGTCATAAAGGTCTAGATCATTCCTGCAATTCAATTTTTTCTAGTTTCGAGTCTCTCAATGTACTTCTGCATATACATACTAGGCATGTGTGCATCCTTGTAGTGTACAGTATAATCTATCCACCCAGAGTGAAGGTGGTAATGCTTCAAGTCCTGCTGTCTGAGAGTCTCTCACACAGCTGAACATGTGATGTTCAACAGGTTGATCACCATGATAAGTACATATCTGACGTAGGTGCATTGTTCCTTACAGAACCTAATAGATAAGACGAACTCCTAATCTCTTCCCGTTCTTATAAGATTATCTCTTGTGGACTACCCACCAGCGCGTACTATTGTCCCACGTAAGGTGTATATGCTAACATATCTCTTCTCTTCTATTTGATTTTTCCACTGTGCTTCCATGGATTTCGTAGGAATAATATAGGAAGATCTCCTACCCCTATGGTATAACTAAGGTACCTAGTTGCTACCATATCTGTCGAATGGCAGTGAATTCACAATTCTTGTGCACTAGGACCACATGCTTTTTACCTTCGCACCGTACTAGTTCATATGTACCATGAGCCCAATTGTCACAATGTAATACTCATAGTATCACTAATAGAAGGAGAATCCTCCCACTGATAGGATGCCTTCTTTTGATGGTTCATTGTACCTCTGGGTCCTCGAATAGCACGTACATAAAATTTTGTTTAAGATCCTCCTCACTTAGAGGGCTCAATATATGGTGTACAGATTTCCCATTTATCAGACGGTATCACAACTCTATTCCTCCTTGTATTCTCAATGCTGATATACCCTTTATTTAATCTCAAAGATCAACATTACTTGCAAATAACACCAAGGGCATCCAAGAAAGAGATGGGAAGCTATTGTGCTATCTTCTGCAAGTGCTAGTACCTCAAAATCCCTAATGAACTTGGCCCCTTGTATGGTTTTAGATGCATCCTTAAAAAATCCTAATGGGGGTGGTCTTAGTCCAGATTTGCCATAAACAACGCATTAGATGATGGCTGCATTTGGAGACTTCCCAATTTGTACCCTTGCATTTAATGATAAGACACAATTACTTTTGCACCTGGATCAATCAATATGTTACTCAATAGCAACCACCTGTCCACAATAGCATTCAAAATGATTTCCTTGTCATAATCTAGGCTATGAGGGGGAAGCTTCCCATGCAGGATCTTCTGTCCAGTCTCAATACTTGCGCATGGAGTGTTTCCCTTTTAACCAACTATCCTAATAGTGGAATGATATGTTCTCCTAGCAGCAATATTTTGCACACTTATCTCAGAGTCATCGATATCAGTTTGGACCATCTCTGATACTCTGATTTTTCTCTATCTTCTGTGATTTCTCTTTTACGGTACTGTATCACATCGTGAATATTCCTTAGCACTTCCATGGTATCCTGGTAAACTTTCTTATGATGAGCAAGATTTTGGTACCTTGCAATGTAAAACCTCCTCCTTGGTGATCGTAGGATTCTACTGTGAAATGTCTCTCTTGCGCACGCCACTTCATCGTCATGTCATTAATCTTCACTGTGCAACTGCCTCAGGTCGTACCTGCTATCTTGGGAATCCACTTGATCTTCTACCACACTACATTGGATTCTAACCAATCCTGACACCTTTGTTTTCTTTCTTATACTACTTACTCAGATGCTCATATAAGTCCGGGAACTCTTCATAGCTATGGTTCTTTCTACAGAAACGAACATGCAATATTCGATGGACATTCACACTTGTATTGTGGTCAGGAGATCTAGACATGTATAACATGTTCCATGAGGGAACTCACCTCTTCCTCCACCATGGCCTCATCCTCTATGTCCACCATGATATCCACGTCCTCTTCCATGAATTCGTTCAAAATTCCCCTCATTCTTGTCATAGCGCATGCCTGATTACGATCCCGATCCTGGTGCTGCATTATTACGCTTAGAGTTATCTGTTACACTTGTCTATCCTACCCCAATGTCTATCGTATCCTAGATCTGACCAATCAACCGGAAATATTCTAGTATCATGGGTCATGGAGCAATACAAATTTTGGACAGTAGATTAGGATACATGTTCTTCCTTATCACATGCATTGTAATAAAGGAAAGTGACTAGCATCATGATTCAAATGATAGATATCACAATCGCAGTCTAGTAATGAATGTACATATGGATCTATGAAGAAAACTATCCTTGGTGTGACCATTCTGCTTTACAATCTATACAAAAAATTCTCTGATGCATGTGTCTCATGTGTTGAATTTATTTATAGTTTTTCCAACTATTTTTCCATAGTTGTGATTTGTGCTTCTAAAAATGGGCTCACCCCAGTATCTATACTTCCAAATTCCTTCGCATGTAAGGCTACTTCAAGTGATTTACGCAGATCAATGTATGTCTTATGTGAGAATGCCCTTCTAAAGGGGTAATTAGGCCCCCAACGAACCACTGTGCATGTTGGCTTGCTTGTATGTTATAAGAAATCTTAGATAACAATGTTTTAAAATGGGCATCATACTCTCTAACACCTTCAGTAGTGCCCTGCTTAATTTCCTTGAGTGCACTTATACTCTTCTAATCAAACTCAGGGATGTGAAACTCTTTAAGGAATGCCTCTTTTAGGGCTGTATAATCTACACGAGTCTAATCAGGGTCAAACTTTCTTTACCAACTATGTGTGGGCCCTTGTAATGTAATAGCAAATTATATTTCCCTACGCTTAGAATCCATTATCCCTTTTGCATGCCACAGTATTTCACATGTGCACATGTTCAACAGCATCCTCTATGCCCCTATACTCTGGAAGATGAAGAGACATATCCATCTAAATATTATGAGGTTAGTGTGGACCCTGCCCACCTGATCCAGAACCTATAGGGTTTCCCTTTCCTCCATAACCACCATACCCACCGGAACTAGAGATATCTATGCCTCCTGATCCCGCACTTGTAGTTGGTGTTAGACAAGAAGATGTGCTTCCTTGTGTCCCAATAGTAGAACTAAACTGTACCCCAATAGTCTGTGAAGCATTACCACTTCCAGAAGTTAGTCCAAAAATTGACGTGCCTGACTTCTATGTAGATGATACACCCAAAAAGGTACTCCCATATAACAATGTGATAATTTTCTCTTCCATCATTCTTCCTTTTATAAGACTCGATCCTACTCTTCCACTACTTGAATTATCTTGTTGATTGTTTTAATAGATGCTAGAAAACCAAGCGCAAGAGAAGGGTTTCTAAGTGGATTCAGATGCACACCCGCAGCCCAGGTCATCTATGCTGGCATGCTTCTACATGAGGGTGGGGACAATTCCCTATCATGTTTTCCTAAATGGGGGAGTTCTGGGGGCTCGGGTTCTATGTCTTCTACATGAACTTTAACTCCTTCCTCAACTATCTTTCTCCACAACACCATTTTCTCTGCAACCTCCCACTACTTCTTGATCTCCCTCTCGCATGCCTCATTATACTTAATCCACCTTTCCTCTCTCTTCCTTCCTACTGCTAGGTATTCCATATTTCAACAAACCTTCTCCTACCCCCACACGTGGTGGGGTTTAGTTATCCATCTGTTACTCTCCAAATTCATAGCAACCATCAAGATCTTGATCGCTAGTGGAATGCCTTGCAGGTAAGTTCCCCTTGAATATCATAAAAACTATAATTAAGCTACCTCTGGGCACGAATAAGGGGAAATTGAGTACTCCAAGATATAATTATTTAAACCTCCACAAAACCACATATCCACATCTCGAGTCCACATCAGATCAACATCATAAAGGGCCTGAAATTCTTCCTGTGTCCAAACAAGAGCATGATACCTCTAATTCCACTTATATTCATATGCAATCAACCAATCATACAATTCTACTCAAAAGATAGTGAAGAAGCTCTCATATAAACTGTCATATAGGTTTCGTTTCACCCACACACGTGCGTTAAACTCAGATCCAGTGTTGAACTGCCTTGCATATTCTTCTTCTAGATCATGTATCCACTCTTCAATGCTTGCTAAGGTGAACTGATATGTCTTCATTACGAACCATCCTGGAAATAACTGAAAAATAGGTCTCAACAACAAAACTAATGATGTAGCCTAGAATTCACCAGTAAGATCCCAAGCACGCTGACACATCACTCAGCCTACATTGAGTGCTCACCTAAATCGCACAAAGGTACCAAGTCCCTCTTTATGGTTACTATTGTAGGATGTTAGCATGATGAAGACTAAATACATGTAGTTCAATTATTAATACATTATTCTATAGAGCAAGTCATATCTATATCTAAGGGAGATAATAATATAGTGTTAACCATGATGAAATCAAGAACATACTAGATCCAAATACACATAGAACTAACACTTAGATTCAGCCAATATCCTCCATTATATTTAATATGAAAATTACATAGAACCTTCTTATAGTAATGGCATTTTATGCTGATACACACATAAATATGATACCGTAGTCCAGTCTTGCACACATACATACATATATCTGTCTCTCTACTGCTTCTTTTATATTTTATGCTCTACTATGCAGTTAACTACATATTTATAAGAGTGGTGACATTCCCTTAACAAATTACCCAATCCTAGAATAGGTCACATGCTATTATTAGCTATGTGCTTTTTACATCCATATCCCCACATGTTATTGTGCTAATAATATAATTCCTTTAGTTAACTGACAGTGATAAACATATTCTTAGCCTGCATCCATGTAAAGTGCTTTATAGTCAATCCTCCAAAAATAGCCAATGTATGGTACACAAGTCTCTGCCTCATTTATGTGATCTGCACATCATCTCTAAAAATAGATCCATATGTACAAAATTGGCTAAGTCCTGAAATATGAACTTATCCTCCACGTGTGTGTTTCCCTTTTCTGTTCGTACCCTTGAATATGCCCAATTTTCCCACGCAGACCTCTTATGTGCCTTTTGTTAAGTATTCTCTGCTTAATAAGACTCCCCAAGTCTGCAGAATAAAGTACTTTAAACTCAATAATTTGGTAGAAATGGAAAATGGAGTTCCAAGGGATTAGTTATTTCCAGAGAACAAAACATGGGTTTTTTAAGCAATATCCATGACACACGGAGGACACAACGCAAGGATTCATACAATAAATCAAATAAGTATGGAACATGGCAAAGGTTAATAGCCATGAACCACTAACTTAGTGGTCCATGGTATTTTCAAGGAATAGTGTTCGGATGGTTCTCTTAACCTATGAAACAAAGGAAAAGGTTCTCTAAGTAAAAAAGGCCACATAACAAAGTATTATACTTCTACCATATAACGAAACATTGTTAAAGTTTCATAACAAAGGATTACACTTCCATGACATAGTGTAATGTTGTAAAATACATATTTCAAATGAGAAACCCTAGTGAGTCATGTTGGAATAACAATCATTGAGAGGGGGTGAATCAATGAATTTATAAACATTTTACTTCAATTATCTTTATACATTCATCAAACCACCATCATATGAGTAATGCTAACTTATTTAATAAAACCATCAATCAATATAATTACCATCCACATTAGCATGAAACAAAAGATAACACATGAACACCATATTTATGATTGAAACCCTCAAGGGGGAGAAAATCCACAAAACTTTGTTTATATGAATAAGAAGATTCAATATTTAGTGAAGCACTAACTCCACAAGGATCACCAACCCCTAATTTATCTATAACCAACTATAATTTAGCAACAACCCACTTACAAAGAAGATATAACCCCATGATTTAATGAAATATGAACTCCACAAGGAGTACCAACTCAACCACCTAAGAATTTTTTCGACCTAATTCTTCTTGTTATCTTAATAAATGATGGAATTATTTTCTCTTCTTACCTCTTATGCTATTCTTCTTTTTCTTCTCTCTATCTCATATATGCTTAGGCCTCTTTATCCTCAAATATCAAATGAAGTTCATATCCTTACTCTACTACTCATGAAGACTCTTCAAACTACCTCATATACTCACTCGATCATCTTCTTCCTTCACTTTGACTTAGGCATGCCCAATCTACCTTTCATACCTAGATATATTCATATATTTAATTTAGACACATTCTTCATGGTATTTAATACCTCTTCCAACCTTCTCTATCCCATATAGATCACTCATTCACTTACACCAAAAACTAGGAAAAATCATCTTTCCCTTATATACATGTCCCAAGAGAAAACATCGTATAGGTCAGTCATAAATGCATAATACCATATAGTTAGGCCATTCCATAAGAATAATAACATCTTAAAAAAAGTAATAATCATACAAAAGTCTCCATTTTGTCTTTTATAGCTAAATTAACCTCATAGTCCTTCATTAGGTCTTCAAGAAGCCTAAATTCACTAGGTCTGATCCAATGAAGAAATCATGATCTTCTTGAGTAATAGTGGACATATCCAAAGATATTAAACCTTATAATAACATTGATAATAACCTCATATAACCTTATCCAATCTCAAATAACTCTTCATCATGCTTTCGCTCCATGAAACCATCTTAAGAACAAAAGTTGTCTTATCAGGTCCTCAAAAACCATTCTTCAAGAATGAAGCTTATTTTACCTTAAAAAACTCAACCAACAAAAATGAAACCTGTACATGGATGTTACATGGTCTCAAAATTATCCTCAAATACATTATATACCTCAATTTATAATATAAAGGCTCAAGAGCAAATTTTCACCAATAACTGTCCATAACTGCCTTAAGGACTAGTCATGAGAATTTGACCTTATTATGCCACCTAAAGGATAAAACGTGTCTATAAATAATCATAGAAATGTATATTATTTCTAATAAATATTCAAACATCAATTTTTTGAATTTTTCCTTTGCAAATCTTGACTACTATAACAAAATATTTAGAAACAAGCATTTTTCTGTGGGGTCCACTCATCCGTCTAACAACAACAAAAAATATGGAGAAATCTGTGAGATTCTACTACATTTTTCAATCATCACATAATCAAAACAATTCACTTATTAATTTTTTTGAGAAATATCTTCCATATTGACTTGAAGCTAGGGTTTTATACCTGTTTTGGTGTTAATGATTATTCATAAAGATATGGCCTTTCAACTTAAAGTTAATGACAAGAAATATTAGCTAGGACATATGAAAACATATACCAAATATATTATGTTCCCATGTAAAATATTCATCTATTAACAAGCATCAAAATTTTTTCCTTGAGCTGGGAAACAACACTTTCAAAAACTCAATTTGACCAAAAATGCAATATCTTGCTTGTTCTTACAAACTATGACCTAAAACTTTGTCCACACTTCTATAAAAACATCTAAACACTCATCCCATGCTCACATTTTCATTGTAGCAAACAAAAATTATTAACTTACCTCATTAGGCCATGTTCTTTTCTCCGTGTTTGGTCTTCATACTAGGAATTGACCTTTAAACCTTTATTCGCGCACTCTAAATCACATTCTCATGCTTATAAAACATCAAAAATTTGACCTTGAGCTGGGAAACAACACTTTCAAAAACTCAATTTGACCAAAAATGTAATATCTTGCTTGTTCTTACAAACTATGACCTAAAACTTTGTCCACACTTCTGTAAAAACATCTAAACACTCGTCCCATGCTCACATTTTCATTGTATCACAAAAAACTATCAACTGACCTCATTAGGCCATGCTCTTTTCTCCTTGTTTGGTCTTCATACTAGGAAATGGCCTTTAAACCTTTATTCATGCACTCTAAATCACATTCTCATGCTTATAAACCCTCTACTTACTTGTATCCACCCATTTCACTAAGATACCATGCTCATACCTTCTCACAAGATCTCTTATCCTTCACATTGTCTTCAAATTATCTTTCTCTATACTCAAAATAACCTCAAAAGCAATTAACATATACTATGTATACCTTGACATCATTATTAGGCATCATTTGACATAATTTGACATCAATGAAAAATCATACCATACTCTTCACATCATTCTTTAGCACCAAAAAGACATAGCACAACAATGTCATAACTTCAACAATCTCACCATGACATCAATGACCATACCATGCCAACACACTCACCTTTACATAAATGAAAACCTTTAAATAATCTCCCCCTTTATCATTTATGACAAACATACTGATGGAAAACATACTACAAACTGAAATCACTTCACAATAATACTTAATTTTCATTTTCTTGTTCTCACACTATGGTGCGTACATATGTCATCTACTCATTATCCCCCCTTTTACATAAATGACAAAGGATATTCTACACATTTAACTTCAACTTAACAAGATATTGATCTTCAATGATGAAATATTGACACAAATTTGACTGATACCAATGATTGACTAAAACACTCACCTTGGGCTCATAATAAGTTGTGATAGACAACTTTACAACATGGAACTACATGATACCAAATGGATGAAACAAAACATGATCCCCATGATATGAACATTCTACCAAAACTTCTCAATCACAATCATACCTTCTCTTTTCCATTTTCCCATTTCCATCTTGAAACAAGTGCTCAATAATCATGATAACAAAATTATAACAACATACTCAAGCCTTTTCTTGATCATTCTCCACCTTTGAAATAACACCAAGAACTCACCATACTTTGAAGTAGTGGTTGGAAACATCAACCAAACTTAGAAGAAAAAAAGAAAAAATAAACTTAACATGCTCCCCCTAACTCAATGCATCCCTCCTTCAAATGAACTCAATACCACAAAACCACTCACCTTATCCTTGATATGAATTATAGGACTTATTAGGTCACCATATTCTTGATACTAATAGATATGCCACTTTAACACATGACAAGATGAACACATGTCTAATACCAATGGACCAAACTCATCTACCCACAACTACCAATTACAAGAAATAACAAACAACATTTGATTACCTTTCATGCACCAATCAATAGTTCTCATCTCATTAAACATCCTTAACCTTTATTTATGACTCTCTTGGACTAAGTACCTACTCATGGAGCAACAAAATCAACTTGCTTAGCTCCCCCTTAGATCATTGAATCTTTCACAAACCGTTAGACTGATACCAAATGTTATTTTGTAACCTTAACATAATTTATTTCTCTTGACATAGTTGATACAAACCTTCTCAACAAGAACTAGGACACCTTCATCTATGTCTCAACAAATATGCTCATGCAATGTACAAACTTGGACCTATGCATGAATATGATTACAAATTTTCATACCTTGATTCAACACCTCAAGGAACTAACTAGCTCCCCCTATATCATGCACACATTTTTGGCTACTCAAGGAATAACAAGCTTCTTCATGCCTTCATACATTCCCTACTCTATTGAGATATACCTCATATCAATCTACTTCATGTTACTTCCTCAATTAGGCACCAGACATCTTCATGTATCTTCATACTGTCAACTAGGTCATATTTTATACCTTTTTCTTTAAGAAACAACTCTCTTAGACCTAAATGTACAAAGATCACTCAATAATTATTATTAATACTTTAAATAACAATTCTTTAATAAACTACCAAACTAATTGGTTATGCATATTATATACCCATATTTTGGTTATTCTGTCTTTGATTACCTAATCGTGACCTCAAAATCACTCTCCATAAATCCATATTAGTATTCATACCATGCATAAACATATTATCTATAAGGCTAAAAAGCGTATTGGTTTTGCAAACTAATCACCTTCTCATAGACCTATATTAGGTAACAAGACACAACAAACATGCACATAACACACTTTTACTAGTCTATATACCTTTACTTATTGTTCACATCTACAACATAAAAAAAATTGTCAATCTGTATATTGTCCTACTAATTATTCTCAAAAAATTCTTAAATCTAATCAAAATGTAACATACCTATAACACAACTCACTATAACTTCTACTCTACTGTCATCATCTTTCACAATGACAAGTTGCATCTCCAAGATTACTCGCCTTCTTATCGAAAGATAAAATTTATTTTACAAAAATCTAATCATTTTTATCAAATCTTCCAAGCCTCCAAACATCTCAGTAGTAAAACACACCCATATTTCTACTGACTAATGAATTTCTTCATGAATCCTAACGAAGACAACCCATAAAAAAAAAGCACTTAGAGATTCATAAACTCGAGATATTCCTAGATCCACACCTTTCTGAAGTAACTTTCACTTATGAGGTTGATAGTCTGTATTTAAGGTCTTCGTGGTCTTGAGTGAAACTTTTGTCTTGACACCTTCATCATCCTTCTTCTCCTCTATCTTTGATGATAGTATCCTTTTCACTCTTAGAGAGATTTAACCTATAGTCTTTGTTCTACCTTAGAGAGTATTCCACCTTAGCTTATGGACTACTCGGGATTGTTTTTGGTTTTCTTAGTTTCCTTCTTAATTGGATATAAATTCTTAACACACATATTCTTATATTATCTTACTTCTTGAACACTATGAGCTTCAACCTTATTACTCTGTCTTGATGACTCATAATGATAAAATATTGTTATATGACTAGTATTTTGACAAATATAGTAAACGACATCACTTTTACCTCTTGACTAATATGGACTGAGTTTCCTTCTACAATCCATAGCCCTATGTCCATATTCATTGCATGAATAACAATATTATTTGAAATAAATTTAATATTCCCATGAGTAATCATTCCTTGATGGCCTTTTACATTCTCTTTCTATATGACTTAATAGACTACATGCATAACAATAACAATTGAATGAACTTAAATACCTCATGGTATTTGGTTGTCTAACATACTTTTTTAAGGTTGACCTTATTTTTATTATTTTCATTTTCCTTTTTCTCTTGAATTCCTTAATTGAAACTAGGGCCTACCTTGTCATCTTCATAGATCTTCATATGGTCTCCATTGAAACCAAGATATGTTTTGTCATTTGAATACTTTTGACAACTAAACATGTCATCTAGAGACTATATAGCCTTTCAAACTTAAAAAAAGTCTTTAACATGCTTGTTAATTGTTTCAAATATGTCAGCAAGGTCATCATCTATGTTTCATACCTAATACAATATTCATCCTTTTCCTTAAGGGGTTCAATCTCATTCTTGAACTTGGTACACTGCTCTTCTTTGTCCTTTAGATTTTTTATCTCTAACCCAATATGAGTTTCACACTCTTTGATGATCTCTTCATGCTCATTACTAATACAAATAATTTTTTATTCATATTCCTTGATCAAGGACTTTAACTTATTTTTCTTCTTTCTTTGACTCTGTACATCATCTTTAGAACTTATTAATTCTACTTCTAAAATCACCTCAACTTCTTTATCTTCTAATTCTTCCAATAAAGTATTCAAACACTCACTTCTTATTTACTTGTCCATGAACATGACTTCAATGTTGTATTCATTGGCATCTTCATCATCATATTATGAATTGATGTCACTAACTTTAGAATAGATGTCACTACTATCTTCTTTATAGTAGAAATTATTCTTTTTCTTGTATTATATTTTATTTTTCTCATGCTTCTGGAAGCTACTTTTGTCATGCTTATAAGAATTATTTTCCTTATCATGATTTTCATCATGTTCTTCATGATCATCATGCCTATCCTTATTCTTGGTGGAACATTTAAATGAAAAATGACTGATATTACCACATTAAAAGAAATTAAAGGGAAATTTACCTTTATACTTACTTAAGCCTCCCCTTATCCTTCTTAAAAACATATCCTCTAACTTTTCATCATCCATTTCTAAATCATAATCATATTTGACTTTCTTTCCTTTATCCTTATTTTTAACCTTGAAATTAGAATCCTTATTGGGAGGTATTCCATAATCTATTCTCATCTCATAGGTTTTCAAGATCCCATGAATCTTATCCATCTGCATGATTCTTAAATCCTTTTCTTCTTCTATAGTTGAGACCTTAAGATAAAACTTGTGTGTCAAGGACCTCAAAACCTTTTGGAAAATAATTTATTCCTCCATATTTTATCCTAATCCTCTAATGATATTAAAAACCTCATCAACCCTCAAGATTTTGGAAGTAAAATGGAATAAGATGGGGGTGAATCATTCCTATAAAAATTTAACTTCATTTACCATGTCAAGCATTCAACATTAAATTAACCATTCATCATACATAGCCCATGTATGAAATTATTAGATGTGTATTAACCATTCATAAGATCATGAGACAAGAGAGAGAACAAAAGACACAAAATATAAGTGAGAAACCCTCAACGGGAATAAAACCCACTAAAACCACTTGTAAGAATATTACACATCCTACAAGATTTGATTAGTGAGGCACCCACTTCACAAGGAGCACCCACCCGTAAACCTTTGTTGATATGACTCACAAAAAAGGACTCTTATGAATATTACACATCATAATATATTTTGTAAATGAATGAAAACTGAAAATATGTTGATTCCAAAGCTGATTGTGATCCAATTTCAGTTAACAAACACATCAAGCCCTCTTCAAACTTCTCTCTCCTTCAAACTTCTCAAATATGTCCTCTTATGGCTGATTAGGTCAATTGCATTTACACATATAATTATTTATCTTCTTTAGGTATTAAATACTATTTTTGGATATATCGTTAGCCCCTCTACACTCTTCTTCAACCTCTTTTAGGTCACATTTTTTCTCTCTTGCTCAACTCTAACAACTAGATCAAAATGAACCCTTACAGTTGCTTATATATCCAACACTAGCTCATGAAACCCATGGGTCAACCATGACCAATTAGATCGATCATCCCAATTTAAAAACATAACAACAACATCATATAAACATCACTAAAGGACCCAAGTATATCGGTAGGGGTCAAGACACCATGAATAAGCAGAAGAACACTCCAACTACCTCAAAATGCAATCTCCAAGCTCTAAAAAATGCACAGACACCTCCAAGGTCTTCTAAAAACTTTTTCATGGCTCAAAAATAATAATTAAACTCAAATACATCCTCTAAATCAGATCTAAACATCAGTAATTATGCTAAGAAGTGAGCGGACACCACTAGGTCTTCAAGCACTCACAAAATAGTCCTGAAGAACAACCAAATCGACAACTAAAAACTCATCATCATGGATAAAATAATATACCATTGGAGATTTATCTTATTCTAATTTATATAAAAATACACTTCATCATCCAACTCATAGTTAAAGACCTTCAAACAGCTCAAGCCCTGCAACTGCTTCAAACTAGCTTCAAGACTCCAAAACTAGGTCTTCAAAATTAGGCTAGTTCACATATGAAAAATCCTTACCAAGACACAAACCATATACTATTGAAAATTTCTCTAAACCTACTTTTCATAACAACTCACTTTAGCTTCCAACTCATAGTGTAAGGCCTTTAATGAAACCAATCACTAAAACTGCTCATGGAGGCTTCAAGTTCAAGGACACAAGAACTAGTCTTGAGAGAAAAAAACACAAATACTTCCAAATTAACTTCCAAACTCAACCACCTCCTAGATCAATTCAAGGAAAATTGTACCAGCATGAACAAGAACTAAGAAGCATATGCCATTTGGATAAATTCACTCCAGCACACCTACTTGAGAAGTTGTTGGAACATAATGATTAAGTGCTTTGGCCAACCCTTAATGTATATGGGTCCATCACTAATATATAGGTTAATATTTAATAATATTTTATATTTATATTTATATTATTAAATATGCTAACCTAGGTATATACTTTAGGTTAAATATTTAATATCATGAAATGATTATATTTATAATATTAAAACCTAGGTGTATGTGTCAACCATTTTAGGTTGAAAAGGTGGGTCAGGAGACATACCCGATCACCTTATAGAAAAAGGAATTTAGGTCCTCATTTGGTATATTCGGAAAATATATCAAAGTTGTGCAAATCAAGTGATTTGGTTCTACCCTTGGTAAATAGGGTTTTAATGGAGGAGGTGATCTTACTGGATGTAAAATAAGTTCTATGAAGTAAAAGGTTATTTTCAAAGTGGTTTTTACCCTATTGGGGTTTTCCACTATAAATAATGTGTCACCTGTGTTATTTATTTCCTGTAATTATTTCTTTATTTACTTATGTGATGATGTAATCTTTATTTAAATATTTATTATAACATTATGTAATATGTAAGTTGATTAAATCCGTATTTATTAGAATCTTCAAATTCTAACATGGTATCAAGTATAAATGTTGAATTCTCAAGTGTAAATGGAGAACTTTTTATTAAAAAAAGTAGTTTATTGGTGTCCCACGTGAAGTGTGGTAAATATTTGTTAAAATATTGGTAGTTATAGTCACATAAAAGTTTTGAAGTTTTTAGCTTGTAGGAATTATATAAAATATTTTGTAATCTTTCCATAGTTTTAAATGTGTGCAGGGTAAAATTAAGAGTAAATGAAGGGAGGATACAAGGTTCATGAAAATAGGGATTTCAATTTATTTCATTGGTCGGGTGAATTTACTTGTCCCCTCTGTAAAATATGTAGGTTAATCTATACTTTCATAAATCTACTTGTACTAGGTAAAATTCTTTTTACCTGGTCTTTGTCCTTTAAACCCCTTTAATAAGGGTTGTGTTTTTTAATTAAAAAAAACTATATTTTATAATTTTTATGAACTATATCTTATTTTTTATTTATATTCTATAAAATATATACCTCTTTTTTAAAAAAGTGTATATATTTTTACACTATACATTATAATAGGTTATTATAATGTGTTAAAATATAACCTCCTAATATTATACAGAAGAAGAAAATATGAAATTTCACATTCTGGAAATATATAACAAGTTTTGGATTTATTAAATTTGACGGTCAAATGACCGTCACGGTAGACCAAACATAAGACAATATGACAATCATTTATACGTCAAATTTAAGCTCTTATGTTCTAGAAAAATTTCACTGTGTGAAAATTGACAATCAAATGACTGTCACGACAGACCAAAAAATAATTCATTATGACAGTCATTTAGATGTCAAATTTAAGTTGGATAGATTTTTGTCGACATTAATTTTTATCAAAAATTTGAAGTTGTTATGCATTCTTAGGGGTCTCTTCTTCACTTTTGTTTCGTCAGAAATATTTTTTATATAAATATGGGGTATAATGTAGAACCCTTTATATTTCGGGTTATTATTTTGATCATGGGAGGTTAATTAGTATGCATTGTAATGACAACATTAGTTATGATCAAATAGTTTCTTTAGATTTATAAAAATTAGATCTGATTCTATTAAAAATGTTGTTTTTATTATCAATAAATATGTATCTAACTCTGTGGTACATTGTATATTATAATGGGGTATGTTTTACAAGTTTAGGAAAATAATGGTGTCCAATTATTTTTGTCTTGACAAAACCCAAATCCTGAATGAATCCAACTACAACATTTGGGTCAAAATAAAATTTAAGGTAAGGAAACTGTGAACAATTATTTCTGGATCTAAGGTTACTCCCACCAATCGTCAAGAAATTATAGATAACATGAATACATTCTTGCAACAAATGCAAAAGGCTCTATCTATGATTCTACATAATGTGAACAATGACTACTTTCTACACATTGGTAATATCGAACATCCAAAAGAGGTATGGACACAACTAGAATCCATGCATGATGGATACTTGGTATATCAAGGATAGTAATGAGAGTATAATAACTGAAGGAATTCAAAGAAATGGTCTGTATATTTTTATGATTTCTCTTTTGCATCTTGTTTTATATCTCAAAGTTTAAATAATTCAAAACTATGGCATGAAAGGTTAGAACATGTTAATTATCGAAGCTTATATGAAATGTCTAGATATGATCTAGTGAAAGGTTTACATGTGTTGTCTTCTTCTCTTGAATTTACTTCATTAAATTCTTCTAAATAATGGTTTTGATTCAGATTTAGTAAATGGTCATGATGATTTTTTGATGATGTAGATGATTCTAAAACTCTTATCTTCCTAGATAAGAAATTAAATTGGACTCAATCTATGTTAGAAATTTCAAATCCTATTAACCTTAGGAAAATGACCAGAATCCATCATAGGTACCATGCATTAATTACCTTGTATGAACCTGAGCTGCAAAGTATTAAAGGGTCTAGGTGGATATATAAAGTAAAATATAATGTTAATGGTAGTATTAACAAACATAAAACTAGACTTGTTGTTAGAGGTGTCACTCAGAAACCTGGTATTGATTATGTTGAGATGTTTTCTGTAGCTAAAATGAGTACTGTTAAGGCCTTATTTGAAATTACCACTCAATTTGGGTGGGAAATCCACCAAATAGATAAGAAAAATACTTTTTTGAATTGCGATTTAAAAGAACTTTACATGTTTAAACCTAAAGAATTTGAATAAACTGGTAAAGAAAACTATGTTTGTAAGTTGAGAAATCCTTGTATGGTTTAAAACAAGCTCTTAGAGCTTAGTATGCAAAAAAAAAATCCTTCTTTAAATTGTTAGGTTTTGTTAATTGTTCTTCTAACAATGATATATTCACTAAGCAATAAAGCTCACATATCATCACTATATGTATATATGTTGATGATTTGTTTATGTCTGGTGACAATTCTGATTTAATTCATAGGATTAAAGAGAAATTGAAATAGTACTTTAAAATGAATGAGTTAGATCTCTCACATCATGTTATTCGTATGAATGTATTTCATTCTATTATTATTTTTCAAAACACAATATGCAACCATTGTATTGAAAAAGTTTCTTATAATTGATTGTAAACCATTTTCTACTTCAATGGAATTTTGAATAAATATAAATTTGCATATGAAAAAGGTTGATCCTATTTTATATATGTTGTTAGTTGATAATTTGATTTATCTAACTATAATTAGATCAGATATTTCCTATATATTAGGAATTACTTCAAGTTTTATGTAGGATCCTTTTTTAGAGATCATTGGAATCTTGTAAAAATAATTTTTAGATATTTGAAAGGAGCAATCAATTATGGGTAGCATTATACTAAAAATGAAAATGCTATCTTATATAGATTTTTGTGATTCTAACCATAATGATGTTGTGTTAAAACATATACTAGATATGTGTTCAAGTTTTTTGGTGTAGGAACCATTACTTGGAACAAAAAATATAATCAAAATTCTCCATTTCTTCTACTAAGGCAGATAAGTACAATGGAAGAAGTAAAGAATTCATGTTGTTACAACGGCTATTGATAGAGATACACATGGAAGATAAATGAAGTATTTATCTTCTATGTGGTGGTCAGAGTTGTATTAATCTTGATCTTAAAGGTGGTCTTCAGTAAAATCTTTAGTGCTATTGAGTTTACCGGTAAACATCCAGTACAAGCATATTGTTAAGGAGGTCCTTGGTTGTAAAAAGCTCCTATATGCTTGGGTTCAATAACCTTTTATGAGAACCTGCGAGAACACGTAAAACTCACAAATCATACTTAGCCATTGATCATGGGATGATCTTTGGGATTCCAAATCCTTTTGTACCAAAAGCTAAATTGAGTATGATGAAGGTTTTATAATTACTTTAACCGATATGCTATCCTAAAACCTTTATGGTTTAAGGATTGTAAATTCTGTAGTGTACCATGGGTAGGTAATCTATTAGCATATGTTATTTTATCCCACTTAACATTAAGGGGGTGTTGGAACATAATGATTAAGTGGTCTGGACAACCCTTAATGTATACTGGTCCATCACTAATATATAGGTTAATATTTAATAATAATTATATTTATATTTATATTTATATTATTAAATATGCTAACCTAGGTATATACTTTAGGTTAAATATTTAATATCATGAAATGATTATATTTATAATATTAAATATTATAAACCTAGGTGTATGTGTCAACCATTTTAGGTTGAAAAGTTAGTTCAGGAGACATACCCGATCACCTTATATAAAAAGGACTTTAGGTCCTCATTTGATATATTTGTGAAATATATCAAAGGTTTGAAAATCAAGTGATTTGATTTTACCCTTAGTAAATAGGGTTTTAAAGGAGGAGGTGATCTTACTAGATGTAAAATAAGTTCTCTGAAGTAAAAGGTTATTTTCAAAGTGGTTTTTACCCTATTGTGGTTTTCCACTATAAATAATGTGTCGCCTATGTTATTTATTTCATGTAAGTATTTCTTTATTTACTTATGTTATGATGTAAATATTTATTTAAATATTTATTATAACATTATGTAATATGTAAGTTGATTAAATCTGTATTTATTAGAATCCTCAAATTCTAACAGAACCTAACTATGGATTTCTAGGCCAATAGGTATTCAAATGAAAAACACTTCATCACACCATTCCAAACACTTTATCACATCATATCATGTACTAATAAACTATCCAAGATCAAAAACCATTGTTATAAGATGCAATTTCATGAAACTCATCTCAAACAATAAGACTACTATTTTATCCCTTAAGGACAAAATCGGTAGGTTGAATTTGAGGATGTGTAACTAAAAAATTCTCCAAGATTCCTACCTAAAATTTTTCATTTTTTTCTAACACAACTCCCAATATTCATGTACCAATTTGTTTTTTCATCCTAGATCCTCCATCTCAGCCCTGAAACTAGAAATTCCCTTTAAAATAGGGTATTTTTCTCTCTTCCTAAAATAGGTGGAATAATGCCAAAATAAGCTCAGAAAAATTCTCTACAATCAAAACTCATCACTTTTTCTTTCCCACATCATTTTATGACCATACCATGTAAATCTTCCAAGTCACTTTGTTGTTAGGGTTTTAGGAGGGTTTTGAACCAACTTATATTCTTAATAATCATTCATAAAATCCTGATGATTAAATGACCCAATTATTTTTTAAAAACAATCTCAGCACAATGTAAAAACATCCCCTAAAACATATGGGTCCCATGCAAAGTGTATGAGAGTAGGTGAGCAAAACAGGTTTCTAATTCAAGCTGGATTTTCCTTCTTCAAAACTCATTTTTACTAAAAATGACATAACTTGCAAAACCTTCTTCAATTTGACCTGTAACTTGTCATAAATCATCATGGTAACATCCTTTAACTAACCAAACTCACCACTTTTCTCAAATTCTTATGAAATCTCCAGCCACAATGATTTACCTATGCTAACTTAGCTTGTCTTCACCTTCTTGTTTCCCAAGGACCATGAAACATCATCATACCTCTGAAAACTATCCTAAAACTCCTCATAAACTTCATATGAAACACCACCATGTTATGAACATGCTTCAGAAATATTTATCTAATTCAAAAATCATACCTTCATGCTAAACCACATGCTCTAGGTCTAGGAATAGGCCCTATAATGACCTGACTCAACCATGAAAACCTGTGATCTAGCCATGATGATCTTATAAAGAAACTTAGACACAAATAAAACACATCTAGTGCCATTTATGACCTCATAAAAACCTTTTTAACTCATCCCATTAACATCCATGATTGAAACCATGCTTAGACACTATAGTAACTTCATCAAAACTAGGTACTACTAATCAACCATCATGTTTGACCTTAGTTGACACCTCATAGAGAATATTATCACATCATGACACCATTTTTCATCAACAGAATACTTGACATGAATGACAAAACCTATACACAATGGCCAACAATCTCCACCTTTGTCATGAATGACAACTACCTTCAGAAACATTGATGGAAATCAACAAGACCAAACACCTAAAAGACCTCATTTTCCCATTTCTAATGCTACTCTCCCCCTTTGACATCTATGAAAATTTCTAAAATGATGACTAGACATAGAAAAATAAAAATCACAATGGAAACAATGCAACAAAAAACTTACTTTCTTGATTTGACTCCCCCTTGGTTTGTACTCGTTCTTCTTTTCTTCAAAAAGAAACAATTAATTATTCATGGACCTTATATAAGCTTCAAATAAATCCCCCTGAACTGATACATCATGTTTTTTGTCTTAATTTATTCCAAACATCACCTTCTATGTTTGTATCATACAAGAAGCCACTAACTCTGCCTTTAATTTCTAGCATTGCACCTTTTAGGACTACGAGACCTAAAACTCACCTTCAGACCAAAAATGCTAGCTTTCTCAATGTTATGAGAGAAAACATATCACATAACACTTTTTCTATATACTCCCCATGGCAATATATCATTCTCCTCTAATATAAAATGTAAACATAGAAGCTCATACCTTGATCAAATGCCTTGAAAGTAGGTTTTCTCTAACACCAAAATCTTGATTTCATTTCATAGTATTCTCTACCTTTTCTTTATAAAATCACATTTGATGAGTCGTATGACAAACTTCCCTTAAAAGGTACACATAATTTTAGACCTCAAGCTGACTATATCTCTATTTTCCATGAGAAAGCAGACCCCTGCTTAGAATTCCTTCATCGTCTTATTTTTCCTTTTATGGAGAAAATTCTAATTTACAGACCTCTTTGTTTTCATAATCATCCTCAGTGAGTTACATCAATCATACAAAATTGAATCACTCTTTTATTTTTTTACCCTTCTTGTGAAAATACTTTAGGATTTGATACCAACTAGGAATTATAATAAGTTTAAAATCATACATTTAACCTTCAAAGACATAAGAAGACATTTTTCCATCATTATTGTATACATACAGTCATAAGAACCCTACAATGCCTTAGTTTTGATCTCTAGTTGTCACACATTTTGTAACTCAGATTCTAAGATATATCCTTGATGGATTCAACATTAAGGAGATTTACATAGTACCATTAGACCTAATACTTGCATGTTACATCTAAAAATTATTCTTCATACCATTGATCTACCTCATAACATGATGTCAATACGCTAATCAATATACAAACATACTTGAGTAAGATCATACTAATGTCATCCTTAAGATATCCTAATTGTATATCATCTGCAAGTTGCATATGTTGTTCCTAAATTTCAAATATTTCTTATGGGAAGATTCCCCTTTGATTCATGTACTATTATCAAGCCTTGCAAGATATTTCATGCCCATATTTGACATTTCCACATAGATTTGCAAACTTCTTATACTTGATGTATTGTACCAGTCAATGTGTCTTCATGAATCTAGACCATACATTCTCACACTTACTCCAAGATCTGGTAGAGATTACACCATCTTATACAGTCCATTCCTAGATGTTCCTTCAAGGTTCATTTTCATCAAAAAAATTGTACTGCCCAAATTTTTTATCAAAGCACAAATACTTTAATCTTCAAATATTTAAAATTTATGCTAATGGTTATGGCTCATATAAGTATATCAATATCTTGAACTTCATCTAATTATCATGTGATCAAACCTCCAACATTCTTCCATCACTTCTGAAATGAACTAGTACAAATTATGAGAAAACTTTTCTTGACCCAAACAGATCCATGTCAATCTTTGTAGCATTTATACTCGAAGACACAAACTTGTACACTCAAAACCACTCCTTAATGATTCAAACATACAATCAACATGATGATGTACCTTTAAATGACTAACAAGCATATAGAGAAACCCTTGGCCTTATTAAAAACTATCATCTTCATATTTTACCTCAATAAACATTTATATCTTTCTTTAATATATCATAACATATTTGAATATTTTTTATCTTCCTCTTTTATTGAGTGAGAATATACCATTATGATACACTTTAAATAACATATTACAACACTAATTTTTACATTTTCATTAGCTTCTTGGTGTAGGAAACTACTTTCAAGTATTGAACACTACTGTTAAAATATTAAGACAACTTTTTGGCCTTTCATTTCCTTAAACAGATATAACTTTCTATAAAATCCACTTAAAAAAACTTGGATCACCACACACCTAATACTTCGTGACTCAAACACTACTTTTTGCAAATAATAGTGACAAATACACCATGAAATACCATGAATACACATATCCTTAACACTGCAACTTTGACACTTTTCAAACTAGAATACATAATCCTTTGATGGATAAGAAAACTTCCACGGACAAAAAAACTATTCAAATTCATAGAGACAACACACTCTACTGATAGAGACAACAAAATATTAAATAAAATACTTGATGAAAAGAGAAAATTCATACCTTGGTATAACTTGTACCATCATGACCTGATTTCATACTGACTGGAAAGACTCATTGCAAATTTTCATAGTTCCCTCTTGCTTGACGTTTCTCACAAATTTATTTTGTCCCTTGAAACTCATACCTTCGTAGATTTAGCTTACCAGGGATGAAATCCTCTTCAATAGCTTAGGATAACATAGTACAATATTATTTATACCTGAATACCCAGATGAACATCCTCAACTCTTCATGACTTAAACCATTCATCCTCTAACCTACTCAAAATGAAGACTCCTTTGATTTCTAAATCCCTCAATCATAGTTTATAGACCTTGATGCTTTATGGAGTATTATTTAACCTTCAAAACCAACATATAGATCTTCCAAGTTTAGTCATTAAAAATTACATTCCTTGAGTCATATTTGATGATATTCCTTATACATAACCACTTCTTGTTATATACATAGTCATGATCTTCAACAAGCTTTCTAGATTCTTCAAAACCTATTTAGAAAACTATTCCCTTCCATTTACTAGGTTTCCTTCAATTTATCTTCTTTCAGTAACCTTTTAAGACACCTTTTGTGTCTTCAAGTAGATATCCTATTTCTTCATATCATATTTTTACTCATAGAACCATGACACTTACTATAAATAATACAAAAATCATAATAATACTTACTTTTAAGGGTGTCACAGACATACGCAAACCTCTGACTCAAAGTAAATTCTTGTGTTTGAATAGTCAATCATAAATTAAATGCACCATTATAATCCTTCAAGATAAAACCCTTACTCCTAGATTCTAAAAAAACCGTTGAGACTCTTCTCATTAACTAAGATTTACATGGCATATCTTTTGTACATAGACCTTAATCCTTCAAGGAAATACCATACTTTCTCAAAACATCAACTTCCAACAAACCTTTTGACAACATTTTAAAGAATTCTCAATACAATTTCAAACATCTATCAATACTAAGATATCCTAAACATAGACTTCATGAGTAGAACACAACCCATACATTTTAACTCTTCAAGTATCTCAAATATGTAGCTTTCTCAACTTTTCATGTACTAGAGACTAGATAAGAGTTAGACACATATAAATTTCCTCAACCCTTGGTTCTTCAACCAAAGAAAACACACCTTATTTTTTTATTTTTGACATGATTTGAGCCTTACTTATTCCTTCTATCTTATTTGCAGTTCTTATCTTTTTTACCTGATTTTTATCTCCTTTCACCATCCTAGATGACTCTTTCTGCTTTACATCATCTATTTTGAGCTTATAATCTCTCATACTTTTGATTTCATTCTCTTTGACCTTGGAGTAAGTCTTAGGATCTTCTTTCTTATCCTTATGCTTAGGTTCAACCTTGATGACCATGTTGGGAAAACACAAGCATTGAGAAGGGAGGGTGAATCAATGCTTATTAAAACTTTAAAGACAATTCTAACTCTCAATATACCAATCAACCGTTCTCAAACTTTAGAATGAGGAACAATGACATTAAAACAAAAGAAATCAACAAATAAACACACAATAAGATAATATTAAATTTGGGAAACTCTTGAAGGGAGAAAAACCCACTGAAATCAATGCACTATGAAGGAAAATTATGCCAAAAAATATTACAAGGATTTTTATTTTTTGAGCGACCACTCAACTTAAAGCACCTACTTACATGGAAGCTTCTAATCTCACTTTTACTAAGAACTTACTTACTCTTCATAGTTTTTTATCACTTTCATTCTCCTAGTTTCTTATAACAAAAAATTAGTGATCCCTTATTCAGCTCCTATTTTCTCATACTTCTTCACACATCTAGAATAAACTATATGCTTAGTAGCTCACACTTCTAAACTTCTACCTTGAAAATATATTTGAGATACACATTTCGACATACATATAGTTAAGGATGACATCATCTCACACGTTTTCCACTCCTAACTCCTTCACCTTATATTTTATTCATCTCATTCAAGGGGCTTAGATGACATCACCTAAAAAGTGTCATAGTGCCATCATTAACTTGCAGAGGTGTCAACTATAGATCATGACCTTCCTTAACCTACCATGACCATTTTCCTATCTATGAGGAAGTGGAAATAACTTCTAATCTCAATTCACACCTAAATAAATTTATTATATTCCATTCTGACACCTACAAATTTGAGTTGTAATGGTTATCCCCTTTTGTGTTCTTCTTTCAATGTAGGATTCTTTGTCCTCTATCCAATTTGGGAAAAAATAAAATTATCATGAAAATGTGTGCATATTAAAATAATTCCCTCCTTTTTATCTAATTCCTTGATAATATTTACACTCACCATTTCACATGCAAGACTCCATTAAATCGCATGTGCTCTACTAGTTGCAAGATCTTCAAAACACAGTTCTTTGAGTGCAAAAGACACACTTTTAGTTTATGTCATGTATTGTATTTTGCAGTAATGAATTTAAAATTGTTTTAAAACATCACCATGGACTTGGAGGGAAGATGTTCAGATCATAAAACCTCCTTTTCAACTCTCCTTCTCATCTTAGCATGCAGAGTCATAGTAGATCCAAAAACACATCGATAGCAGTGATCAATCAGCCTTGAAATATGAACTTAAAAAACTTCTTACATCTTTGAGGATGTCATATCTGACCTCTATATCACCTTCAAGACCTTGGAGCAACATTGTCACCTTCATTCACACTTTGACATATTGATTTAAGCAAGGTACAAATGAACTTGTATGCTCAGAAAACTAGTCTTCACCAACCGATCTAATTCATGCATTCAACCACATGTTCATAACTTCTAAAACACATTTATAGAAGGCTTTATGTCTTGGGGAACTCATCAAGTCTATACCTTTTTTAATTTTAGGGAATAAAGCTTAAATTTGCTTGATTTTCAAAAACTACTTAGACTAGGTTTCAAGTCCCAAAAATCAATCTTACTTCAATTTACTCTTAACATATCAAATCTCACTTTCATTTCCAAACAACATTTGATAAAATTCACCAAGAACCTCAACTCAACCGTCAAACACTTACATGCATTTATTGTGTGGAGAACACATTTCCCTTCTTGTTTCTTAGACCTAATTGGCAAGCCTAGAGTGACAGTTTAGACCATTGGAGCTTAGACCAAAACACACTTCACTTGATCACTTCTTGGGATAAAAAATGTCATATGGGACTTGTATCAATATTTAATGCTCTATTACACCTTCATAACATGCATTCACTTCAAGACTCTCTCAAACAAACTTAACTAGTTTTGCATTGTTTGGCTTCTAGCGATAGGCTATTTTGATTGACATGGATCACCAAATTGTGCACAAAACTTACCTGAATATTCTCATGACACTTGAGGCACCTCCCAAGCTTGCTCCCACAATTGTCTTTTCACCATGACACCTATTATACCTAATTGTACCAACAAATCCTTGTAAAACAAAGCTAAAATTATACTTGAACAACTAACCCGAGACATGAGAATGCCACCAAAATGGGCTACAAGGAGTCCTCTACAACCATGAGTCTTTACATTAGCTTTCCCGAGTGATTTCATGATCAAAAACTTGATTTATTCTCCATCACTATAAGGTTATGATTTTAAGAGGGTTTTGACCTACCTAGATTCTTAAGGATTGTTCATAAAGCTTAGGTCATCATTTCTACTCATTCCACTTACAAAATGAACTAGATTCCATGCCACAACTTTAATGAAAATACTGGGTCACTGTGCACAATTTTAACGTACAAGTGAGTTCATCAAACATGACCTTTGAGATGGAGATGATCGTGTTAAGAGCTTGATAGAGCCTAAAGCCTCGTAACTCAAAAAATATTCTTCATATTGCTCTAAATTTTGGTCCACAGCACTAGGACAACTTCATTCACATGTCCCAAAGCTCGTTTTCTCATAAATAGGTTTGTACCTTCTTGACCACTAAGACTTGTACTTGTGTACATGCCTTGTCCTCAAAAAAATTCCTTCAAAAGGCCTTGAACTTGCCTCTACCAACTAAGGGATGACCTGAAACATATTCAACATCATTTCTACCATGCCACAACACACAAATCATACTTTTACTACCCTGTTTGAACTTGTTTTACTTCATTCTCCAAGTCATGCTAGTATTAAGCCTTAAAACTAGTCCTAACTAAGCTTGTTTTCACCATAACTCATGATACCTAACCTATTCTTCATCATTAAAGCCCTTACACACCCTTAAAACACCTATTGAGACTTATAAGACACCTTTGGAGTTCGCACCAAGCACCTCCATGCATATAGTTGTTTGTCAATGCACCAAACATGCACCAAGACATTGTGCACACGCTATGACATCTTAGGACATTGTACTAAGACACCCCAAACATACCATTTCATATCATTTCATATTCAAAGAAGGTACTACTAATCAATAATCATGCCCCTGAATGGTTAACACCTCATCAATCACTCTTTGCCATCAATGCCACAAGACATCAGTGACAACACTAATTAGATTGTGTTCAAAAATCTCCCCCTTTTTCATTGATGGAAAAAAAATCATAAAATTTGTTGGAAAACTATCATACAAACACCTTCAATGGTCTCTTTTCCTGTTTCTAATTCCATTCTCCCCCTTTGACATTTATGACAAAGGTTCCTTCAACAAATTTCATGCAAACCAATATTAACAAAGCAAAGACTTACCTCTATAGGCTCTCCCTTGGATTAGGATCATTATATTGTCACACATGGCTTCAAATGATGCAAGAAATTCTTCACCAATCAATCTCAATGCTCCCCCTTGAACATATTCTCTTCAAACTTAGACTTTTCAATTTTTGTAAATAACTCCTTTTTATACTCTTAACTTATACAATGAGTTAGTGAACTAGCTCCCCCTATCTTGAGACTTCTTGGAGCATGTTTTTCAATTGTCTTGCCCCTCCTTGATGGATTGAGTCTTTTAGTTGTCACTAGGAGCATGGATTACCCCCAAATTTTATCTTAGATTTTCAAATGCTACTTTTGGAAGTGGTTTTATCAGGATATATGTTACTTCCTTCTTGGTTGACACATGTTCCATCTTAATCCTCTTCTCACTCACTTATTCCATTAAGAAATGATATTTGATTGGATAGGCTTGCTATTATAGTGCAACACAATGTTCTTAGAGACACTTATGGCACTTGTGATATCACAATACAAGGGAATAAGAACATCACTTTCAACTTTGTAATCTTCTAGAGTCTGCCTCATCCATAACACTTGAGCACAACATAATGCAACTACTACATACTCAACTTCAGATGTGGATAAAGCTATAAGAGATGGATTTTTTCCTAGTCATGAGACAAGGCACTTACCAGCAAAAAATGCTCCTCCACTTGTGTTTCTTCTGTCATCAATTTTGCCTGCCCAATCTACATATATAAAGGATTTTATCCCAAATTCATTGCCTCTTGGATACCAAAGCACGTAATCAATGGTCCCCATGAGATATTTGATATGCTTTTGGTTGCTTGTAGTTTATTTTCTCTAGGATCTTCTTAAAATCTTCCAACCAGGCCAACTGCCTGTATAATTTCAGGGCTAGAGGCAATAGAGTACAATAGGCTACCTATTATGGATTTGTATGTGGTCTAATTTACTCTTGGTGAGTTTTCTTCCTTTATTAGCTTGCATCCTATAACCATTGGTGTTCCAATTGGCTTGTAAACATCCATTTGAAACCTCTTGAACATCTCTTTTATGTAGTTGGTTTGAGAGATGAAGATGCCTTCCTTAAATTTACTGATTTGTAGACCTAAAAAGAATGAGAGTTCTCCAAGCATTAACATCTCAAACTCCTTCTTCACGACCTCTGTAAATCCATGTGTCATATTCTCGCTATCTCATCAAAATATTATTTCATCAACATATACTACCACAAGTAATAAATGACCTTCTTCTTCCTTTATGCAGAGGTTGTTATCTATCACTCCTTTTTTGAAGCCTTGATCAGTTAGATACCTATCTAATCTATTATACCAAGCTCTAGGAGCTTGTTTAAGGCCATATATGCCCTTATTCAACTTGCACACATAGTACTTTCCCTTTGTGAGTGAAAATCTACCAGGTTGTTCAATGTAGACTTCTTCATTTAGATTCCCATTCAAGAATGATGACTTGACATCCATTTGGCATACCTTGAAGATTTTATATGTTGGGTATGCTAAGAAGAGTCTAATGGCCTCCATTCTAGCTATAGGTGCAACTATTTCCTCAAAATCAACTCCTTCAACCTGATAATACCCTTTACAAATAAAATTTGTTTTATTCCTTGTGACTTCACCTTTTTCATTGAGCTTGTTTCTAAATATCCACTTTGTTCCAATGATCAATTACTCTGTTCCATCAATGGGCCACATGGCATTAGTTTCCAACACTTAATTGTTTTTCAACAATCTTAGTCTATTTATTCATTGATAGCATCAATCCAATTTTGGACAAACTATTTGCCTACCTTCAAATGCTCTCTTTTCCTATTCTTTGGTTGCACTCCCCCCCTTTGACATCTAAGATAACAATGTTCCTCAACAAATGGTATTGGAAATTCAAATATCAATCTTCTTCTTACCTTTGTACAAGCTGCCTCCTTGTTGTTTATTAACTGATTTGCAAGGTGATCTCTTTTGCTTTAGATCTTGAGGGAGCTTCTTCACTTTTAAATCTAAAATCTTCATCCTGAACTCTCTTCTTCTTGCCTACCTTCTACAACTTCATCATCATCTTGGATGTCTATTTTTTGAGGAGCCTCCTTTGACTGAGATTTATTCTTCAGTTAGACTAGGTAAAAAAATCAATGACAAAAATTGTGCTCTTCTTGGAGCTATATTTTGTTGGATTTCGATTTGTAACACCTTGATTGTCCTCTTAATTTTCCCCAGGCATTTCAAATCTAAATTCGTGAAAATTGGAGCTCTTCCATGCTTTAGAAATTCGTGTTTTAAACTCCTCATGACGCTTGTTCTCATGTTCCAGTTTTTTAATCATTTTCCTCAGTCTGCTTGCCGTTAAAACGTTTTACCTATTTTCAGTAGGTGGGAAATGATTTTTGTTCTCCTCTTGATGAGTTGGAATGTGTGGGAACTTGGAGACATCTTTTGTTTCTAACCTTTTGCATATCAAGGAATTCCTTCATCGGGAGGCAGAAATAGGACCATTTTCATGTTTCACACTTTGCAATCTTTTTACGTTCTTTTCCCCATCCATAATTCTTGCTTGAGGACAGGCATAATGAGTCTGCTACGTACTTTGTTTCCCATGTGGATGCAGGTAGGCAAGAGGTTTCTTTGTGAACTTATAAGATTTTGGTGATTTACGGGAAAAATGCCAAATTTTCCCCGCATCCTCGTTATTCTCCTTGATTGGCTGGAGCAGTTTTGGCCCAGGTTTGGGCCGATGTGATCCATTTTTATTTTCCAAGGCATTCATGGCAAAAGGATACCAAATTTCTAAGTTGATGGCCCGCATGACCATATCTGAAGGACACATGTCCCACGTTGAAAAATCTTGGGCCGGTGGAGATTTTCTGAGAATTATGAGCCTTTTTGATAAAAAAGTTCCAAATAGGCAGTTCTAAACCTGCATGTTAGGTCAACCACCCAAATGATGCCACAATAGTCTGGCCTTTAGCATGGATGTGCTACGTGGGGCGGAGCAAGTCTTGGAGAGTTGTATGTCCTTTTTAGCTTGTATCCTACAACCATTTGTCAGGTCTAATTGCTTGCAATCCTTCTTTGAAACCTCTTGAGAATCTATTTTATGCACTTGGTTTGAGAGATGAATATGCCTTCCTTAAATTGTTTGATTTGCAGACCTAAAAATAATGAGAGTTATCCAAGCATTGACATCTCATACTCTTTGATAACCTCTACAAAGCTATGTGTCATGTTCTCACCATCTCCTCCAAAGATTATTTCATCAACATATACCACCAGAGGAAGTAGATTACCTTCTTCTTCCTTTATGTAGAGGTTTTTATCTTCCAATCCTTTCTTGAATCCTTGATCAATTAGATACCCATATAATTTATTGTACTAGGATCTATGATATTTCTAAGGCCATATAGTGCCTTTTTCATCATGCACACATAGTTTGTTTCCATTGTGAGTAAAAATCCATCAGGATGTTCAATTTAGACTTCTTCATTTAGGTTCCCATTCAAGAATTTTTCACTTTAAATACATTTAGTATATGTTGAACCCTTTGTATATTGCATAACTAAGAAGAGTCTAATGGCCTCAATTCAAGCTACTGGTGAAAATGTTTCCTCAAAATCAACTCCTTCAACCTGAGTATACCCTTTAAAAATAATTATTACCAAATTCCTTGTGGCTTCACCTTTTTTATTGAGTTTGTTTATGAATACCCACTTTGTTACAATGAAATTCTTGTTCTTGTGCCTAGGCACTAGTTCCCAAGTCTTATTTTTCTCAATTTGGTGCAATTATTCATTCATTGCATTAATCCAATTTTGTTCTTTGTTATCTTCCACAACATTCTTTGATTCAATCTTGGATAAGAGAGTAATGTTATCTTGGTTTTGGGAATTCCTTAGATCTTGTTCTGCAGATTTGTGCAGGTGGTGAAGTCCTTGATCCTTTCCTATTATCTTAATTTGTAGTAGTGAGATACTTTGCTACTTGTATTCCCAAAAGCATATTTTTTCTTCCATTTCTTCATCCTATATTCTTCTTCTTCTGATTGATAATCTTTTATGAAAACGTTCATCATCATCTTGGATGTCTATATTTTGAGGAGTATCCTTTATATGATATTTATTCTTCATTGGATATGTTTCATCAATGACAACATGTGTGCTCTCTAATATTTTTTGTTGGATTTTTTTGTAACACCTATATGTTGACCTCAATGAGGAGTATCCAAAAAATATGCCTTCATCAGTACTTGAATCAAATTTTCGAATATTTTCTTCATCCCTCTTTATAAAGTACTTACTCCCAAACACTCTTAAATGTTTCAAACTAGAATTCCTTCCTTTCCAAAGGTCATAAGGGGTATTATTGTTGTTTATCCATATTTGAGCTCTATTTATAATATAAATTGATGTATTAACTACCTCTCTCCAATAAGCATATGAAAACTTGGACTCATGTAACATGATTCTTTCCATCTCTTCAACTGTCATATTTTTCCTTTCCACAACCCCATTTTGTTGAGGTGTTCTTGTTGCTGAGAATTTACCTTCTTATTACATGGATTTTCACAAAACTCATCAAATGCATTTGACTAAAATTCACCTCTTCTATCAGATCTCAAAATTTTAATTTTGGAATTTTTTATCATTTTCAACTAGAGCTTTGAAAGTTTTGAATTTGTCTAGTGCTTCTATTTTTTCATTTTAGGAATGCAACCCAAGTCATTATTGTATAATCATAAATTAGCAACATGAAGTAGCTTTCACCTTGAATACTTTCAATCCTTCAAGGTCTCACAAGATCAACATGGATCAATTCTTGTGGTTTTGTTGTGGGGTAATCCTTGAATTTGAATATTCTCTTGGTTTGTTTTCCATGTAAGCATGCCTTGCAAACTGTATCAGCAAGTCTATGTAATCTTGGGCATGTTTCTCACACATCCCTTGGAACCAATATTTAACAAGATTTTCATAACTTAGGTTTCTTAACCTCCTAAGCCAAAGCCAATTTTCATCCACCTTACTTGTGAAACATTTCTCCTTGTTGATCTCTTTCAAGACATACATGTTGTTCTTGGTCCTTTTGGTCTTGCTAACTGGCTTACCTAATTTGTTCTTCCTTATATCACATCCTTTATCGTGAAACACAAAATTATATCCTTGCTTGCAAATCTGAATCACACTTAATAGGTTGTGTTTTAGACCTTCTACGTATAAAACATTTTCAGTCGCATTCTTTCCATTGGCTAGACTCAATGTGACTTTTCCTACAATGTTTGTACATGTGTTATCTCCAAATCTTATCATTCCTGGTGCATCCTTTTTCAATGAGATGAATTTTACCTTGTTCTTTTTCATATGAATTGAGCATCCACTTTCTATGTACCATTATGTTTCTTAATTTTGAGTATGAAATGTTGTTTGAGCTATTAGACCTTGCTCTCTCTTGCTTGTAGAATCATTCCTTACAACATACACCTTCTTGTTTTACTTTGATAATTTTTGTTTGTAAAACTTTTCTATGTGACCAATATTTTGACAATTATAACATATCATTTCATTGTTATTTCTCATATGTTGTGAGTGAATATTCCTTCCATAACCCCTTGCATATCTTCTACACTTTATAGATTTATGTCCAAACATGTTGTAAGAAAAAGAATAGTCATAGAAAGAGTGGGTGTACCTTATTGCATGAGATTGTCTGATTGGATTGGTACTTTTTCTTGACCTTCTTGTTAGTAGATTCCCTTGCCTAAGGTGGTTCTTGAGTAGTCTTTTCATCCTTCTTATCATGCTATCTTTTCATCTATGTTATCTTATTTAAATCATATACTAGTTTTGTTATTTGAAGACCTTTGATTGCTTAGAAGTTCATTTAAGTCACTTGAGCTATTTTCAAATTGTGATATGCTTTTAACTTGGCTTGATGTCTAATCTTGTTCAATTTTTAGTAGATCCGAGATATCTATTTTGAGTTTGAGGCATTCTTCCTCTTTGGTTTTGAAAGATGTTGAGATAAACTCTACATGTGCTTCAAGCTCATTGAATTCATCATCATGTTATATACCATTCTTGCTTTGTCTCATATCAAGAAGACTTATTTTCTATTCAAACTCTTTCAATATTGACTTCAAATTTAGGTTTTTCCTCCTTTGGTGCTTTAATTCCTTAAGGGCACTAATCAACTCAACCTCAAGGTTTACTTCAACAAAGTCATCATTTGAATTTTCATCTTCACAAAGATATTTACCTTTTAAACTATTTGCAAAGGTTGTCTCCAAGGCCATGAATACATTCTCAACCTGAGTTTCTTCATCTTCACTTTCCGACTTGTTAGAGTCACTTGAATAAGATGAACTTGCTTCCTCTTTGGTATAGAAGCCCCTTTTGTTCTTAAAGAATATTTTCTTACCTTCATGTTTTTTGAATTTCTTCTTATGCTTATGAGAAGTATTGTCTTATTTATCATGCTCATCTTTCTCTTCCCCATTCTTGTTAGGACAGTTAGATGCAAAGTGACCCATTTGACCACAACTAAAGCACTTGAAGGGTAGATTTCCCGTGTATTTGATTGACCCTCCTTTTAGCCTCCAAACAAACATAGCTTTTATTTTCTCGTCATCCTCCTCTATCTCAAATTCAACTTTACTTTTCTTTGCTTGATGTTACTTATCAGCTTTGAATGCAACCTCCTTTTTTATTGGTTTTACTCCATGATTCCTCATCTCATGAGCAATTAGGATGTCATGAAGTTCATCCATTTGTAAGGTGCTCAAGTATTTTGTATCTTCCACAGTTGAAACCTTAGAGTCATACTTACATGTAAATGATCTTAACACTTTTTGAATAAACATTATTTCCTCTATCTTTTCTCCTAGTCCTATGATGAAATTTATCACCTCATTAACCCTCTATAACTAGGAAGAAATACTTTCATCTTCTTTCATCCTAAACCTCTCAATTTTCACTCAGTATGTATGAAACTTGGCTAGCTTCACTTTGTTGTCTCCTTCATAGATGGTTTTTAGTTTTTCCAAAATTTCTTTGGGTGTGTTACAGTGCATAAATTTTACAAATTCTACTTTTGTCATTCCACATAAGATTGTATTCATTTCCTTTGAGTTGTTCTCACTAGCCCGTTTACCTACTCCATCAGCTGGAAGTATGGTTGGAATGGTGTAGCCATCAAATATTGATTTCCATATATCAAAGCCTAGAGATATGAGATAGGTATTCATTATAATGCTCCAAAAATCATAGTTGGTTCCATTGAAGAGACGTGCCTTGGAAGTAGAGAAACCACTTTGAGATTGATTACTAGCCATGCTTGTGCTTATTTGGATCTCCTTCAAGTTGTTAATATTGCTCCAAAAGGACCTAGATCTGATACTAATTATTGGAAAAACACAAGAATTAGAGAGGGGAGAGATAAATCAGTGATTTTTAAGATTTTGGAGAATAATTCTAAATTTCAAGTAAACCTATTCAACCTTGACTCAATTTTTTCCATGAAGAAACAATGACATAGTCAACTATGAGAAACTCAACAAGTAAACACATCTGAAGAAGACAACAATTAATGTGGGAAATCCAATGAAGGGATAAAACCCCACTAAAATCAATGTACTATGATGGAAAAAATTCCTATAACAAATTACAAAGATTTCAAGTTTATTGAGTACCCACTCAAATTGAAGCATCAACTCCAATGTCTAATCAAATCAAACTCCTACTTGATAAGATTTTTGCAAGCTCCTACTTGCATGGAAGCTACCAACTCTAAATTTTGCTAAGAACCTACTTAGTATTCACAATGTTTTTGATCACCTTACATTATCCTAGTTGTTTATAGTAACAAATTAGTGATCCCGTATTCAGCTCCAATTTTCTCATGCTTATTCTTTACATATCTAGAATCAATTATATGCTTCACTAGCTCACACTTCTAAACTTATCCCTTCAAAATATATCTATCTAATGCATATTTTTGACATTCATATATAGTTGAGAATGAAAATATATCTACACCTCTTAAACTTCAACTACTAACTCCTTCACCTTCCATAGCTTATTCATCTCGTTCAAGAGACTTGGATGACATCACCTAAAAAAGCTTCCATATTGTCATCATTGCATACTTGAAAAAGTGTTAGTTGTAGGTACATGACCAGTTTCATAACTTATCATAGACCATTATCCTACCTATTAGGAACTGGAAATAACTCTTTGATATTTATAGCACATGTAAAGAAACTAAATATATTCCATTTTAACACCTAAAAATTTGAGTTGTAATAGTTATCCCCTTTTGTCTTCTTCTTTCAACATAGGATTCTTTGTCCTCTAGCCAATTTGGCCAAGGAGAAAAATTTCATGAAGCTTTGTGGACGTTACAAGACATCCCTCCTTTTTATGTAAGACCTTAATAAAATTTGAATTCATCATTTTACATGTAATACTCCATTAAATCTCATGTTCTCTACTAGTTACAAGCTCTTCAAAACACAGTTCACATTTTGAGTGCAAGAGAAACACTTTTATTTTATGTCATGTAGTAAATTCAGGAGGAATGAATCTTGAAGAGGTCTAAAATATCACCATATACTTAGAGGGCATCATGTCAGAGCATAAAACCTTCTTTTCAACTCTCCTTCTCATCTTGGCATGCACAGTCATGGTGGATCCAAAAACACAAGCATAGGGTTGATCTATAAAAATCAAATTAAGCACTTTCAAAACTTATTATAGCTGAGAGGATGTCATATGTGACCTCTATATCACCTTCAATTACTTGTATCATCACTACACCCTTAATTAACAATTTGACACGTTTATTTAAACAAGGTACAAATGTACTTTCATGCTTAGAAAATAAGTCTTCACAAACTGATCTAGTCCATACATTTAACCACCTATTAATGGCCTTTAAAGTACATATATAGAATGATATTTGTCTTGGGAAACTCATCAAGTATATACCTTGTTTCATTTAAGGTAATAAAGCTTGGATATGCTTAGTTTTCATAGAGTACTTAGACTATTTTTCAAGTCCCAAAACACTAGTTTTACTTTAGTTTTCTTCTAGAATACAAAAAATTGCTTCCATAGATAAAAAATGATTTATATAATTCACCAAGAACCTAAAATCAACCTTCAAATACTTATATCCATTGATTGTGTGGAGAATAACACATTTCCCCTTTTGTTTCTTAGACCTACTTGACATGCCAAGAATGGAAGTTTGGACCATTGGAGCTTAGACACAAACACACTTCACTTGATCACTTCTTAAGGTCAAAAATGTCATATGGGACTTGTATCAACTATTCATGTTCATATTACACCTTCACAAAAAGAATTCACTTTAAGACTCTCTCAAACAAACTTGACTAGTTTTATATTGTTTGGCTTTACAACAGTAGACTATTGTTGGTGACAAAAAAAAATTAGTTGGGAAAATTAGGTGTCTCCACCAAATTTCATATGGCAACCCCCCTCTGCATTGAATGGTACAGATCCTAGTATTGAATAATAACTAATATAATCCTACCTAAATGTTGTTGGTTGGCCAAATAGGTCAGACATCACATAAGGACACTCCACCAAAAATGTGGGAAAGTGCTTGTATGGGGTACAAGGGAGGAAATTGCAGCGATGAGGGGTGAAGGAGAGAAATTAGGAAAGAAAGGTGGTGTTATCCCAAATTTACCCCCCAGGTTAATTTGGATAAATCATCATAAATGAACTTAGTCATTTATAATTCTTGGACGTGTGGATGACCATCAAACGTTCAACCCCACATAAGGAAAAGGAAGGCCTTGTTTTGGCTTGGATGATTTTCTCTTTACTTACAGCGAGCTAGCTCGCCATGATGAATGTTTGGGTTGGTCGGATGGGCTGGATGCCTTCATTGGTTAGCTCTATTGGTCGAATACGTTGGACGAACAGGTTGGTTGGATAGGTTGGATGATTGGTTGGTTGGCTGGGTTGGTTGAACAAGTTGGTAAGTTGGGTTAGTTGGTTGGGTTGGATGGATGGGTTGGTCAGCTAGGTTTTTCTCCTGGGTTGGATAGATGGGTCAGATGGGGAAGTATCATACGGAAAAATGGATGACACAGTTAATCGGCTGGGTTGGTTAACTGGGTTGGTCAGTTGAGATGTTTAGCTGGGTTGGTTAGGTCACCTGGTTGGATGTGTAACGAAGTGTACAAGTGACAGGCTAGTTTAGATGAGTCACCAGGATAGACAAGGACTGAGGTTAGTTAACCTAGTAGATAGCCAACCATCAGGCTGGTCGGGTAGCTCATTGTACAAACAAAAATAGATGGTCGTCCAACCCTCCTTGAGTTAGAGGACCTGCAATGTAGAGATAGCGACTGGGGTTGGTCAAAGACCATAGTAATATATGGCCCATAGGGTTAGATGATGTCCAACCCCCCATGGTTTGATGGTCAAGATCAAGTGATGAATGGTTAGACAGGTCATGAAGTTGAACGCCTTGGTGGTGGTACAATGCAGTTGGATGAGTTACATGGTTGGGAGGCCCATGAGTCCCAAGAAGGTGAAGGTAGTTGAGTGACTGACAACCCAAAAACCATTTTTAATGTAGTATGGTGCTCATGTATTTTTCTAACAAAAGTACCCTCGAGAAGAAAAATTATATGGGTGACCATACCTCTTTAACGAGGGTGGGTGATAATTGTCTATAAAAGAACTCAAACCCCTCATTTTTAAAGGAGACATTCTGGGAGCTAGGGAAACTCTTGCAAAAATTTCCCTCAAGTCTATTTGAGCTACTAGCCTTCTCTTGGGCCTAACAATGTAATTATGCCTTTTTACATCACATGTAATGGTCTGTGCATACTTTAAAGCAATAAAATTTATTTTTTGTGGTGTTTCTTCAACCCTAGCTCATTTTTATTATATTTTCTTGCCTTTCCATTATTATTGTTGTATTTTTTGCATGTTCTTTATCTTGCAGGTTTATGATGTTGTGTTCTATGGAGTTTTGATGTCAGATTAGGATCTGGGTCTATGTCACATTTGTATGACCTCCCTCAATCCCTTTTTTGGTGTTTCATCCTCCCTCAACATAGTATCTCGACCCCTTTTTATAGTGCTACCACCCCATTAGTGTAGGATTTACCATTTTATTCACTTTCTCTCTCTTTGTCTCCTTAGAATTGTTAGGATAGGTGTATTTAGGCATCTTTTCTGCATTAGGAGTAGTTTAGCATTAGGATTAGGTAGAGGAAGTCAGCCTTCTCTGAAGGTCCATCTCAATTTTGCAAGTCCCATAACTTGAGAGATGAACCCATGTTATGAATATTGCACTGAATTCCCTATTCACCATCAGGCCATTCAGGGGGTGATGTAATTTTACATTAACAGGTTAATTTTGTGAGTATGCCAATTGCAAAGTTTATCCCCAATAACCAGATTAGTTCAACATTCAATATAGAGGAAAGAAACATTGAATCTATCTAGTGAGACAGAAAAAACCATACATCAAGTTATTAGATTCATCTATCAAAGATACAAAGTTCTTACTGGATCACTATTCTTGCAATGTGCATAAAAGAGAGAAGTACAGGAATACAAGAAAAATATAATGGAAGAAATGTAGTTTTTATTTCATGTGAATTGGTAATAAAAATCTCAACAACATATCACAATCCACTATTGCTACCAATAAATAATTTTTTCAGGATCCTTTGGAGTGAGGAAGCCATCCCAATTTATAGCAATGTGAATTAACTCTTTTCCCACCTCCCCCCCACATGAATCTTCATGGTATCATTCAACTTGTGACTTTTCTCCTCCCTATGAAGTGATAAATAAGCTCCCTTTTTATAAATCAAAGTGAATTTTACAATGTGAGAAGAAATACAATGATTATTCCCAAAGAAGAATTAGAAATGGGAGAAAATGAAGTGGGAAAAGAGATAGAAAAAGGGATAGGTTGTCATATTTGATGTAAAATCTCCCTCTGATGAAGAACCTGTATCCATGTATTACTTACCTAAGATAAGAGAATTGAAAGTAACACCTAATAGTTCTAAAAAAGGATAAATAAACATATATCATCATGCTAAGAGCTTAAAGAGACTAAACATAAAAACCATGCATAGAAATTTGAAGGAAAATCAAACTAACATGTTAAGAATTATTCTCTACTCTTTGAAATCTAACTAGAAATGGACTTATGTAGATCCTTAACAATCAAAATGTGATTGTTTGTTTGATCACAAGGGTTTAAGAATGGATTCTCATCAAGACATGGTGACAAGGCCATTTTGATTCTCTCCATATAACTCAAAAGCTTGGATGGATGAAATGCAAGATGAAGAATCTTAGCTCAACACTAATGGAGGATTATCAAAGATGAAAATTCCTATAGTTCATGCTATATGCATGCAAAGGAGTTTGTAAAGATGTAAAGAGCTTGATCCTTTATATATATTGAATTTTGGAGAGAGATGTGTAATTTGTTGTATGTGGCATAAGAGTAAAGCAAGATTAGGAATGGATAAGGTTGTTTTAAATAAGTTTAATTTGTCATTAACAACCATGGGAATTGGGATATGTTTTAATTAATCAAGGGTGATTAATTAATAAATAGAAGAAATCTTATAGAATCTTATTAGAGGAAATTTAGTGTGATTTGAGGGATATAAGATGAATTTGATCTAATAGATGAAGATTTATGGATTTAGGGTTCTGAGCGTAATTAATTACCCCAAGTACAAGTAAACACTAATTAACAAAATGTCATAAACTGACATCCTAAATGATACGAAGGATAATTAATTAAAGAAATATTTTTAACTAACAAATATGAAGAGGAATGTTTACTAATTAGTGGAAAAACACTAATTATTATGGAAACGATGGGAAAGAGGATAGTTAGTGCAATTTTAGTATTAAAACTACTCAAGCAGATTTTAGGTGTCTACATTTTCCCCTCTTTGGGGTGGAATAAGTGATGCCACTTCAAAGATAGTAGACAAGTACAAAAAATAATTTTTGTAAAGAGAGAAAAAAATAGTAGAATGAAGGATGCCCCCTCAGCTGTCAATGGGGTGATGAAAGAGGTAGATCGACGATCGAAAATATTAAAGAAAAGGATAGAAGAATGAATCCCAATCGCCCCAAGTTGCTTTGGAAGAATAGTATTGATAGAAGAGAGTGAAGAAAAAATGAAGATGAAGGGAGATGGAAATAGCTATCATCTTGCTGATGTAAAAACCAATGTTATATCATCATTTTTCTTATGATTGATGTCATTGGCCCATATTGAAATATACACATACAAAAAAAGTGTACCATAACATGAAAAGCTATGATACAAACATTTTTTCATTGCCAAAAATGTTGACTCCATACAGTATAAATAATGCAATACAATACAAGAAAGTACACAAGCTAACTTGATAAGGAAACAAGTACAAACACGCATACTCAAACAAACAATCTTCAAGATGGTTGTACAAATGTTTTTGTTATCAAGCTTCAGTTCCCAAATGTTAGATGTAACGACAAGGGTTAATGATAGTGCCCTAAGAAATGATACATGTGAGGGGAATAAACGGAGGAACTTGGGTCGTACGAAAAAGCATTCATGTGCAATGAAATAGTAACAATCAACTTGTTGTGCCAAAGAGTACAAACATAGTAAGCAAACCAGATTTGTTAATGGAGCTAGATCTAAATGATCTATGATTTGTTTGCGAGAATAATTGAGGAACAAATAAATATGTTTTGTAGGACAATCGTTGATGTTTGGGTATGATGTATTTGATACAGGTTTTAGCTGCGTGCATGTTTTTAACCAGTTTTTTATAGGATTTTTTATACAAGTTTCAGCTTAGTGAATGTTTTACCAATGTTTTGGATTTTTGAATGTTTTACCAATATTTAGGATTTTTCAGATGTTTTACCATTTTTTATTTTATTTTTGATTATTTGTGAATTTTTAGGGTTATTTTTAAAGTTTTCCAAAGCTATGGACAAGAAAAATGAAGATGAAAAAATGCCTAGCGAGAGGTGAGAATGTATAAGGGAAAATCTTGCACATATATACAAGAAGAATATATGTGGGATCAAGGTGAAGGTAGATAGGTTCAACATGATGATGAACTCAAACCAATGAAGTTCTAGAAAGGAGCAAGCATGCCCTTATTTTAAGTTATTCAAGAAACATATGATAGAAAAGAAGAAGGTTTTATTAAAAGGGGATAAAGGTTCTCGTAAACATGGTAAAAAGGCAATCTTACAACCATGGATGTTTTGAACAAAGCATAAGAACGGTGTGAATGTTATGGAAGATATGGGAAATGTAGCTAGAATATTAGCAATGAAAACGTGATTAGCCAAAGGCACAAACCATGATACAAAATACCGATTAAAGCAATAGTTTGAAAAAGATCCAAAAAAAGACACTTGGTAACATTCTAATCTTGTTTGCTCATAGAGATCTAGTGTGTGCATGTGGAAATTAATTATTTCTTGAAGGGAAGATTTGATAGACAACAAGTGAAAAAATGCTAGCTAATATGTAGGAATTATTTACTTTGAAAGTTGATTTGTAAATGGAGGGTGGAAGGAGAGTTGTACAATTCTCCGCTACGAGTCAGGAATCCATAGACCTGATAGAGATACTAGAAATACCCCAAGAGAGAGTTATCTATAAATTTTCTTTTTCTTTTACCTTTAAATTTTTTATTTGACTATTTTGATTGATTCTTTTTATTTCTGAAAACTAATTTCTGCTCTATTAATTTGACAAGGGGTTAAGAACCACTAATGGTATGATGGAAGGTTGTGATAGTGATTGTGATGACCACATGAGCTAGTGTCAATAAATACTTCCAAAAGTTATTTATGATAAGCTTATTATTAGATGTATGATAGTGATAGGATCTCTAAGAGGTCATTTGTTCTTTAATTTATGAAGGTTATGAAATACCAAGGTCAAACAGATACCATGGAGATAAATGCCACCAAATGTGTGTGAATAGACTAACCAAAATATCATCGAAGGGGTGAAAAAGGTGGATGAATTGAAAAGGAAGAGATAGAAAGAGAATAAAGAACTTCCATGCATATGCAATACCTTATTACAATGTTTGATATTTATACCTTTGATTTATTTTTGTAATGTTTTAATGTTTTCTCATTTTTTCTATTTTTGAATTGTTTTGAGTTTTTTTTATTTTTTGATGGTTTTGGGAAGTTGGGACCAACAATGTCACTTTTCGTGATAAGATCCAACAACGATGTTTACAATTTATTTTATAAGGGAGACTAGGATATTTTTTTATCAAGATTCATATTATCTCCAATCTCAATGACTGTGGAAATATCATATTCGATAAGTGACTGTTACTTATTGTGAAACATAGATTTTATATGCGAGAGCTTGAGTTCCCTATCCATAGGTTTCTGCACATTGCACCATACTTGATGGGTACATTGGTGTGCATGTTTGAATTGTGTTTTAATTTTAACTTTATGTTTATTTGAATTTTTGGGAGCTTTAGATCTTTTTGGAGTTTTGATCTTAGTCTGATAAAGAAATTGTTTAGGTTTCATATAAGCTAATTTGCATGATTTTGTTGATCCCTAGAAGTGGGAGAAGAAAATGGATGTTTATGGTTGATTAGATGAATGTGAGGAATGATGGTGGGATCTTACCATTGATTGATAGAAGGATAATATGATGGATGAAAATTATACAGTCCAAGAATTTAAGAGGATGGGTTACCAAGAGGTGTCGCGTAGACTAAAGATGAAGGGCTACTAGGATGTGGCAATAGCATGGAAGAAAATGGGCTACCAGAAGGTGTCCCATAGATGGAAGATGAAGGACTACTAGGACTTGGCCCAAGTATAGAATATTATGGGCTACCAGGAAGTGTTCCATAGATGGAAGATGAAGGACTACTTGGGTGTGGCCCAAGTATAGAAGATGATGGGCCACCTAGAGGTGACCCACAAATATAAGATGAAGGAATACTAGGAGGTGGACCATATATAGAAGAAGGTGATGGGATACTAGGAGGTGACTAAAGGACATATTTTGATTGAAGAATTGTGATACATAAAGATTGATTGGATGATGAGAAGATAGGCTAAGGATCAATGACATGAGTTTTTTCATGTAATGGGGAATGTGAAAATGGAAAAATAAGAAGAGGATCAAGTTTGATCATCTTAGGATCTTCCATTTTCTTCTAAAAAAAGTAATCAACCTCTTCCCCACAATACGTGAATGCATTGAGGTCAAAAGAGAATCCTTTCTCATGGTCCTCTAGAGGGATGTCATCATCTAGCCCCATGAATTCTTCGATCACTTATTCACTCTAAAATAAATCTATCGGTATGGGTTGTTGTTATTTGATCATGGTATATTGATTAGAAGAAACTGGTCCAAATAGTGTGGAAGATGTAGAAGATGTTTTTTGATGTTTGATAGAAGAATACGACTCAAGAGATAAAGTAGACTTGAATGGAGATGTATCATGAGTGGAAGAAGATGGAGACATGGAATAATTCATTAATGGTTTCCCTAGAAGATGGCATAGTGCAGGTAGACAAAGAGGATCACGTAGCTAGTTAGTAGATTGTGACGTAGGAGTCAACTTAGATGATTGATTAGAGGAATATCAAGTAACGTAGATCTTCGATGGAGGAAGAGGTTTTTGAGGTGACTGATAAAAGGATTTCTACGAAGAAAGGGAGGATCACAACGTAGGATTCATATTATATGTTTAATAAAGGGGTTCCTATGAAAAAAGGGAGGACCGCGACATAGGATTCGAGTTAGAGGAATTATAGGGATAATTTGTGGTGACACAAATCCTTAGAGAAGGAGAGTTTATTTAGGAGGCTGATTATTCCCTAGAAGTAAGATTATTGAATGAATCTCAAAAGACTGAGATGAATCTCAAATATAGTTTGGATTAGAATCCTCAGAATATTCTAAAGAATAGTTTGGATTGGAATTAAAAGAAGAAGAAGAGTGGGAGGGACCCAAATAATAATTTGGATCAAAATCATCCAAACCATATAATGGACTATGAGATGAAGGTGGGGGACGGGGTACCCGAATGAGTTCTCCAATGTGAAAAACCAAATGAGGTTTAGTCATGATGGGCATGGTTTGAGGTAAATGCCTAAACCTAGGTTCCTTATTGTTGTAAACATGAGGAACCCTACGATAATCAGTCATTGTTGGCATTATTGGGTCTAAATGCCTAGACCTATTTTTGTATGATTGAACTCCTTCATATGCAAGGAAGTTTTGTGTCAATTTGGGTATAGTAACGGTGACCAACTAGACATTTTGTGAACAAATAAGGGATGCTTATGTGATTTTACAAAGAGAATCTAAAGGAAACATACATACTGATGACTCAAGTTTGATAATCCAACAAGGTTTGGACAATAAGTCGCAAGTGCAAAGGATTAAAGGATTAAAAGGATTTTCCTTAGAAAAATAAATTCACAAGATGAATGATCACAAGGTATAATCATGCACTCTCAAAACACAAAGCCAATCTACAAGGAAATGCTCCCTATGCAAAAATGTGTCTCAATGATAGTTTGATGTAAGATGATCAATTCAATGTCAACACTTACATCAAGTTTAAAATTAAAAAAGGCATAATTATTAACAAAGGGTTGAAGTGATTTTTGATCAAGGAATACTATAACCCATCTAAATACAAACAATGCATAAATCTCAAAAAAAGAAAGTTACAAGTGCGAGCAACACAACAATTCCACCTAGATACACTTAATAAAGATTTATGGAAAAGCAAGATATTAGTATCGATATGATCTTGATACGATGCAAAAAAATTTAACAACAATTTTCAAGGTTGAGGCAATTTTTGCAAGGAGACAAATTCAAATTATACCAAGGATTTTCTAGTGTGTGAGAAACATAACACTACAATATCGAAACTTAAACCAAGTTTACGAGAAATAAGATGTAAGGATCGAAATTGTATCAATGTGATGCTATAAAAGTAACACCTCAAAGGAAGATAAATGATGAGAAATCCTAGCTACAAATGAGATGTATTTACGTGGGTATCAAGACAATGCTATCAAGATGTGAAGATCTACTAACACACTTTCAATGTTTACCATCCAGTCTCAAGCAAGGACAAATGTAAATGGGTGCAAAAGTGGTGGACACAATCAATCAATATAAAATTCATGTGGCTTCTATTTTGAAAAAAAATATCAACAAGATATCAAAGGAGTAGATCATATGGAGGTTGAAAAGATTTTGGTCTCACTTCAACAGAGTTTTTCATCGCCTTATGGCAAGTGAAAAACTAAGAAAAAGTAATGCTTCACAAATTTCGTGGTGAATGACGTGTAGTTTGAACTTTAATGGACTCTCCCTTAAAAGGAATGATAACCATATCATACCAAGCCAGGAACAAATATTCTAAAACACACCATGATCAATAAGATGAAAGTATTTCACTAGAATAAATTTACATAAACCTTTGCAAATAAATGAGCAACGATATCATATATTATTATGGAACTCAATGAAATACAATGATAATGGGCCTTGCTTATATAGGCAAGGAATAAAAATATAAGAACTAGTCAAGGTCATAGATCAATACATAAATCATGGAAAGAACTAGTCATAAAATAACTAGTCAAGACCATAGATTTAGGAGAGAACTAGACATCAAGGATCTAGTCAATACCATAGATCAAGGAAATAACTATACCTAACAACTAGATAATATCTAAATAAGATAAAATAAATGTCCACACATATAATTGGGTGATGATAAATATAATAAAGGTAAATGAAGTACGTAGGTGAACATGATCTAAGGTAAATACCTACCCTAACATCTATTTGTTTGATAAACAAGGTTTTGACTCTAAAAACATTGTCCATTTGCAAAGGATCTTTACAAGAATGTTTGTCTTAATATGATAAATTTGGATCTAAGACATAATGGATTTCCTAATTCCCTCAACTAGATGTCACAAAATACACTTGCAATCTCAATTTACCAAGAAAGTCACACTGACTAGTTTTGGAGTATCTTAGCTTTACTTTACCACCTTCAAATACAATGAACAATAAATGTGTTTAGTTGTATTCTCACTAGGGTTGCAATACGGATAACTTTGATGCTAAATATCACATGTAAACTAGTCAAGTAGGTGTGCACAGAACTTCCCATTTTGTCCACAAGGTTAATTCTTGCGTGGATAACTTTGGGGTTCCTAGGACCACCCCCATTGTTGTAGCTTAAGGCTTATGTTAAAGGGTTTATGTCCTAGTTTTAAGCAGGAGTGTACCCTTATTCGAATTTTCATATACAGTGTGATGAATGTGGTGTGTTTTTTATCTTTTAGACTTAATGTGGTTTATTCGTATGTCATTTCGCAACCTACAACACACATGTAATTAGAAAGTTTGTTTCGATTCTCCTTTCTTTGACAATCATTTGTATGTCCTCCACGAAGAGTTTAGTAGTTTTCCACACAAAAAAGAGGATAATACGTCATTTCTAAGTCTCAATATTGTCCTAATATGCAAGAAAAGAGCATATGTTATGAATAATCCAATTATCTAACTAACAATGGAAAAATGCTTAACTTAAATTCACAATTTGTTCATTTCAGCCAATCGATATTCATTCCCTTAGCAATAAGTGTAATGAGATATTTTCAAAAGCATAAAAAATATGTAGAAATACTTTATGATTCCCAAGATCACCTAAAGGTGTGAGGGAAGAGCATGCATGATTCTAATCTCATAAAAAAGCATGCGACATTCATTAACCTTAAACAATCCAAATTAGGAAAAATCATGAAGATATACCTTGCAAAATAGAATTTAATCTCAAATAAACCTACAAGGAGTTAGTACATCAAGAACACAAGATTTTACAAATTTTAAAATAAATTCAAATCTGTATTGTGATGCCTACACACCCGTAATATTGTATGTGCACCTTTATCAACATGTGCACATAGATAACATTATGTGTGCGCCTCTGCTAAAAATGACAGTAAGCTAAGCATGTGCATGCATAGAAATTTATATGCACGAGAAAATTAACATGTGTGTGCACCTGTCAGATAGGGTATAACAGAAGTCTAACTGACATGTGCACTCCTAGAGAGGCTCCTGAACATGAGTTTAAGAACATGCACAGAAAAGAAAACTGCAAGAAAATATAGAGAGGTAAATTTTATGTGCATGGGAAGAACAATGTATGCGCAGCATTTTCAATGCATGCGCGGGTCTGACCAAGGAATAACATAGGGTAAAATTACCAATAAGATGTATGTGCATAACAGAGTGCATGTTCATCCTCATTTTGACACTTTTGCGACATTTTTAATGTGTGTGTGCCCCTGCCAAAATTACCTATGCATGTACTTATAGATGACATAAAAATATGGAACTCTGATGTGTGTAACCTCAAAAAGGTCATTTTTTTCCTAATTTAACTCAAATATTATGACAAACCATCATAATAAACCCCACAAGAGAGACTCAATGCGTATAAATTTAGTGAAATAACCTAAGGATTTTAACCTATTTCACATGTGCATGATTTGGGTTAGCAAAACTTGAGAAAAACTAGTAGAAGTCATCAAAATCAAAGAGACTGAATTTATCCCACTGGGCATGCCAAATGTATCCATGTATTAATTAGCTAAGCTAAGATAATTGATACTAACACCTAATAGTTCTGAAACAAATAAAACTAAACATATATTATCATGCTAAGAGATTAAAGAGACTAAACATCAACAACATGCATAGAACTTTGAAGAAAAATCAAACTAACATGTTAAGAATTATTCTTTACTCTTTGAAAGCAAACTAGAAATGGACCTATGTAGATCCTTAGCAATCAAAATGTGATTGTTTGTTTGATCCCAAGGGTTTAAGAATGGAGTCTCATCAAGACATGGCTACAAGGCCATCATTATTCTCTCCATATGACTCAAAAGATTGGATGGATGAAATACAAGATGAAGAAGCTTAGCTCAACACTAATGGAGGATGCTCAAAGATGAAAATGCCTATGTTTTATGCTATATGCATGCAAAGGTGTTTATAAGGATGTAAGGAGCTTGGTCCTTTATATAGATTGAATGTTGGAGAGATATATGCAACTTGGTGCTTGTGGGGTAAGAGTAAAGAAATATTAGGAATGGATAAGGTTGCTTTCGATAAGTTTAATTTGTCATTAGCAACCATGGGAATTTGGAGATGTTTTAATTAATCAAGGTTTATTAATTAATAGATAGAAGAAAGCTTATAGAATTTAATTAGATGAAATTTAGTGTGATTTGAGGGATATGATAGAAATTTGATCCTATAGATGAAGATTTATGGATTTAGAGTTGCGAGCATAATTAATTAACCCAAGTAGAAGAAAACACTAATTAATGAAAGGTTGTCAATTGACATCCTAAATGATAGGATGGTTAACTAATTAATGAAATATTTTTAATTAATAAATATGAAGAGGAATGTTAGCTAATTAGTGGAAAAGTGCTAATTATTGCAGAAACGATAGGAAAGAGGATAGTTAGTTCAATTTTAGTATTAAAATTACATAAGCGGAATTTAGGTGTCTACAAAACCTATCGATGATGATCATAATATATTCCTTTTTTATGATGCACAGACACATCAGGTTACCAAATGAGTGTTTAGAAACTCTATTGAGAGATCCCTTAATGTGAGCTCAAGATGACCGTAGAAATTTCTCATGATGATCCCCTTGGTGCTCGATTTATAGACTCCCTTAGATTAATGGGCTCATCGAGCTCACTAAGCTCACTCTAACCATCTCATCAAGCTTGCCAAGACTCATTTGGTTTACCAACTAATCTCATTGTAGTTCAACTAACTCACCCATCTTGATTGACCTCGCTCAATAACATATGCACCTTCATGAAAAAGGATGATTTCTTGACATATCTCACCACCACAACCATCCCAAATCAAACTCACTACCACAAGCTCATCTCAACTTACCTCAATCCACCCAATTAGCTAACCATCTCAATACAACCAACTCACCCAACTCACCGAGATCAGCTCAGTCAGCATAACCTTTTCACTTCAAACAACTCATCTTGATGAGGTGGTGATGTTTTCAATCCCATATGATACACATGATGACTTACTCTAATGAATCAATGGAGTCCTTAGCACTCTTTGAATCTTTTCCAACTACTTAGTGGTTCAGACATTCCTTTGTTATGCTTCACCATGTTCTTGGGCACAACTGAGACCAAGAAGATACTTCCAAAACCTATATGGAGGAATCATTTATATTTTTGAGTTATGATATCATATTCTAACCATGTGTAGAGTTTAAAAATTTGAAATATGAGTGAATAGAAAGCCATTTGTAAATTTCTGCACCCAAAATAAAGACTTTCCATTTTTAGCATGTAGGACTGAGACCTGTTATTTTGGGACATATCACATGTTTTTCTTAAATATAACCATATGAATTATATAATACACTCCATCCTCTTCCATTGAGGATAAATTTCTATTTTTAGCAGGTGTTTATTCCAAACTTGTTATTTTAGGAAAATTGTCAATTTTTCCTTGACTTTTGTTTTGCACCATTTTTTACTACTCTGGGTGTCCTAAATTGAAATATTGAGTGAATTACTATTTTTTAATACTCAAATGGGCATCATAATGAGAAAAATTCAATCCTTGATATCTCAAAAAACCAGTAACTTCATCATGTAAAAAATAATTTCAACGAAACTAGATTTTTTGAAGATCCTCCCTTCCAAATTTCGGATGATTTCACATGTTGGATCTCTATTAAATTTAATATTTCTTCAAATAGGGAATACTTGCGATAAAAAATCCTCCATATCCCTAATAATAGGGACTTCTTGGCACAAAAGCAAGTTCACATGAAAATAGATTTTTCAAGGATCATTCCCTCAAAATTTCACATGATTCTACGCGCTGGATCTCTGAGAAATTAAAATTTTCCTCACTTTCCTTTCAATTTTGTGTCATGGAATCCATTTGTGCAGAATTGAAGATTTAAAAATGATAAAAATCATCCATGTTTCTTCTCCCTTGGATTGACAAGTGGTATTATCGCATTGGTCAACGAGGATTGGTGGAATGAGGTGGAAAAAACTTACAATGTGTCATAGAGATTTTCCAAGGTTGTATGATTAACCATATGGAAAATATGGGCTTGGGTGCACTTTTGTGTCCTAACTTTCCCCACTGTCCCAGACAGTTGGGACGGTAAATCTTGCAACCTATTCAACTGAAAAATGGCTAAGTATGGGAAACTTTAGAATGCATTTGCTGGAGCTCCAAATGGTCTTTTGGAAAAACATTATGTGAATTTGATTACAAACATCATTTCAAGAATAATGGGATGAGTATCATCCTTCCATTCTACATGTAGCTACCAAAATTGGCTCCTTTTATCTCGGGATGGTAGGGTTTGCCTACTCAAACTAAGCTATCGTGTGAAGCACCTAAATATTGTGAAAATTTTGAAAGTTTCATCATGTAGAATGTTTTCAAGCTTTCCAATGAGCACTTTATTGACTCTCAAATCCTTAGGGATCTCTTGAAATCTTCAGTTTAAGCTCAGGTGATTATTTGTTTTTGCTTTTTTGCTATTTTGTTATTTTTGGAAAGGTTTCCTAGTTTATAATTCTCAATGTTTTTTTTGTGCCCAAATCTAAGGGGACTTACTATTTTTAGTAAGTTGATATTTTTAGAAAGATAGAGCACCCGGTACTTACTATTTTGATAAAATGTGTTTTTGCACCTCGGGTTGCAACAAAAATGACATCAGTGGATTAGGCTTCTTGTTATGATCTCGTGCTCCAAATTTTGGATCAATCAACTTGTCAAAATGCCCAAAAACTGAAAAATTAGATTCTAGGGCATAAAACTAGGGTTTTATACCATTAATTATTAAAAGCAACATCTGGTTTTTCTGCTACAATTTTCTCAATGGCCCCTGGGTTGAATAACTAAGAAAATTTCATCCATAACAGACTACCGGTTTAATGGAGGTTTTGGGGCTGCATTCATGGATATATTAAAGAATAATTAAGTGGAAAAAGTTAATTTCATGTTGAAAACTTTATGGTAGCACTTTCACTTCACGAGGAGAAGAGGTAAGAAGTGACATGTATAAATAGTTAGCTTATTTGATGAATTTTAAACCAAATGGTGTAGGGAGAATTTTGTTTTCCCAACCATCCCCACTATCCCAAGATTGTTGGGACAATAAAATGTGCCATGCATTCTGAGCCTGAAAAATGGCGGGAGATGAGTGGGTGAGGATGGAGGAGGAGAGAGAGAAGTTTTAACACCTTGGAGAAAAACTTTGTGGTTTGTCATATGGTGAACCTGAGAAAGGGCTAGGGGTGGGGTGAGTTTAATTGTCCCAGATATCTTGAATTTCCTAGAAATTTGGATAGTAGGGGAAGAAAAATGTGCCCAATGCTAGGGAGGTCAAATACTTAGCCAAATTTGCATTTTTAAGCACTTGGGATCACTTAGAATCATTTAAAACATTCCAGAGAGGAAAAAGGTCACATGAGGGGTCCAGGGGATTCATTTTTAGGTAGGTTACATTTTACTGTCCCAAACAGTTTGGACATTCGGGACTCCAAAATGCGCCATGCCCCAAACTGTGAAATTTTCTAACTATTAGAAACTTAAAACGGACTTTCTCGGAGTTGTAAGTGGTATTTTAAGGTGAAATTTTATATGAATTTGATTGAAAAGAATTTTTTTATAAAAATGAGATGGTTTACAAGACCTTTTTCTCCAAAAAATGCTTCTTTTTCATTTTGGCCCGCGAGGTGAGTATGCACAAATTGCTTTGCATAGAGAAGTGCTTGGGTGTTTTGAAGGAAATGATTTTTCCATCTTGTAGATAATTGAATTATATTTATAATGGTATATTTTTTCCTCTTGATAGATCCCAGAGCTCTTGGAATCTTTATTTGAAGGTCAGGTACTTTTTTGCACTGTAGTTCCCTTAGGCCTCTAAGACTCACTTTCATTCTTTTGGTCCCAACACCTCTGAAACTTTCAAAAAATTCCCTAAACGTTACCCAATGCATTTTATACTCTTTAATAAAATCTTCAAATTAATTTATGCCTCTTGATCATCTCTAGAGGATACATACTTGGTTCGAGAAGGCTATAGAATAGCCCTTCTAGGTATAGTGCAAATTTCCACTCTTAATGACATTTCAATGAATAAACCGGGTGACATTATGAACACATGGTAAAAATTTGGGAAGGGTCTACATGAAATTATGATACTTTTCAAGGATGGAGGGGACATGACTCAAAAAGCAAGGTGATCCATAGGATGACTTAGGAGGGGTTTTCGACAAAACTTTCAACACTAGGGTATAGTTGTCATGATTCAACATTGAATTTTTTCCTTACAAAATATCATGACAACAACTAGATATAGCTTGTGGACATGTTCTGAATTGATCACAAGGATAGAGCATGTAAGAACCCTAGTCTCAAGATACATCATGGACCAATGCCTTATTCATTGGGCTATAGAGTCATTTCTTCCAAACATGCACACATACACAAACAAATGAAATGGAAACACACCAAAAGTGGAAAAAACACACAACAGAAAGGGAAAATATATACAAGGGGAGGGATATTTATAGAGGTGGGGAAATAAATTACAAATACCCAGAGACAGGTGAGAGAAATATACACCATCATGGAATAATGGATTGATATCTAGTTTTTGAAGCTTGAACATCACTATCTGATAATGTCATGCTCCCGTTATGGCTTTACATGGCTTGAGAATAATAAGACACATCAAGATTCCATATTCATATTCACAACACAATGAAATGCTCCTACATCCAATGAAATCGTTATCAAATTTTTTAGACTCTTCCTTGTTATGGATTCCACTTAATATTATGTGATCATGAGAAGGAATTCCTCCATGTTCTTAAAATTATGAAAGTTGATCTTGTCATAGAAACATTCCTCATCTGTTAATTGCAACATGGAAACATCTATTGAATCAGTGAGGCACTCTAAAGAAGTGAGGAAAAACCGATTTTCTTCTCATTCAAAAGTTTCTCTGGACATCTCACTTTGTTACTCTGGGCAAGTTATTTCTAGAATAGGTGCCACATCATTGACCTGGAGGTCTTCATCATCCTTGAGAAATTGTTGCAGCATGGAAACATGTTCAAATTAGAACTTGGGAAATGGTGATTGCAATCTGAATTTGAATTCTTTCACAAGAGTCATGCATGTTCCCATTTTATTGTTCGGAAACAATTTTGAACTCAAAAATTATCCAAGAAACCTACTTGAAACTTTTCATGGCTGTCTAGAACAAGTCCCAATATTCTTATAAAAAATTATTTTTCATCCTGGAACCTTCATCTCATCCCTAAAAGTGTAACTTCCCTAAAAACTAAGTTTTTTCTCTCTTCCTGAAATAACTAGATTATGGAACCTTTGGTTTTATCACAATGAATGACCTTCACAAACATAGTCTTTAAAAGACAATATAAAATATAATTCATAGCCTCATAATTTCTTTTAAAAGGCATATTTCCTACTGCATCAGCTGGGGGTGTAACAGGTATAGTATATGCATTATCCACTGATTTACATATGTCAAATCCTAATGACATCAAATAGTTACTCATCTTTATACTCCAAAATGCATAATTAATCCCATTGAAGATATGAGACTTACTGGTTGTGAAACCTCCTTGAACTTGATTTCCAGCCATACTTGTGTTTCTAGGATTACCTTTAAGTTGTTGATATTGATTTAAAAGACATTCTCTAACACCAATTATTGGAATTACAAACACTTACAGGAGGGGTTAATCAGTTTCTTTACAAAATTTTAACTTCATTTATATTTATGCATTCATCAAACCACCATCATATGAGAAATGTCAACTTAGTTAAGCAAACCATCTATAAATATAACAACCATCCACATGAGCATGAAAGAAAAGATAACACATGAACACAAAATTTATGTGGGAACCCCTCAAGGGGAAGAAACCCCAATGATATTTGTTTATATATATATATATATATATATATATATATAAGAGAAAATTTAAGATTTAATGAAGTCCCAACTCCACAAGGAGTGTCGACCCCTAATTTATGTAGAAAAAACTATAATTTAGCAAGCACCCATTTGCAATGAGGCTACAACCCCCCGCTTTAGTGAAACCCCAACTCCACAAGGAGCACCAACCCATATGGTTTTTCAACCACCAACTTATAAGGAATATTAAGCACCAACTCAGCTACCTAAGAATGTTTTCCACCTTCTTCTTGTTGTTATCTCAAAAAATGATGGAATTATTTCCTCTTCTTCTCTATTATGTTATTCTTCTTCTTGGTCTACTCTCTATCTTTGATATACTCAGGCCTGTTTATCCTCAAATATCAAATGAAAATCATATAATTTCTCTGCTACTCATTAATACTCTTCAAATTTCCTCATCTAATCACCTTCTCATCTTCTTCCTTCAATTTGACTTAGGCATTCCCAATCTTCCTTTGATACGTAAATAATTTAGATATTCAATGTAGGCACAATATTCATGGTCATCAAGACCTCTTCCAACCTTCTCTAGCCTTTATATCTCACTCATTCACTTACACCATCAAACTAGGATAAATTATCTTACCCATATATATATATATATATATATATATATATATATATATCTATGTATGTATGTATGTATGTATGTATGTATGTATGTGTGCATCCCAATCTATCTTTCATACATAAATAATTTAGATATTCAATGTAGGCACAATATTCACGGTCTTTCAGAAGAATGACAGAGATTTGGAGGGAATCTGTGAGCATGAAAATGTTGCACTCAACCGTAAAATGATGTATCTTCAATATCGAAGAAATAAATCACCCATGAGAGAAATGTGAATGCATTAAGGGAAAAATGGCTCAAATCCCATACTTCATTCCATTCCATTTCTCAAGACGAAAGGGTGTACATATAGTAGTGGGGTGTGTAACTCCCCCACAAATGTAGTCTTTAAGAGGTGGGAGTTACATTCCTGGAATATCCGATCAAATGTAACTCCTATGACACTCTATGATGTGTGTAAGGCCATAATGACACCCTAGGAAACCTAAGCATGGTAAATCACCTATGTGGAGGAATCCCATGTACTTAAAATATATGCATGGAAAATAACCTAAACCAACACAAGCTCTAAAGCATAGCGTAGGTTGACACATAGATGAAAACAAGGAGAAGTGGGTCTCGAAAACAAGCCTAATGAGGTGCCCACGTACAATAAAGTCTTGAAAAGTGGAGTAAAAGGAGAAAATCTAGTGGGAAAAACTCCCCCCTAAAAGAGAGACAAGCCCACTCTCTAATCTAAGAAAGATGCCAAAGATATGTCTTGACCACAGATGATTCTGTAAAGGTACCCATGTACAAAGAGGAAATATTTCAGAAAGAATAAGAAGAGAGAAGAAGAGGGAGATGAGAGTAATGCAGAAGATGTCATGGATGGATCTGAACTCTTCAGCTCTAGGAGGTCTCTCAAAAGAATTTAAATCACGAGATCCTCTACCTCTAGACTAAAGAAGAGCCATCCACAATGAACTATGTGCCTACCCTTAGGAAGGGCAGAAATGATGTGTTGGAAGTCTTCCCACTCAACGAAGGAAACCGAAGGCAGTAACATGAAGAACTCTGAGTCTAGTCCATAAAAGTGTGACATAGGTTTAGCAAGTGAGTGCAAAGGAACCAAAGGTAATGTCACAAGTACAGAACTATCAAAATATGAAGGGTGAACACCTATAGAAAGGATTTCCAACTTATGTGAAGGCAACAAACATCCCCCACAATAGAAAATGGATCCATAAGCAAGGGTGAATCAATGAACGTCTCCAGAAAAGTGGAAGTGGTAAGAGTCCCAGAAGGGGCACTCCAAACAATGGAGATGATGAACCCCTCTGAAATACATGTATATGGATGAGGAACTTGTAGTACATCACAAGTGTACTCTATGAAAAGATGAATAAGGTTAGGTAGATACTCATCCCAATGAGGGGGCTCAACAAACAGAAGAGTGATGTCAGATAGGTATGAGTCATCTAATGAAGGTAGAGGAGTGAAAGTGGCCTCACGCACTAAAAGTGGAAAGGAGGAGGGTGTGATGACTATATAAAACTGAATAGGAGACTACTTGATATCTAACAGATGGGAGGGGTGACAACACTCTCTAGAATAGTGAGAGAATGAGGAGAGAAGTCTTCTATAGTACTCTTGACATTAGAATTGGGTGCACAATCCTCGTCATCAGAAGTAGAATCAAGTGAGTCTATGTTAGTGGAATTTCCATCACATGAAGAAGAGGAGATAACTCAATCAGTAGTAACAAAAATGGTAGATGTATGTGAAGGGTCTCCATAGAGGGACTAAAGAATGCTCCAGACATGGTGGGGTGGATGTGATTCTGCCACATGAAACTAGAGAGATCTAGTGACATGCATCATCAAGTGACCAAAAACATGGTTGCGAGTGTCGAGAAAGTTCTTTATACAATGATGATTAGTGGGTGCAGGAACTTGCCCAAGTAAGAAGGATGAAATACCCTCATGAGTGAAGTAACATTCCATGGAAGCATGCCAATATGAATAGTTATCTCTCCCAATAAGGAGTGGTGAAGGTTGTAAAGTGATCCTGTGACACTCAATTCTAGAAATAGAACCCTACATGATGCAGAATCAAAATTGCAAGGTGCATAAAGGCAAGATGTTGGACTCAGCCGATAATGCGTTTATGTGTGGTACAAAACCTAAGAGTACTAGTGAACCCCCCAGAATGTGGCACTTTATAAATTAGTGCATTTAAAAAATTGATAATTTTATCATGTAATGTGTGAAAAATCATGCAACTTTCACTACAGAAGCACTCAAAACTGAGCAGCGAGTCAAAAGTTATAGCAAGAAAATGATTCCCGCAACTAATGTAAAATGCCAATAAGCTTTACAAAATGATTTAAAAAGTACTCAAAATGGGTGCAAAGGGTGTCGTTTGGGTACTCATTAGAAATGACATCAAATTTTAAGCAGTGTTTGTTTTTATTGTGAGGGGGGATTAGCCTTCTTCCAACCCCATACCTCGCCCTCCGTCTTTAACACACGAATGAAGGACATAATTACAAGAAAATAGAGCCCAAAAATTATTACAATGCCAAGAATGAATGTTTTTTATCCTTAAAACATAAAAAATAGGATTGTTTTAACTGTCAAACAAGCCTAAAAGGGAATGGATGGGGGGCCACGTTATCAAGCCATGTGGTGGAAGCTGCTGGTGGACTGTGTCAAGCTAGGAGGTGCTACAGGAGAGAGTGTAACCATTGAGCTATCAAAAGATCCACAAAATCCTCTGCCAGTGAGAACGGATCTATAACAATCGGTGAGTGTGCATTGTTTATCCCACATGTAATTCCTGTAGAAGACTGACTATAGAAGGAAATGACATCAGGTAGAGTAGTTTGAATATTGCCAAGTAATAACCATGTAGCCAAGTGTCTAGAAGAGACTCCCGAGTCGAGCAAGGAACCAAACAAAGTTCGGGCAATGGGATCCTTTGCAGGTGAGTTCAAGCTAAATGCACATGTAGACGGGGTCTGGTGAAGTTGCAAACCAGAGAACCAAAACCTGAGCACAAGGCATGAGTGGTGTAAGATCCCAAAACTGAACAAGGTAGCTTAGGTGTCCAGGATAAAATGGGTCAAGCCAGTTCCACCAATGTATGAGTAAGTAGTAATGAACCAACAATGAACCATGAGCCAATAATGAATGTTGCAAACACGAGCACAATTTGATCCCATGATTTGATGACCAATCCGCTACAATTCATGTTCACGTAGAAGTAGACCTCAAGACAATAGTTTAATGCAATAACGAGCAACCTGAGTTGAGGAATGTGTTGAGTAGAATGATTCGACCATCAATACACAACCATGATAATGAAAGGCAAGCCAAAGAGGTGTGAAACCAGTGGTGAGGGTGCAATGCACATGAAAAATAGTGAACAGTGAAAGACCCAAAAATTCAAGGAGATAAGGTGGTGAGTGGTTAGCGAGTTATCAAGCGAGCTAAGGGAGAGATCGGTTTCTAGCTCAGTGAGCTGGGGCCAAGTTTTTCCTATAAAAATAGCTCTCAAACCTTTCAACCACCAAAACCTATACCTCAAAACATGTAATTTCTCCACAACTAACATAGTAAAGAGTACAACCAATAGTACAAAAACTAAGCACAAGTACCTTAAAAATATGCAAGTAGAGCACAAAATAAGAATGAGAACTTGCACAAGAAACTATGAGGTAGAGAATAGTAAGCAACCGAGGTGAGAAACATGATTTCGATCCCTGAGATCTGATACCATGTCAGAGGAATGACAAAGATCTGGAGGGAATCCATGAGCATCAAAATTTTACACTCAAAAACAAAATTATGTAGCTTCAAGATCAAAGCACGAAATCACCCGTGAGATAAATATGCATGCATTAAGGGAAAAATGGCTCAAATCCCATACTCCATTCCATTCCATTGCTCAAGATGAAATGGTGTACATATAAAAGTGGGGTGTGTAACTCTCCCACAAATGTATCTGTCAAGAATTGGGAGTTAAATTCCCATAATATCCGGTCAAATGTAACTCCTATGATGCTCTATGATGCATGTAAGGCCATAATAACACCCTAGGACACCTAAGCATGGTGAATCACCTATGTGAAGGAATCCCATGTACTTAAAATATATGCATGGAAAATAACCTACAGCAACATGGTCTTGAAGACCTCTTCTAACCTTCTCTAGCCTTTATATCTTGCTCATTCACTTACACCACCAAACTAGGATAAATAGTCTTGCCCTTGTGTGTGTGTGTGTGTGTGAAGAGAAAACATCATATAGGTCAATCATACATGCAAAATACCATACAGGTTGGCCATTCCATAAGTAAATGAACATCTTAAAAATAATTAATAACCATACCAAAAGGCTCCATTTGGTCTACTATAGCTCAATTATTCTCATAATTCTTCATTAGGTCTTCAAGAAGCCTAATTCCACTAGGTTTGATCCAATGAAGCAATCATTAACTTCTTGAGTAATATTGGACATATCCAAATCTCTAAAAGCTTCTAATAACATTTAAGAGGACCTAATCTAACCTTCTCAAAGATCATCATGCTTTCACTCCATGAAACTATCTTAAGAACAAAAGTTTTTCCACTAGGTCCTCAAGAACCAGTCTTTAGGAATGAAGCTTCTTCCAACACAAATGAAACATGTATATATATTCTACATAATCTCAAAAACATCTCAAATGCACTAGATACCTCAACTAGGAATATAAAGTCTTAAGAGAAACTTTTCACTAAGAAAACCAAAAACTGTCCAAAATTGCCTTAAGGACCAATCATGAAAAATTGACTTGGTTAGGCCACCTAAAGAATAGAATTGTTTTGACATCATCATATACATGTCTATTAGGTCCAATAAATGCTCAAAAATCCATTTTTTCACTTGTTCCTTTGCAAATCTTGACTGCTACACAAAAATCTTCAGAAATAACCTTTTCTTGTGGGTTCCTTTCACTCATCTGACAACACCAGACCATCTGGAGAAATATGAGAGAGTATACTATATTTTCCAATCATCACAAAATGAAAAAAAAACAATTTTGAGCCTGTTTCAGAAATATATTCCATATAGACTTCAAACTAGGGTTTTAGAAGTTCTGTATACGTGTTTTATTGTTAACGATTGTTCATAAAGATATTTTATTCAAACCAAAAACTAATGCCAAGAAATATTAGCTAAGACACATACCAACATATCCCAAATAATTAAGTTTCCAATTCATAATATTCACATTTCAACGAGCATCACAAAGTTGACCTTGAGCTAGGAAACACCATTATCAAGAACTCGATTTCATAAAAAAATGTAATAAATTGCTTGTTCTTGAAAAATATGACTTGAAACTTGGTCCACACTTCCAAAAAGAATGCCAACACTCCTCCCATGCTCATGTTTTCATACTAGCACAAAAAAATGATCAACATACCTCATTAGGTCATGTTATTTTCTCCTTGTTTGGTCTTCATACTAGGAATTGACCTTCAAATCTATGTTCATGAACTCTAAATCAAATTATCATTCTTAAACAACTTTTACATACCTATATCTACTCATTTAACCAAGCTACCATGCTCATACATTCTCACAAGATATCTTACCCTTCACACTATCTTCAAATTCTCTCTTTGTAATCAAAATGACCTCACAAGCAACTGACATCCACTATGCAGACCTTACATCATTATTAGGCATCATTTGACATAAATGAAAATCATAAAAAATTCTCCACATCATTCTTTAGCATTAACAAGATGCAACACAACAATGTCATCACTTTAAGAGTATCACCATGACATCGATGACCATACCATGCCAACACACTCACCTTAACATCAGTGACAACCTTTCAACAAGTCAAGGAAAAGTGTGAAGTCATTCAAATTATGCAAACAAAGTGGAAACATGGCATTATTATCAATGAAGATGGGGTCATAGGTCATCAATGGAATGTTCTAATGTTCCTCGATGTTGTTGATTAAACGACGCAGCTAACATGATAAAACAAATGTAGGGTTATAATGGGCAAGTCAATAAGAAATATTGTACACCATGGGAACACTGGGAACTATTCCCATATTCCATTAGTTCCTAGCTGCACTACTTACAAAACCACAAGGGAACACATCGGTGAAAGCATCCCTTTTAAGCACAAGTAGATTTTTTTTGCCTTTCCTCCACTTTTCTAAAAACATGATTTCTCTTATCCAAGGATAAAATGATTAAAACATCTTTTGAAGGCCCAAATGGAATGTTTCCCTATTTCCTTACCTCTTTAAAAATCATTCTAGGGTGACTAGGAATTGGTTTTTTGGGCATAAATTTTGATCCATAGCTCCAAATTGCATAAAATTAGTAGCATTAGAACTCTTAGAGTAGGTATTTACCTTAGCTCATGTTCACCTAGGTACATTATTTAACTTTATTGTACTTATCCTCACCCACTTATGTGTGTGAATATTTCATTTATCTTATTTAGATATTAGGAGTTAATATCTAGTTAGGTATAGTTATTTCCTTGATCTATGGTATTGACTAGATCCTTTATGTCTAGTTCTCTCCTAAATCTATGGTCTTAACTAGTTCTTTTGAAATCCTTATCCCCTGGTCATATGGTATGGTCATATGAGGGCTTATATATTATGATTCCTACTAGTAGGTGCCTAACTCCAGCACCCTTTCATTTTATTTGTTTGGTGAAGTTAAGAGCATTTTATTTTGTTTTAGTGGCAACTAAAATAAATAACAGAGCATAATATTGAAAATCTTGTATCCTTTGATCGGTAACTCGGTTTTGAGTGTCATTTTTTGAAAAAGTGCATATTTTTTCATGATCTTTCCATTGGAAATATTTATTTTGAGAATTGAACTATAATTATAAAGTTCCAAATATGGAGAAGTGTTGTAATCAATTATGGACATAATTTCGGTTGATCCCAATGTCCTAAAATTTTGGGCGTTGCATTCTTGTATCTATCATGGATTCTGAGAATGATATGATTTTCTCTAAATTATGTGGAATTCAATAGGATATTGTAAAATTTGTGGAAGAAAATAGACCGATCATAAAGCAAAACCCTCTTTTATAATCACTCATTCACGATAAGGATACACTAATACACTCCCTGCAGCAAACACTTGCTAGCCTACAATATCGCCATAATATTGTGGACATCCATGTCCATGCTCTTAGTCCACTTGTAGTTTTTGCTCTTGTACCCACTAACATTGATCTTCCAGTCTTTGAGCCTTTTACTGCTCTTGATGCTCCTAATCCTATGAGGCTTATTATTGCATGCTCTTCCACATTTGTGCCTATTACAGTAACACATGTTATGTATCCCACTTTTTCTCATATGCATGGCTCTTTTGAGAAGTATACCATTGCATTCAGTTCTTGCATGCTCCATTCTATGGAATTCAATAGCGAAGGTATTGGTAGAAATTCACAGGGTATTGTTTCCCCTATTCCACATGTTAAGTGGAATTCTCACCATGACATTGATTTTTTATCAGATACTTCATTAGGATCACACATTGACAAAGATCTTATTTTTGTTCACTCACCTATTTATGAGGATAATGAGAAACACGTGAGTTTTGTACCTTCACTCAGGCTTGATAAACTTTATATTTAAGGTGTCAGACATTATCAACTTGACACACATTTTGATGTTCCTTTGCATGCACCCATTGTGCATTTTACACCAAGTCATATGCAGACATCTTCTTCATGCATCTTTGTTGATTTGGGGTGGATATCTAATCACTTGTGGTAGCGACATAGGCATTCTTTGAGAGGACTCTATAGGCATGGCTCCTCTACCATTTGGCCTCTTGCTCCACTTTCTATACCTTTTGCATTGTAATGCTTCTTGTTTTGAGCAATATTTAGCAAGTGTAGTGTATCTCTCTTGTTTGTTGAGAGATTTTGTATTTGTATTTTCAAGAAGTTTGGCATGTTGACAACATCTCTTATGGGGGATCTATTCTAGTGAAGTCCAATGTTATTTTGTCATTGTTTGAGTAGTTGATTTTGGGAAACTCATATAGTCTTATATCGTCACTCCACCCATTCAGTAGTATGGGAGGGTGTGGTGTTGATCCTTCTTTTTTCAGGTTTTGTGTCCTTGCCTTGTTACCTTAGATTTTCTTAGATCGTGACACTCTGGAGTTTGTGTCCTTTCCTTGTTTCTTTGGTTATTTTTCTTGGATTGTTGCACACCTATTTGTAGAATTTGATTGAATTATGTTTGGTGTTTTTTTTGCACTTTCGACATCACTCCATTGACAGTCTTCTTGTATGGAGTTATTCTGGTGAAGCCCAGTGTCAGTTGTTTTTTATTTTTTTGATTGAGCACTGGATTTAGACCACTGTGCACACCAAAATTCTTCAGCATTATAAGCATTTTTTGAGCCAAGCTTCTTAGGATGCCTTGCAACAGGTTTTTACTCTCTTACTTTGTTGTTATTGGTTTTGAGTAGCTTGTGTTGTACCTTTTTCCCAATTATTGTACATGAGTACCTCATTAGAACTAGTTTTCAGGACTCATACTGTGGACATACCACTTCTATTTTGGAACCTAGCTTAACTTGAAGGGGGTGTTAGAGTAGGTATTTACCTTAGCTCATGTTCACCTAGGTACATTATTTACCTTTATTATATTTATCCTCACCCACTTATGTGAGTGGATATTTATTTTATCTTATTTAGATATTAGGAGATATTATCTAGTTGTTAGGTATAGTTCTTTCCTTGATCTATGGTATTGACTAGCTGTTTCCTTGATCTATGGTATTAACTAGATCCTTGATGTATAGTTCTCTCCTAAATCTATGGTCTTAACTAGTTCTTTGATGACTAGTTATTTCCTTTATTTATGGCTTGATCTACGACTTTGACTAGTTCTTAGATAGTTATTCCTTGCCTATATAAGCAAGGCCCATTCTCATTGTATTTCATTGAGTTTAAAATAATATATGATATTGCTACTCATTTGTTTGAAAAGGTTGTAAGTAAAGTTATTTTGGTGAATTTCTTTCATCTTATAGATCGTGGTGTTTGATTAGCATCTGTGTTCTTGGCTTGGTATGATCTTGTTGTCGTTCCTTTTAGGAACTGTCTCATCGAGGGCTTCATGTTGGTATCAAGAAATGTAAAAAATTATGTTATTTTGAGGGTGAAATTTATAAACATTGGTTAATGAGAGAAAAAATAGTTCTAACCACTTTGACCATTAGAATGTATTCCTTCATGGTGCCCATACATCCTTCTACATGTCAAATGATAAGAGGAATGGCATGTTTGGGGTGTCCGTGTGGTCTTGTATGCATTTATAGAACTTTTTTGGTGGTTGGACTTGAATTTTGCATGCCCTCTCTCTTTCCCTCCTCTTTTTCTTCACCTTTCTTTTTATATTGGAAAAAAACATTCTTTGGAAAGGATTGGACACCTCAAAATGCAAAGGAAAATTGTTTCCCAAGTTTTTTTGAGTTACAGGCCTTCATGTGGATTTTATAATGTGTTTGTGTTCCTTCTACTTCAGTTGTAATGGTTTGTGCATACTTGAAGCATTAAATCTTGTGTTTGTGGCTCTCTTTCTTCCCTTTTTTTCATTGCATTATTTCCTTACTATGTGTTATAAGAATTTTTTCATGTATTTCCCCTTTACAAGTTCCATTGTTGTTATGATTTGTGAGATACATGGAGGATTAAATGAAGTTTTCATTTGTGGCACATGTGTCTACCCTCTCCTTATCCATTTCCTTTTCATTTTTCTCGAATGGAGAGTATTCATCCCCTTTATCTTCGTTCTATCACATCTTTCATAGCTTTGGATTTCATTTCCATACATCTTTCTCTCTCTGGTCTCTATGGATTCTTAGATTAGGATTAGTTAGGTATTTTTTATCTTGTGGTTGTAACTTTATCATTAGTTTAGGTAGAGGAACTAACCTTATATGGAGGTTTAAATCACTTTGCAAGATCCCATAGTTGGATACCTTCTTATGTTCACCAAAAGTTTTGATGTTTATTCATGATCATGTAGAGGGTGCAACGTTTATGTGTTAACAAATTTGGCATGCCTGGTAGCACCATTTTAAAGAGATTTACAATTTTATTTCACCAACATTAAAGTGTTCTTGGTGATATACATCCTTTTGAGGTATTTCTCAACACATCTGGTGACTCCACTGGTCCAAAAAATCCATTTCCTAATACGTGGACCACTTTTCCATCATTTTAATTCCCTTTCCATGAATTTGTGTAATAATCACTTCATTTCCTCATTGAAATTGTCACATTTAGCAGAAATACCATTCAAATCCACCTCCATGTCCTCCAAATCCATCTTCAATCTATCACAACCAACCTCCACATATTTTTTATAAACCAAATCAGCAGGTATGTTCCTATGAACCAAACCCTATGGATCAAAAGAAAGGATATGCCTAATTTGTAAATCATTTTGTACATGAAGATGATTTGTAGGTCAAAATTCAAAGGATGGAGGAAAGCATGAAAGATATCAAGGAGTAACTCTAGATCATACAAGCTAAAAAACCTGGTTTTAGGCATCCTTTTCCATGAGGATGTCTTATACCTAGTTGGTTTAGTCCTCAACAAGTCCTTGAGGTACTAAGTGTATTTTTTACTAAAACTGTAAAATTTATTGAAAATTTACAAGAATTGGAAGTTTCCAAACCTAATGTTGAAGAGTCATGTCAGTTTGGTATTCCTTCACAACCATCATGTGGATATATTATGCCTCCATATCATCTTAAACCATCTCAACCATCTCTACCTAAAATTTTAGTTCCTAGATTTCTCAAATATCATTCCATCTCCTCCCCTCCATAATTAAATCTCACACCTCCACCATATTTCCATCCATTACAATATCATCCATAAGCCCAATCCCCCCTCCTCTCACATTTCCAAACCCATTTTTGGGTGAATCTAATCAGAAAATCAATTTGAGAGGGAAGGTAACTAAAGAACCAAGTAGGGAAGTTCTCATGGAAAATTTGAAAGATTACAGATCAAATTTTGAGGCCGAAAAATCCCAACATTGGTTAAATATTCAATGGAGGTTGTGGTTGAAGAGCGCAAGAATGAGGTCAAATTGAATAATATGAGGAACATAATCAAGAATATATCTTCTCAACATGCAGTGTGCATGTTACCACCATATTCTTGGAGGTTATTGATTTGTGTTCACAACAATTAAAAATTGAGGAAGGAAAATTAGAGCAAGATGATCCAAAATATGACTTGTTTTAGGACTCCAAAGAATATATGTTCCAAATAGAGTTGGAAAAATAAGAGGGTGAATCTTTTTATGATATAGAAGATATTGATGATGAGGAATAACCTGTCATGCTTACCAATTTTTTGTTCTCATCATCTATCTTCCACCATAGAGAGCCTCCAACTACTAAAGTATCCTTTGGACCTGAAAATGAACAAAAAGATGAATTTGAATTGTCAAACCTTCTACTTAAGGATGAGGAAATGAACAATAAACCCATTACCAATTCATAAGTCATCATGGAGGAGGAATATTGGTTTGTATTAGTAAAAAAACACAAACCATATTGCAAACATTATCAATGAAGAAGGATGTAGATACCTAAAATTGGTTATCCAATTTAGTGTTCCTCGTGCGTGTTTTCTCTCTCAGGTAACCTGGGGCACGTTTGTATCACCACTATCCCCTTGGGATATTATTCAATTTGTGATTTAAACACCTATCATGAGTTTAATTCACCCCATTATGTCTTACCCGTGAGTAATTAAATATTAACTATTTAATTACACCTTTTCACATGTATCCTAACCACTTATCTACCCCATATCTATTCTATCCATGTGTCCCTCCTATTTCTCCTCCTCACAATCAAGTAGCGGGATATTTCCCGTATTTGAGGTGGAGGGATCACTCTTATCTTTCTAGAAATCGTTCATTTCGGCCGTCTCGGGAGTCTGTTCCGTGATCGGCGCCGACCAGTCCTCGGTCGACGCCAATTTTTCGGAGCAGCGCCGATTATAAATAGAAGCCCAGAACTCAGTTCTGGGACACAAAAGGACGGGAGGATGATAGGACGATGAGACAGAAACACAGATCGTGAAAGACACAGAACGAGAGATCTTTGCGCATTTGGTGTGAACATTATCTATCGAATGAGAGTGAATCTTGTCCAAATCAATCCCTGAGAGGAGCACCGTTACTCTGCTCTTATCACATCAACATCACACGTCTCCATTGATTTTCTGGTGACTCTGTTCCTGCACCCAGCATCGGTGTAGTCTTTCCAGTATCTCTCTGGCTTCTACAGATCCAACAGACATTGACGATCTTGCCTTCATTTACGATCTTGCCTTCATTTTCCGATTTCCAAATCTTGTCGCACTTTGTCTCCGATCGACGCCGATCTAAATAATTGACGGTGATTTTAACCAGTCGATGCCGATTTTAAAAATCAACGCCGATCTACATAATCGACGCCGATCATCCTGCAGACAGGTAAAAGGACACAGGTAACACAAATCCAGCTTTGTTTTCACAGTTCCCTGTCTTCTGTTGCTTTCTGCCTGTTGTTTAGATTCTGTTTATTACTTTGATCAGAAAATCTAGTCTTGTACGTACATATTTTATCATGTATACTTCTTTACTTAATTGAAAACGTGGACTGACATCTGCCAAGGGAGCCTATCACTTCCCGGATCTGCTTCTCAGGCAGTCCACCTAAATATCTTTTAACGTGGTCTTTTTCTGTCAAGCATCGGTGTCTCACAGGTTACTTGGATCTACTGTGTAGAATTGCTCGTGTGCGCCCATCTTATCTACATCGACTTCCTTATCCATCTACATCTTCGGATCTTGTCCATCAGGTATCGATTTCATTGGAGTTTTTCAGGTTTTTTGTGTTTAGTTTGGTGCATTAACTTGGACATGTAACAAGTGTGAAATCCTTGATCTACATTCTGGCACGCCCGGTGGGACCCAACCAAAGTCCCTTATTGGTAAGTTCATTTCTTTTCTGGTTTTGAGCTTTGTTCTTTTTCTTCACTGATTTCTATCAGTTCTGCTTGAGCATTTCCTTTCATCGTTTTAATCTTGCTCTTTATGTGAAATTGCTATTTCCTTGAAATTTTTCTAGTTCCTTGAAATAGAAATTTCCGTTTCACCATTATCTGGATATATCTTTCTGGATTTTGTTTGGTGTTTTCTTAACCTCTTCTTGCGGAGCACTTTTCTTGTTCATGGGATTGTTCGAGGGGAAGAGCTCAACAACGTGCTTTTTGAAGTCCACACACCTTGGAGAGCTAAGTCTATAGGTATTTCTCTTTTACGGTGTTTTCTCCTTTTTAGGAACTAAAAAAAAAAGTTCTTTGTTTGTTGTCCATCACATTCGAACATTTCAATTTTTGGTGCTTAAAAAGAATTTAATTACATTTGGGAAAGAATTTGTTTGACTTGTCTTCATCGAAATCAAACACTTCATTTTTAAGTACTTAAAAGGAACTCTTTCTTTGTCATTTCTGATGTATGTCTTTCATCTAGTTTTAATTAGGTTGGAAAATTGATCAAAATCGGTAGTGACACTATTTGATTTTTATTTTTCACCCTTGCACACAAAGCCAAAATCATTAGGTGTAAAGCATTTAAACAAAAACTCTTTCCCTGGCCTCACCTACTTGGAAGTGACATCCAAGAGGAAGAGCCTATGCAGTACTCGGGCCGCGCTATAAATTCACGGAAGTTCTGGTATATATTGGCAAAGCACCCGACTCCCTTATCGCAGCGGTGTGTGAAGTGTGGGGGTAGGCCCCTATATCAAGCCACGTACCGGTCTTTTACTGAAGTGCCTTCGGGACTCCTCACCAAAACATCCCCCAAACCATCCTTAGTTTGGCTATCTAAATAGTTCCTGTTCTGAAAGGCCTTCCCTAATATTTTCTTTCTTAAAAGCATAAAAATTTAAAAGAGATAATCACCTACGCTACTTGAATTGTCTGTGGATTAGTTAGGTCAATCTTCTTTTCTGCTTGTTTATGATGGTCATCACTTGGTTACAATCTAGAAGAATGGCTCAATTAGCCCCTTCTTCCTCCGAGATCACCACTAGCGTGGATGTTTCAGCACCCCCCGGGTCTTCCTCGGGATAGCTGTTAGTTGGTTCCCCATCCTGGTCATATAATCCTTTCTATCAAGCCAAAGCAACCCCATCACGTCCAGCTTCCCCTAGTCCTTCAGAAATATCATCTGCTTCTGACTCAGAGTATGTTCCTCGTGGGGATCCTGAATTTCAGGCGCTCCTTGATCGCAAACCGGTAGCCCTCATGGACTACCTAGTACACAAGTCTATTCAAATATCTGATCAAGGACCACCAATCCAGCAAGTGTACGATTATTCTCGTGAACCATCCCAGGCCTTTGTAGAACAGTTAGCATCATCTATCTTACCTCAAGCCATGGAGAAGGGTGGTGCCCCTGTGCCTCCTTTTTCTCTTCCACCGACCATATCGACTAGTTCTCAAATAGTCTTACCTATTCCTAACACCGCAGTTACCTCAAATATTCCACAACCTACTTCTGAGAGGTCCTCTGCTCTGGCTATAATGAGTGCGTCTGTGCACCCGCATATTGTTGTTAACTCATCTATGCCGTCCATTGTGTCCCATGGTCAGTACCCCTTTATGAGTCAACCCCCTTCGACTAATTAGTTGGTTCCTGCTTCTCGTCCTCCAATGGGTCTTTCTTCCAATGTTCCAACAACAGTGACCTTCGCCCATCCTCTAGCATCAGCACCCTTAATAACTAATCCGGCAGTAGAAAGCCTCTTTCAGGTCTTGTTCCCCAATATGTCTAATCAAATCGGTACCCATGTTCCTCAATCTTTTCCGATTTAGTCAACAAGCATAGGAGTCCACCAATCACAGGCTCCATCTGTCATCCAACCTTCATTTTCTCAACCACTTATTATCTCACAGCCTGCCTATACATAGACTCCTTCACAGCAAATACCCCACCAGGTGTCACCCAGAACGCCTGGTTACTCCTCTTATCATCCTATCAATCAACAGATGAATCCCCCGTTGACACCTCAACAACATCCACCATTTGCTTCTTGTGTAGGACATGCCAGTGTGCCTCCTCCTCAATCTGACGTGGTTCAAATTCTTTTTAAGAAAATCACAGACTTGGAAGCCTCCACAAAAGGGGCTCGTCCTTCATACTCCTTTGAAGAAGTGTGTAATGAACCCATTCACCCCTCAGTGGCTTTTAAGCCTTATCCTCCCCAATGGGAACTTACTAAATTTTCAAAATTTCATAGTCGAGAGGACCCTCAACAACATTTGCGAGCATTCAAACATGCTTGCTACCTCATAGTCCAGGATTAGGAGCTTATGCTCCATACTTTTCCTATGTCTCTAGCAGGTCCTGCTTTAGACTGGTACAATAACATTCCTCAACATTCCTTGTTTTCTTTCTCTCAATTGGCCCAGATGTTTGTTAAATACTTTTCAATAAATATCGCGCATAAGATCTCGATTACAGATCTTTATAACATTCGTCAATTCGATGATGAGTCTATTGCAGACTTTGTCACTCATTGGAGAGGGATAATCAACCAATTGTCTTTCTCCCTTCCTCAATCCTAACAGATCGAGTTGTTTACTCGATCTTTTGCTAATCATATTTTGTCCACTTTAAGGATCCAGACTTTTCATACATTTTAAGAAGCCTTTATGATGACACGCAAACTTGAATCTCGCGCCATTGAACAAGGGAAGCTAAAACTTCACTCTAAATCTAAACCATATTTTTCTCGGTTTATCAAATCAAATCCTTCCACTTCTAAAGACAAGAATCAGAGATCCACCAATGCTATCGTATTAAAAACACCACGAGCCGATACCACTTCTAATCAAACACCATGAAGAGGCCCCTCATCTTCTCGGAAAGGGACTTCATCATCTCGATCTTTCACTTCATTGGGGGAATCATATGCTTCTATCCTGAAAAAAATGTTGGAAGTCCACATGATCGAACTTCCCCCCATTAGGAATATTGATGAAAGCCAAGAACGTCCATTCTAGTATAGAGAAAATGACTTCTGTCATTATCATAGAACCAAAGGTCATGACATTGAGCGATGTCAAACCTTCAAAAATATTGTCCAGAAATTCATTGATAAAGGCAAACTCATTTTGGATAACCCAAATGCTCCCCCAAATCAAGCATTGGATGTCTTCAAACAACCTTTTCCCAATCATTCCCCGAACCATGATGCTTCAGAGTCTCAAAAACCAAACACTCATACTATCAGCTTCATCTCTACGGAAGAATCTTCTTCTAAAACTAAGCCATTTGCGAACACATCGACCGAATCAGAATCTCCTTCCACTTCGTCAATCACTGGGATTCCACCATCTTCAGATAGCCCATCTTTGAATATTCCAACATTATTAGATATGGATTCACCTCTCCCTGCTTCTTTGTCTGATCTCCCGTCCATACCCAAGACCGTATTATCCTCACCTGTCTTGTCATCAAACATTCTTTCAATGCTCGAGGCAATTACATCCCTTCGAGTTTCTACTACAGATACATCTACTTCTGTTTCTCCCATTCTCGCTGCGACTATTCCCCTGGTGAACGTACCTATAATTGTGCCGACTTCGACGGAAGCATCTTCGATTTTGACTCTTCCTGTCTCCTTTCCTACAGTAGTTTCACCCATAATTACTGCACCAGAAGTAGTCCCCTCGCAAGGAACTACTTCTCCATCACTCACTTCTTCCATCACTAATGTTACTTTGCCTATTAAGGGGAAATCTAAAGAAGTAGCACCAACACCTATATGCTCGGTTCCTGAACTTAGACTGAGACAACCGGAATCTAATGTTGCGCCATCAGTACCTCCCCATTTGCTTCCCCCGAAAAGGTTACAATCACCTTATGCAGTTGAAGTTGTCACCATCCCTGAAAAAGGAAAGCCCATATTTCGAACCATCAAGACTCTTAGTGCTTTCCCGCAAAAATACCTCTCTGCGCCTCATAAAAGATTGGATTTGTCCGCTGAGAAGGCGTCTTCTTCTACACACTTATCAAAACCATCATCTTCTTCTACAACACATTCTTCACCAGCACCCCGAAAAGTGGACTTACCTACTAAAAGGACGTCACCTCTTTTATCAGAATCATCATCTTCATTACCAAAAGCCAGGGCACCCTATGTTCCTCCGATTACACCTACTTTGGAAGCTTCTCCCTCATCTAAATCGACATCATCTAAATCATCATTAGTTTCAACCAAGCAACCTCCCTTATCTTTGAAGACCACAACACTTGTCACATCTCCATCATCTTCAAAATATATTTTAGGGGCTCCCCCTCCACCAAAATCAATCATGTCTCACTTACTTCCATCTCAAGTGCCCAAGGCTGCTCCTCCAGATGTCCAAAAAAATAAGATAATCCCTAAAAAGACTGTCAAACCTAACATGCAGGTTCTTTTACCTCAGCAGTCTGTTAAAGTAAAAGAGGCGCCTTCATCATCTCTATCCCCATCTTCATCTACAAGGTTCTACACCGAAATCCTTCGCCAAATTATCCAATCTTCATCCACATCTCTCCCTCCGATTAAACCCTATAACCCTAAAGGAGTTAAACCTACTTGGTTTAACTCTGATTTCATTTTTGCTTACCACTGTACCCCGGGTCATGATACTGAGGGATGTAAAGCTCTTCCATCTGTCGTCAACAACCTTTTGGAAGAAAGTGACCTTTTGCTGGAGAAGGTGAAACAAGCACCTCCTGTCATCTTAGCTCCATCTGAACCCCAACAATCTACTCAAGCCTCTACTTCTAGTGATTACACTCCAATTGATCTTCCACCTTCTCAAATGGACACAATCCATATCACCACGAGAACCCAACAGTATGATAATCCATCCCATCTACAGTGTTTCGACCATAGGTTGTCATTTCTGCAGCCCCCGAAGGAGTTCCTCCTTCCTCATTAGCCCCACGACCTCGAGTCTCTATTCATGCTGCACCTCAGGCTCAAATTCCCATGTCAGTTGAGGAGAGTGTTATGAAACAACTCACCCAGGCTCTGGTCAAAATGTCTCTTTTTGACCTCATTCAATCCTCTCCACAACATTGCCAGGCTCTAATTGATAATCTACGTCGCATCGCAATGAATTCAGATGAGTCCCAGCCCTTCGAGTTGGTTGTTGGATTGAATAGACCATCAACCGCCATTTCTTTTGAAGATTCGGAAATTCCTCCTCTTTCTTCAGAGGATTTGGAGGCTCCCCTCTTTATCACAGTCCAAATCGACAACACTACATTAAAACGCATTATGATCAACAATGGAGCTGCACTCAACGTCATCTCCTCGTACACATTTGAGAAATTTAAGTTACCAAAGAACATAGTGTCACCCCCACCTTTCGCCCTTCGATCATTTAACGATCAGCTAGCAATTACTTTAGGAACTGTGGTCTTACCCATTCGAGTAGGTAAGAAGCTTCTTCACGAACTCTTCTACATTGTTGAAGGGAAATTTTACTATAATATGATCCTTGGACGCTCTTGGATTCGCGCAATGCATTGTGTCCCATCTACCCTCCATCGATGCTTAAAATATCAATATGAGGGAAAAATATATACTCATCCAGGAGATCCTTTGCCTTCCGCGTAATGCGACATGACCACAGGGTCTGCCCCTCTAAAGGAAAATGCCTGTTCTCCTGATGGGGCCTCATCTTCTTCCATACCTGCAACCAAACTACCGGATGTACAGAATATAGAAGAAACATTGCAGCGTTTCTCACTAGGATAACTTCCTCTCCTTTCTTTTGATAACCATCTTAAACCTAGTGAGTATGGTAGACCAGACAAACAACTTGAATATCAGCCAGGTCTTAATCGCATCGTCACCATTGGTCTGCCCAATCAACAGACTAATTTCATTTACGGTGGTCTTGACACGCCTCACTATCGCCCAGATTCTCCTCCTAGGACCAAACCTTATCTAACAGGGTTCGATTATCTACAGAATCCCACGTTTACAAAAACTTATTTATATCGATGCGCATGGAAGGGCTTTGGCTTGGGTAAATATAAACAAGGTGTGCATGACCTCGTGTCCATTCCAACTCTCAAGCCACATCAAAAATTTGGTTTAGGATTTAAACCTCTTTCAAAAGCCACCGTCACTGTTCTCGATGAGCCTCTTCCTATTGAGGAACCATCTTCTCCCGCTAAGTTAGAAGCATCACTCGATGTGGACGATGACATTTCCATCCCATCTAACTTTTTTTTTTATCAATACCATTTCCTTAGGGCCGCTAGCCTATAAGACTAACGACAAGTCCACTTCCATACCGCTAATCTTCCTTGAAATAGTTGGAGATGACTCTCCTATTATCAACACTATCCACTGTGCGGATGATGATTCTGTCCTCACCTATCTGGGGGCAGAGGATTCCTATCTTCCCAAAACTATTCCTTCTGACATGTCTATGCTTCTCAACGAAGCCACTGTCGACCTTAATATAGGGACTTCTAAAGACCCTCGCATCATTAAGGTCAGCCAATCCCTTAATCCACAGGAATTAGGAGACTTTACCACTTTTCTTTTCAACCATTGTCAAGCTTTTGCTTGGGCATATGAGGATATGCCAGGACTTGATCCCGATATTGTGGTCCACAATATCGTTACTCTTCCCAACATCAAACTAGTTAAACAAAAATTACGTAAAATGCACCCTAGAGTATCCCTTCTTGTTAAAGAAGGATTGTAGTGCTTGCTCTCGGCTAACTTCATCCAACCCATCGATTATCCACAATGGGTTTCCAATGTAGTACCAGTAACCAAAGCTACTGGGAAAATTTGAATTTGTACCGACTTCCGAGATCTTAATCTTGCTTGTCCAAAAGATGATTTTCCTCTACTTAATATCGACCAACTCGTGGATTTAACTGCGGGTCATGAGATGATTTCTCTTATGGATGGTTTCTATGGATATAATAAAATTCTCATCACACCAGAAGACCAACATAAGACTTCTTTCATAACTCCTTGGGGGACCTTTTGTTATCATGTCATGCCTTTCGGTCTTAAGAACGCTGGAGCAACCTATCAGCGAGCAATGACCTACATCTTCCACGATCTCTTACACAAAACTGTGGAAGATTACGTCGACGATCTCCTCGGTAAATCCAAGCATCGGCAGGATCATCTTTTCATCCTTGCACCTCTCTTTGAGAGGCTTATCTACTTTTGTCTTCGTCTAAATCCATCTAAGTGCGTGTTTGGCGTTCTCACTGGTAAACTTTTAGGTTTTATCATTTCCATTAGGGGTATTGAAGTAGACCCCGCAAAAATAAAAGCTATCCTTGAGATGCCTCCCCCTTCTAACTTAAAGCAACTCCGCAGTCTCCAAGGACGTCTTCAATCAGTGCATTTTTTTATCTCACAATTGTCGGACCGTTGTCAACCTTTTCATCATCTCCTCCGTAAGAATATTCATTTTGAATGGGATGAACATTGCCAAAAGGCCTTCGATGATCTCAAAGCTTATCTTCTTTCCCCACCTGTGCTTACACCTCCACGCGAGGGGGAGCCTTTCTATCTTTATATCTCTGTGACTGACCACGCTTTGGGAGCCATGATCTCGCATCGGGATGCTTGCGGTAAAGAACAAGCTGTCTATTACATCAGTCACACCCTCCATGAGTATGAAACACGTTATTCCAAAGATGAAAAGCTGTTTTGTGCTCTCTTCTTCGCAACTTCTAAACTTCGTCATTACCTCCTTAATCACAAAACTTACATTGTCACAAGTGTCAATCCACTCAAGACAATTCATGCGAAGCCTTATCACAATGATCGTATCACTCATTGGCTCATGCTGATGACTGAGTTTGATCTCAAGTTTATCCCGCAAAAGTCTATCAAAGGTCAGGTCATTGCAGATCAACTAGCTAATGCTCCTCTCTCGGACACTCAAGTCCCCCTTGCTCAATTCCCCGATGAATATATCCAACAAATTGATTTTGGTCTGTCTCCATTTAAAGTAAAGCTCTTCTTTGATGGATCCAAATGCTAGCAAGGGGGAGGTGCGGGTTTCATGATGATTCCTCCTTGGGGTATGCCTATACCAGTCGCACACAAATTGAACTTTGAGTGCACCAATAATATGGCTGAATACAAAGCTCTTGTTTTGGGTCTTCAAAATGCCATTAATCTCGGCGCTCGTCATATTGACATCTTTGGTGATTCTGAACTCATCGTTAATCAAGTCACGGGTGTCTATCAATGTAGGAATGATATCCTTCAAAAATATCGTGATAGCGTTCTCGTTCAACTCCAATCTTTCGATAAATTCACTATCCAAGCTATTCCTTGCACTGCAAATCGATTCGCAGATACAATGGCTTCGTTAGCCTCACTTATCCCACCTTTTACCGAGGACTCGCGACTTTATGTGGCTATACAACGATTAGATCAACCATCTCATCTTAGGCAACTAACTTTAATCCATGCTATCACAACCCATACTCAGGATGAGTGGTATCAACAGATCGTTGATTATCTATCTCATTCGGTACTTCCTCTAGATCTGACTCCCAATGGTAGAAGATCTTTTATCCTACGTGCTAATCGCTATACTATTTTAGGCGGGATCCTCTACAAACGCGGCTTTGATGGCATTTTTCTTCGGTGCCTAAAATCTCTTGAAGCATCTAAAGCTATCCAGGAGGTCCATGACGGTATCTGTGGTGGAAATTTTAGTGGCTTGGTCGTAGCTAAACGCATCTTATGTTTGGGATATTATTGGCCTTCTCTTAATCGAGATTGTTGTGAATACACTAAGAAATGTGTCAAGTGTCAACAACATTCCAATCTCACGCACATCCCTAGTTAAGCTTTACAATCTACAATAGATTTGTGGCCTTTTTCGCAATGGGGTCTTGATCTTATTGGTCTCATCAATCCCCGTTCTTCACAACGTCATCATTCTATCATTACTGCCACTGAATACTTTACTAAGTGGGTGGAAGCTATCCCTCTTTCTTCAACAAAAGCTAAACCCATAGTTGATTTTGTCTATCAGCACATCATTTGTCGCTTTGGTGTTCCACACAAACTCATTACAGATAACGGAAAGTCTTTCAAGAATGTTGATTTGCAGAACCTCTGCGATGCTTTCAATATCAATCTCAGCTTCTCCTCTCCATACTATCCTCAAGCTAATGGTTAGGCCGAAGCTTCCAATAAAACTTTGTGTAATATCCTCGCCAAGGTAACTAGTCGAGCTGGTAGGGATTGGCATTTACATATCCCTTTTGCTCTTTGGGCTTATCGGACTAGCATCCGTACTCCTACTGGTGCTACTCCCTTCTCTCTCGTCTATGGGTTTGAGGATGTTCTTCCTTTGGAAGTCCAAATCCCATCTCTCTGTGTTTCTCTTAGAGAATTTGTCTCTGATGAGGACTATCGTCAAAATCATCTAGCATAACTTGAATTATTAGATGAGCGGCGTCTCAACACTCTTGAACATCATCAGGTCTATGTTGAGCGTGTCAAACGTGCTTATAACAAACACTTGCAGCACCGTGACTTCAAAATTGGTGATCTTGTTCTTAAAGAAAATCAAAATGTCACTACACTCGAAAGGAGTCAGCATGGTAAGTTTTCTCCCAACTGGATGGGTCCATACGTTATCACCCATAAATATGGATCTGGGGCTTATCATCTATCTTCCATGGATGGTATACCCGAAGTGGAACCTCTTAATGCCTTGCATCTACGGCCCTTCTACTGTTAAAATCTATCTTACACAAATCTAGTCGCAAGACAGATCTTTCATCTGTCTAACAACCAATCATATACTTTCATGGTGATTCAAAATTATGTGGTTCTCCACCTATTGTCTTGTTTACCTTAAATATGAGTATCGCGGCTCTACTCATAGCATTTTTTTCTTCGGGATATGTTTCTCCTCATGGTAGGAACACCTTAATCACTGTTTCATTTGTCCCAAGTGCTTATCTTAATCGGATCTACTCGGGGCATGAGTGTATGTTCTTTATACGTTTTCTTCCCCTCTATCTAATCTATCTAGGTCTAAACTCAGCTTCGTCCAACAACAAAAAAAAACTTTTCAAAAAAAAAAGGGGGGGGATAGACTGATCCCTTGAAGGAAAGCTACCCATACAATCAAATGAATCAAAAAAATATAGAGCATGCCCTCGAAGGATGGCTATCATTAAAATTCAAAATATAGACCGCTCCCTGGAAGGACAGCTATTTCTCAAAGAAATATTCAAGGCTTCTTGCAATTGATCAGCCTTTTAGTGAGTTTATACACTTTTTAGCATCACTGAAATACTTCCCGTATTGATCTGTCTTTCCATATCTAGCAAACTTCCCGCATTGATCAGTTTGCTTTTCTGCCAGAAATCATGAAGTTGAGATATAAGACCTTTTGTCGATCATATGGAGAATCCTATTTTCCCAGTATGGACATGTATTATGTCCCTTGTAAATTCCGACAAGATACCTACTTACTGCTCCTTTCGTTTCCCTCCTAAATTTGGTTTGCGGCTAGTTAGTGTCGGGTTTATTTTAACCTCATATAGGGCCTTGCGTGCATGATCTTTCGATTTCCTATCCAGATTCTATCTATGGTCGGTTGAGAGTCCCGCTTGTCATTTTCTTTCTTATATGGGTGTATTTCCTTTATTTCTAGTCAAGGTCCTTTTCATTACATCCTTGGCTCTCGCAAAAATTACTCCCCATTATTCTTTGTTATTCATCCAGTCGAATTGACATTTCACATGTTAATTTAATCAAAATTTATCATCTATCTAATTTCATCTTATCTATCAAAGCATGTATTGTTAACACATGTGGATCTGGCTATCTATTTCCATCAAAATTAAATTAACATCTCAAACATACCGAATACATCAATCACATCTATCCATCTATCCATCAAAACATCTAAAAAACTTGTACATCCAAGTTACACTACATCTATCTATATCTATTTTTCATCAAAATTAAGTCCACACATCAATCACATCTATCCATCTATCCATCAAAATATCTAAAAATATGTACATCCAAGTTTCATTACATCCATCTATATCTATTTTTCATCAAAATTATATCCACATATCAATCACATCAAATTACATCACATCTATCTATCCTCTATGTCTATGTTCAATCACATCTATTTATCATCTATCGATCTATGTCTACATCCATCACAATTATGCTACATCTATCCATGCACATCAAAATTAAAAAACAGCAGAACAATCATATGACAAAAACAATGATAAATCTATATATATACATAAGTGTCTGTACAACAAAAAATGGGTGGCTCTCAATCAAGCCATCTATACAATGCCTTCCAATCGAGGCTACATCACTACACTGATACAAGATATATCAATCCCTATATAGTAAAATCTGATGCATGGAGGACACTATCTCCTCCACCCTCCTCTGGACCAGGTTGTCTCTCCTGGCCCCCGCCTATCGAGCTAGAAGCACCTGCTGCTGGAGGCCTCTACCCACCTTGGTCTCTCCTGGTGCTCCCTCCACCTGAGGCCTCGCTCACTGTGGCCGTCGCTGATCTCCTCCTCGCCCCGTACCGAGGCACATCTGGGGCATGCTGTGCTAAGGCATCCTCATAGTATCTCACCTCAGCGAGGAGAGACTGATATGTGCTCAAGCTCATGGTACCCGGTGTTCGTAATGGTGCTGTTGGTGCTGTTGGGGCTGCTAGTACTGCTGGTGCTGCTCCTCCTAGGGTCGTGCCCTGTGTACCAGACTCCGACATGGTACCTGTCTCCCCATATTTGGCCCTGAGGGCCTCCCTATGTCGAAGGTAGTGATCCCTTTGCTGGATCGTTGTATCTCGCTCCTGGCGAGCGGTGTCTCTCTCCAAAATTAGGGCATCCCTCTCCTCTGTCAGAGCTCTGATCTCCTCAAGAGCCACCTGGTGTGTCTGCGTCAGGGTGGCATGCTCTCCCTCCAGTCTCTCCAGCACCTTAGCCATATCCTCCTCGTCGGCATCTATAGATGCCGGGAGATGTCGTGGTAGCTCTGTCACATACCATGCAGCATAACCATCACCTACTCCAGCATCATCATCGCTGTCTGTGGAGGGTGGGGCCTCTCTCAATGGATCTGCCGGGATCAAAATTGGTAGATCAGTCTCCCTACTATCTTGCCTATAAGGCTTGTAAGTAGTCGGCACTATCTGCACTAGGCCGAACTGTCTCAATACCCGCATAAACGGGACTCGCTCCCACATATCAGGCCTGCGGCCCCTAACCACCCTGCTCCGTCTCAATGCCACCAAGTGAGCATCCTGACCAGCCCATGTCGGAAATACCTGATATGGCCTCCAGATAACCTGATCTGGTGTCAGCGTCCTGAAACGCTCAATATACCAATCCGCCGATCTCCCTGTATCTCTAGAGGCCATATCGGCCCACCATCGCTGGAATCCATAATCAATAGCTCCTACTTCTGCTAGCATCCAAGGAAGCCCGGATGGCCTGATCACTGTTATATGCTCATATGCCCAGCAGTGGAGCACAAAACTAACATCAATACCTATCCTCCGGCTAGTGGTATACATCCATAGCTCGTGATATATCTGAGCTATCAAAGCATCAGCAAAGGCAAATAACTGTCTGAACTGCAGGATGCCGTAAACGTAATCTAATAATAATAGTGGGAATCTCCCACCTCCTGAATCTGGCAGAGTGAAATAGGATATCGCCATCTGAATCAAAACTATCCATCTGATTCGGGGACCATCCTATCTATACTGCGAGGCTATCCTCACTCCGCCGGACACTATCTCTGAATCATCTTCCCTGTCTCCATACAATCAGACTAGGGCCCTCTGTTGCTGCTCTCGTGGTGTGATCTCTATCAGATCCCCAGTGATCGGAAGCCTCAAAATCCTATATATATCCTCATGGGTGATGGTCATCTCACCCGTCCTGAACCAAAAAGTACACGTCTGGCTATCCCATCATCGCACTAATGCTCGCATCAACTCTACATCTCGCGGCACTCGTCTGTAGTACCTAAAGCCCCCGAGCCCTACTAACTCTAAGTGGCACCAATCTGCGTCCGTGACGTCAGGGAGAATGGTCTCCAGTAGCTCGGGAATAGCATCCCTCATGTGTAGTACCTCTCGTGTCTGCATCCACGACATCAAGAGCAATATTAGCCTCATATTTACCCAAATCCAAACATCCAAAACAAAACAAAAAATTTCAATATATTCACGAGTCTATATAATCGGCGTCGATTATTTATAGTCGGCACCAATTGATATAAATCGGTGCCGCTTGAATATAATCGGCGCCAACTATACCAATTGGCGCCGATTGCTCGGCTGGCTGTAAAAAACACCCTGGCCTCCCACCCGGCAAAATAGAAATTAAAAATAAATAAAAATAAAGCAAAAGTAAAACAACGGGTTCACAAAGAACCACTTACCCCAGGTCATGTCCTCCTCCGCTTTTGACCGCTTCCAGAGGCTTCCATGGTGCTCAAATCCAATTTTTGACTCTCTCTGATTCGATCGTCATGATGTAAATAAATCGTTCACGTTTTCTGTTCACATATTTATATGTGATTTCAACGGTCGGCGCCGACTATTGGGGTCGACGCCGTTTATTTAGATCGGCGCCGCTTATTATAATCACCGCCAATTTTCCATATCTCTTTGCCATAGTGTTGATGCTTGGCTTATTTATCTATTTGATCATTATTGTGCACTGAATGTTGCCTTTTGGCACATATTTTTGATATCACCGTCCATTTCGAGTTTGTTCCCTTTGCATGGGGCACTCGTACTTTTTGGCAACTTAGAGTTAAATGGGTCTGTAGGCACTAACGTCGTCTGCTTTGCAGACCATCTAGTTGTCCCTACCAATGTGTCTCTCTTTAGATGCTGACTATTTTGCAGCCCTCCTTACACTCATGGGTCTGTAGGTACTAACGTCGTCTCATGAGGAGACCGTCTAGTTTGCCCTACCAATGTGAGTTCCTTAGGTTGCTGCCTTTTTATTTATTTTTATGCGTCATCAATGATCAGATCTACTCCAGACACCCAGCTGGGGCATCCCGCGTTTTCATCTACCTTTTTTTCAAACTTGGGATTGTTTGTTCTATCACCCATCCCATCCCTAGTTTGAGGGGGATCACATCATCACTTTTTCTTCCCTTCTTCCATCTCCTTGTTTTTGTCTCATAACCTTTCTTATCTCAAGTTACTTGACAAAAAGGGGCAAAATGTAGACACCTAAAATTGGTTATCCAATTTAGTGTCCCTCGTGCGCGTTTTCTCTCTCAGGTAACCTGGGGCACGTTTGTATCACCACTATCCCCTTGGGATATTATTCGATTTGTGATTTAAACACCTATCCTGAGTTTAATTCACCCCATTATGTCTTACCCGTGAGTAATTAAATATTAACTATTTAATTACACCTTTTCACATGTATCCTAACCCCTTATCTACCCCATATCTATTCTATCCATGTGTCCCTCCTATTTCTCCTCCTCACAATCAAGCAGCGGGATATTTCCCGTATTCGAGGTGGAGGGATCACTCTTATCTTTCTAGAAATCGTTCATTTCGGCCGTCTCAGGAATCTGTTCCGTGATTGGCGCCGACCAGTCCTCGGTCGATGCCGATTTTTCAGTGTGGCGCTGATTATAAATAGAAGCCCAGAACTTAGTTCTGGGACACGAAAGGATGGGAGGATGATAGGACGATGAGACAGAAACACAGATCGTGAAAGACACAGAACGAGAGATCTTTGCGCATCTGGTGTGAACATTATCTATCGAATGAGAGTGAATCTTGTCCAAATCAATCCCTGAGAGGAGCACCGTTACTCTGCTCTTATCACATCAACATTGCACGTCTCCATTGATTTTCTAGTGACTCTGTTCCTGCACCCAGCATCGGTACAGTCTTTCCAGTATCTCTCCGGCTTCTACAGATCCAGCAGACATTGACGATCTTGCCTTCATTTTCTGATTTCCAAATCCTGTCGTACTTTGTCTCCGATCGACGCTGATCTAAATAATCGACGGTGATTTTAACCAGTCGACGCCGATTTTAAAAAGTGACGCCAATCTGCATAATCGATGCCGATTCTACATAATCGATGTCGATTCTACATAATCGATGTTGATTCTACATAATCGACGCCGATCATCCTACAGACAGGTAAAAGGACACAGGTAACACAAATCCAGCTTTGTTTTCACAGTTCCCTATCTTTTGTTGCTTTCTGCCTGCTATTTAGATTCTGTTTATTACTTTGATCAGAAAATATAGTCTTGTACGTACATCTTTTATCATGTATACTTCTTTACTTAATTGAAAACGTGGACTGACATCCACCAAGGGAGCCTATCACTTCCCGGATCTGCTTCTCGGGCAGTCCACCTAAATATCTTTTAACGTGGTCTTTTTCTGTCAAGCATTAGTGTCTCGTAGGTTACTTGGATCTACTGTGCAGATTTGCTCGTGTGCACCCGTCTTATCTACATCGACTTCCTTATCCATCTACATCTTCGGATCTTGTCCATCAGGTATCGATTTCATTGGAGTTTTTCAGGGTTTTTGTGTTTAGTTTGGTGCATTAACTTGGACAGGTAACAAGTGCGAAATCCTTGATCTACAAAGGAATTTCTTCTACTAGATTTGTTCATGGAGTTACATGCAAATAAGATGGGAAAGCTATAAGTACCAGCCCATCATTTTAAAATAATATCTATCCAATTTGATATCTGGCTAGTTTAGAGAAAAACCTTAGTTGTAACCAATTGTGCTCACTTCAGAGCACGAGGAATATCACTAATGTGCCAAAGGTCAAATTTAACAACTCCAAAACCAAATATAGAGAAACTTAAGGAGGTATTAATTCTATTTTCATCTGGTACTTTGAGCAATGGGAGGTGAAATTATTTTCAAGAAAATTTTCCACTCTCATTAAAGACCATGCTTACTGAAAAATAGATGATATAGTCCATTTTTTAAAGAAAGGGAAGTTGTTTCTCCCAATCATTTTCTACTTTTTAATCTTCCTTTGCCTTTGGTTAGGATAGGATTAGATTGGGTTTATTTATTTAAAACAAGTTCATGTGCACACTCTTCATGCTTCCACTTGGAACATGTCTTATTTTCTATGTTTGTGCATAGTCTTTGTGGCCTTTTTATTCATTGCATAGTCTAAATTAGAGCAAGTTCCATTGTGGAAACAAGGTGTTTTGGTGCAAAATCAAGGTATATCCCCTCAATCTTCAAGATCATATGCAAATCATATTTTTCCATGCTCCTTGGTGAAAAATTCATTTTTGGGGGGATAGTTTAAAATCAATTTTTGTAACTTCCAATAAATCAACTTTCAAGAGCAAGAGTAGTCATTTCTAGGACATCTCTAAGTCCATAGAGGTTTAGTGGTAATAATTTCAAGTTTCCAGGCTTGACTTCATGCCCTATGGAATGCTCAAAAGGGCCACTAGCATTATATATAGCAGGTATATGTCCCCATCAATCTTAAAATTATTATCCAAAATAACCCTTGGGCTGTTTTGACAAGTTCAAAACTCAATTTGGGACTTCAAAAAAATTGGAAAAAAAGGACATGGAACATTAGAACTTAGTATTCCACAAATTGAAGGAATTCAATATTCCATGGGTTCTCTTAACTCGCAGAACAAATGGAGCTCAGTTAGTACTTTGTATACTTTTTATTTAGTAGTGCTTAGTTGGGTGCGATGGCGCATCATCTAGATACAAGTATGAATGCTCACCCAAAGTGTGCATAATCACCAATTCCCTATTTATTTACTTATCAAGATGTGGTTTTCATGCATATCATCATAACATGAATGTAGATAACAACACAATATGGCAATGGAAACACATATAATTAAAAAAAACTACTCAACATAGATAATTATTTATAATATTTGAATTCCCATTACACCATATTGAGATATACTAACCTTTTAAATCCATACACAATTGTCTATCATAAAATAATTCATTAGATAGTCAAATTTATTACATACATGCATTGATCTATGTGCACAATCACAATATGTATAGCATTCACACTTCCATAAATAATCCTCTCCTTATGTACACACTTAGCATACTACTCTCATCATAGCACTCACATACCTAGCATCATAATCTCTATTAATTACACACACACTCTATTTACATGATCACACCACCTATTTATATAAGATGTGGAATTTCCCTTCACCCCTTACATGTGTTAATCCTAATAATAGGTATCCTAATTATAGGTTGTGTTCCTTTGTAACTATGTTTTATCTCTATTTTGAGCTACAAACAAATTTTCATCATCCATGCTTTGATCCTATAAATAGATGCCCTCCTTGCATGTGCTTTAGATTTTTATATATTCTCCTTTCATGTTACGCCATATTCTACTTTTTCCTATTTCTAGACTCTTCTAGGAAATTGCTTGTCATAAATCTCTCATGCATGCATGAACCCCTTATGAATTAAATTCCTTTCCTATGTTGTGTGCACCCTTGTGCATTGACCTTTCTTCAACTCATGTAATTGTGTGTATACTTCCACGCATTCCTTCTTAGTGTTTAGTTTTTTTTTTATATTTTTGTGTCCTCTTATGTGTAATTTTATCATCCATGCATGGATTATACTTAGCCATTTTTGTTGCCGAACATTACCCCACACTAGGATTTTTTTCTGACCTCGGAAATAACTTGATTCAAAGAATACACCCTCAAAAGAATGGCTGAAATAATGAAGAATTAAAAGAATAAATAATATGGGACTTTTCCCAATGAATAAAAGAATTTTTCATTATACGCATTCAAAATTCAGGCCTTAGGAGAAGGTAGAATAATTGTAAATTTCCTTTTTATATAGCCTCTATCTTTTCCATTCATCGAGCTCCTTGGTTGCCTTGTTAGGTGTTTCCTCCATAATGCTTGATACCTCCTCCAATGACACCTCCCTAGCCTTCTCCTTTAGATCTTTCACCACCAAATTCAAATATTAAGCCAAGCCTTCTAGGATATTCATTTTGGGCACTACCATTGGCTGAATTTCCTTAAGTCATTATTTTTTATTTTCACACATAGCCCATATTAATTTTCCGTTTTCTAAAATCTTCATAATCACCTTCTCACACTTGAGCTTATTTATTCTCATCCTAGATTGTATCTATTTTAATTCCTCCTATTCCACTATAGTGCATGTGTTGAGTATTAGAATAAATTACAAGAAGTTATTAAAATTTTCCTTGGCCCTTTGTGTGGCCTCCTTGTTCTTTTTTATTAATGCCCCATACTCCATAATTTTCTCCTCCACATTTTCTTTATTATTATTCTTCAACTCTGTCATTTGTTCCGTAGATGGCTCCAACTCATTCTTTACTTTGATTAGCATCATTTGAACCATTTCCTCTAGATAGTGTAGCTCTTTAGGATACTCTAGCATAGCTTGGTCGACCAAGTCAAGGAATGCTTTCGTAATACAGAAAAGTATATTTTTTACTTCATCATATGTGTTGGTCATCCAATTGTTCTCATCTTTCAAATCCTTTGCGAGCTTTTGAATTCATTTGTGTTTGTGCTTCATATCCTACCGCAGTATTTTAATGGCGACCCTTGTATCAAAGTTCCTTCACCCAACCTTTGATCCCATTTTGTTAAACTTGCTTCACATTTGTTCATCCACCAATTGTGTGGAATCAATGAAAGGGAATGTCATTCTTGGGATCATCTTTAGCATCATATCACGGTGTGACTCTCTAATTACTTCAAATTCAGGTTCATCCATATGTTTCTATTACTTACATGAGATCATATTTCTTGTGCATGCCAATGATTTTTTCTTTTCAAAAATTCCCTAATAGAATAAGTCCTCTATGGGTACTGAGTTTTGAAACCTAGCTCTTAGTGATCTATATACTTCTACTTTGGAACTCTACGAATCACACAACTATGTTGTTCTAAATTCAACTTTGGAAAATGACAGATTTTCTTGAAAAAATAGAGCTTCGTGATTGATTATCTAGTGCTATAGAAAGGAAATTATAGAGTAGGAAAGAATTCAAACTTCAATACCAACAATTTTATCCTGGAAACCTCCAATGGAGGAAAACCAGTCAGGAAGGGAAACTGCTCTTTCTTCCCACTTTTATTGGTCTAATATAGACAATTACATATTACAATAAGTATGAAAAGAAGCAACAATGTAAACCTTCTCTCTAATTACTTTTTTCTCTGCTTCTACACCTTGATCCTATAATTCCATTCCAGCACTGAAGATCTTGCTCATTATTCTCATTAAACTCTACTTCTCAATCTCTTTAGATATTCAAATGCCTATTCTCTTGTTCCTTTCATGAATTTATAGGTCTTCCCATGTCCTCCCATGCTCTCGAGGATGTGAAAGGGAATGGAAGGGAAGAGACATGGCTGGGTGCTTAAAATTCACATTCATTCGTGTTCCATTCTTCTTTTATGTTCGAAAATGACCAGACCATAGCACTGAGCAGACCAACGGTCTCAAGACCTCTGTCCTGGCTGGGCAGTGGTTTTAGGACCTCGACCCTTATAGTGTGATATTTCTAAAACCACTGCTCTACACAGAGCGGTGGTTCCTTCCAAAACCTCCATTTACCTCATTTTATTCATTTTTCTTATTTCTCCTTCTTGGTGCTGAAGGAACTGATGAACTGGTGTGTGTTTTTAGATCCCTATAGATCATACTTCCCCTAATTAGGAGGATTTTTGTCCCACAAAATCTTAGTGGGGGAGTGGTATAGGAATCAACTCCCTCTCATGCTCATTCAAGTACCACTAGGTCTGCCTTGGTGTTTTCTCTCGTCCAACCTACCAAGACTCCTGTAGATCTTTAGTTTGTTGCTCCACTGCTACATCCTTCTCTAAGTTACCTTGAGTAAAATCCTCCTTGGAAGGTAACTTCTATATATTATCTTATTTTTCATGCATAGATGGCATTAGTGGATGTGAGCTCTTGTAACTTGCTATCGCGTGCATCTTCATGAAGTATGGCCTAAAGGTTTCTTCTCCAACCTATTCAAGTATGGTGAAGTTACCATACTGTAGTGGTTTAGTCCTTACATGTATTTATCTCTTGAGATGGATTGGCTGAATCCTCTCCAAGTACATTACTACTATAGTCACCACCATTCCTTGTATCTCCTCTTCTTCTTATTGCCCCATGGTCAAGTCCAGTGAATCCGTAGGTAGATACAGTCTAACCTCATCACCTAAACCTTACACAATTATTTATTAATTACCTTATAATTGACTCCAGAGTGAAATTTAGGACTCCAGAGCAAAATTTTGTTTTGCTCCTTGAATGATTAGTTCCTATGGTGGATTCTTCTACAAAATTAGACAATTTCTATCCAAATTCTCCATCCTTTGGTCAGAAATATCCGTGCTCTCAAGTCCATTTTTCTTTTCTTCCAATGAAAGAAAACAAAACTAATAATTTTCCTGAATAAGTCTTGGTGCTTGGTTAGCACTTACCATAGCCTTCTTTGATTTTCTTCGACAAAAAGGAGTTCTCCGCAATCAACCTGATCTTTCTCTACGGTACGCGCACACCATCTCGACATTCAACAGGTATTCCTCCTAACCCTAACCTCATCTATTTTCTTCGGTGTGCCCCAATGTTAAAACTAACTCCATCCTTGACCCATCTATACTAGTTCTCCCTCTTTGTGAAAATGGCATTGCTGGCATACAAGTAAGGACTTTCGAAGACAATGTCAAATGCATCAAGTTGAATAATATCGACCTCTAATACATCTATGTATTGGGTATTTATCCCAAATAAAAACTTACACTTCCTTTTAACTTGTATTTCTACACCCTTCTTCACCCATCCCAATGGGTATGGCTGTGGCTACGCGTAAGTCTCTAGACAAAGTTTTTCTACAACCGCATCAGAAATCAAATTTGACTAAGAACCAAAATCTACTAAAGTATTTACCTTAGTCTTCTTGATTTGGATTCTGATTTGAAATAGCTTACGCATCTCTTCTTTTGTTTCTTCCCTGTACATGTTAGTGGCCGTGCATCCCAACCTCTCGTCTACATCTGAATCATCCTCAATCTCCACATCTCTTTTTGTCTTCACAATGGCCATGGATTTCTTGGAATCCTTGGTTCAGTGCATTGGGTGCAATTCCGGAGGTAACTTCCAACATGTGGCGTCAGTATGTCCATTTACATCATAATTCTTATCGAAACTCTTAGAATATTTACAAGTATGTAAAGCATTAGTGACATGTTTACCTTTTCATTTACCTTTACTACTTATCTTCCCTTATTCTTTGTCATGTTGTTCTGTTGACTGGTCTCCCTTTTGCTTCTATTTCTCCTTACTTCTTCTCGTCATCAATGTAGTATGTTTATATACAAGCTTCATTGAGATCCTTGGGCTTCGTGGAGATTACCTTCCTCCAAAGGTAAGTGTGAAGTCCTCCCAAATACTTGGTCAAAATGTCCGCATCCTCCAAGTCCATAATAAGCAACATGGCTTGTCTCCTAAATTTCGTAGTGTAGTCTTGCAAGATTTGACTGCTTACCTATCTAAAGTACTGCCACTTAATCATCATGTCAATATTATGGCTAATAGGATAGAATTTAGTTCTAAACAATTCTTTAAAACCTTTCTAAGTACTGAAAATAGGATGTTTCTTCTTCTCACAAGTGGCTAGATAGGTTTCCAACCAAACCAGAGTATGACCTTCCATTTTGAGACGTGAAAAGGTGATCCTTTATGCCTTAGTGACATTATGCACACTAAAGTAGACTTCCAGCTATTTTATCCATTTATCTAGTAATTTTGCATCTACTTTTCCTTCAAAATTCTATATTTCCACTTTCGTTTCAACTTTATAAGATGTATGTGCAGATTTTACCTTCTCACTTACAATTGGCATCTCTTCATGCTCTTCCCATTCTTCCTCTTCGTGGCTCTTTCTGATACCAAATTTTTCAGCTAGTTCTCGAAACACTGAGTCCATGGAATCTTTCTTAACCGAATCCATCTTTTGTAGATCTGAAATCTCTTCTTGTTTTCTATGTAATCTATCCATCATGGTCTCTAGCATCTCGACTTTACGGACCAAGTTTTCTTCTTCCATTTGAGCTCGAACTCTTTGTTTCCACTTCTTCGTAGAAATATCTAGCTTGCAAGCTAAAAATTATTCACCTTTGGACTTTGTCACTATCATACAAAATCACAAGAAATATTTGAATAACATAGTCTTGGATATATAATCAGTTCTAATACCAAAATGATCCGTAAACTTCTACTTTGGAACTCTACGATCATACAACTATGTTGTTCTACTTTCAACTTTGGAAAATGACAAATTTGTTTGAAAAATTAGAGCTTCATGATTGATTATCTAGTGTCATCGAAATGAAATTGCATAGTAGGAAAGAATTCAAACTTCAACACTAACAATTTTATCCTGGAAACCTCCAATGGAGAAAAACCAGTCAAGAAGGGAAACAACTCTTTCTTCCCACTTTTATTGGTCTAATATAGACAATTACATATTACAATAAGTATGAAAATAAGAAAAAATGTAAACCTTCTCTCCAATTACTTGTTTGTTCTACTTCTACACCTTTCTCCTATAATTCCATTCCAACGCTAAATATCTTACTCACTGTTCTCATTAAACTATGTTTCTTGATCTCTCTAGATCTTTGAATTCCTATTCTCTTGTTCCTTTCATGCATTTATAGGCCTTCCCATTTCCTCCCATGCACTGGAGGATGTGAAAGGGAATGCAAGGGAAGAGACATGGCTGGTTGCTTCAAATTCGTGTCCATTCGTGTTTGATTCTTATTTTTTGTTTGAAAGTGACAGTACCACCACCTTGAGTAAACCGGCGGTGTCAGGACCACTGCTCTAGTTGGGTGGTGGTTTCAGAACCTCTACCCTTACAAGGTGGTGGTTATTAAACCACTTCTCTGTAAAGAGTGGCGGCTCCTTCCAGAACCTCCATTTACCTCATTTTATTCATTTTTCTTATTTCTCCTTCTTAGTGTTGGTGGAACTGAAGAAGTGATGTGTTTTCCTAGATCCCTATGGATCACTTAGTACCTTTGCATGGTCATCAATGTATGAAATCTAGTTATCTTATGTAGCTTTCATGTGTATCCTCCCTCGGGAGTGTTTCTTATTCAAGGTCTCCTAAGCAATATTAAATTTTGTGTCACTTATTTCTCCTCTCACACTTATGTCTTATGTAGTTTCTTTGTCTTCATCTTCACCCTTTTCCTTCTCGTAGTCTAACTCACATTCCTCTTCATTGCATTTTCCTATGGCTTCCCACGTGTCACGCCTATCCTATTCATGATCATGGTCTTTTCCTTCTTATTAAATTTATTCCTATGTAGGTTCCTCATCATGCACCGGTACCTCTTCCTCCATAATTTTCTCTAATTCATCATCATCTTCACCATCCAATTCATGAATGATTAGAGGATCTTTCTTTATTGGAATTTTATATTTCTATACAAGACCTGGTTTTGGTGCTTCTTCATCTGAGGAATCATTTTCTATGTGCATGGCACTTTCCTCTCCATGATCCTTCCTCATCTTATTTCTTTTTCTCTGATCTAACTGCCCTTCATTCATATCTTCTTCTTCTTCCTCTTCAGGGGTTTTCTGACACATGTGCTTAGGAATATTTATTGTATGCTTCCTTGGTGGCTATGGCATATCAATTTCCTTTGTGTTGATCTATTTCCCATCCTTCATCTTAGACCACATGTTGACATGCACTATGCATGCCTCCTTTATAATTACCATGTAAAAATTGGATTGAGGTCTACATTGTCAAATTCCATGGTATCTAAATATGTTTCCTTATGTTCATACCCATACTTCTTTCTCAATGTATGGTAGTTTGTGTCCACTCTCTCTATATTAAAATTTAAGTGACATGCATCCTTAATCCTATTCATAATTCACTTAAAGTATTTGGTTATGAATTTAAATGGTAGTTTACACCATGGCCTCATATCTCCATTCTTCATCATAAACCACTCAAGGATGAAGTGTTACATCACTGCAAACTCTGCATGTTTTTCTAAAAGCATTGGAAACTCTCCAAACATGTGTTATTCCTTTTTTAATGCTTCACACATCCTCTTATACAATTTATTGGCATGCACCTTGTGTGGATTAATGATTTTACCATCACAATTAAATATGGAAAACCATTTTTCTAGATACTTGTCTTTAATTAGATGCACCCACATATTATCTTCCGAGCCATCCGGTACTCCAATTTCCCAAAATACTATCAACAGAAGAATTTATCCCTAAGTGATATTTTCCCCTCTTTCTATTTGTGTCTTTTCCTCCTCAATGATCCCTTCATCTATGTATAATGTGATATTGTACTCAGATTTACGCATCATTTTATGCGCAATATAAAGGAACTTATTATTTAACTTGTTCTAGCACTTTGAGGCTCCGAACTTGTAACTCACTAGGTGTGCAACCACTCTTGTGGTAGGATCATAATTCTTATCAACATTGAATGCACACATCCCCCTCTGATATTGTGACATGGTGGTCATTTCTTTAGTCTTGGTCTCTTCACACAAGTCCATTTATATTTGATCCTTAGAGTTACGCAAACCTGTAACCTTATTGATCATTATGGCAGTTAACCTCATCCTCCTACTCACAAAGTAGAAGTAATCCACATGCACCCTTGACATGAGCCACTGAAACAGGTGTGCAGGCCTCCAAAAATAAGGAAACTCAAATAATTGAACAGCCCTAACTTCTTCTAGGGTCTTGTGCACCATATCATCCAAGATAATTTTTCCTTTCGTAGTCCTATTTCCTAACTCATGTAAAATATCCTTAGTGATGTCTTCCTTGTGCCCCTATGCATGATGATTGTATTCATTAATCTTTCAATTTCATAGCTTTGATGACCAAGGTTTCCATATTATCACTTCTAGTGAGTATTGCATTTATTAAAACCAGTCTTTAGGAACCTCATCAACCGTCTTCTTATTGGTATTTGTTTCTCACCTTGGTACCGTTGTCCTTTCTTATCTGAATCGACCTTCAAATCTATGTGATGTGTGCCCTAAGTTTTAGAAATCGATTAATCTCTTTCCTAATCTGCTATTTTAGTCTCAACTATTCAAGCTACTACTCAACCCTTATACTTGCTAACTCAAACTTCTTGCCCTAGTTCTTCCTTTAAACCATCGAGATTTTGTGCCCTAGATCTATGCCCTAATCTATGAACCCTAGCTCTGCGTCTTCACTCATGAACCATAGCTATACATATTTCATTACAAACCTTCACATAGCTACAACTTCTTACAAGGATATCTCCAATGGCAATGTATTTTTCTCATTCATTCATCTTTTGTTCATACTTCGCACTTCACTCTTTTTTGCACAAGCTCTTCAATTCCATAATTTTTCAAAAGAAAGGTAATAATGACTTCACATGTTCCACTTTTATATATTTTCTGATTTCCAACCACATTTAATGCTCCTCACCTACCACCTCTTTTATCTTTTAATGCACTTTTATACTTTTCCTCACTTCTCCTTTTACTTTCTTCCACACACGGTAGTCCATAACCTTTTGGTGCACTAATACTTTCTAGGTTGTAGACCCTTTTATGCACATCCTCCTATGTCAAACACATTCTTCCTCAATGCTACTTGCCAAGTAGTCAGTCTTTTCATTACCTCCCTCCCATTACACTATGTGGATCTCCATACCTTTAAGCACCAACATCCTTAAGAACCTGCATACCTTACATGTGATCACAATAATACTATCTTTTTTCTCATTGAATTTTTCCACATGCGCACCTGCAACTATTTCTAAAACACTCTTGAACCTTCCTCTATGCACCTTTTTCTCATTCGGTCACGTTCTTATTAACCAACCTTCTACCAAGTATGATTTGAATGTGTTGCACACCTACATTTGCTTCACCCCACACTAAAATTATGTGTGGTCCTTTCTAAATTATTCTAACATAGAGTAATCATATCCTACATGAAAATATGTTTATTACAACAAAACCAAACAAAGAAAACAGAAAGGTAAATCTAATCTAAATGGAAAAACTTCCTTATTACAAACACATAAGAAGCTTATTTATAGTAGGGCTTCAGCATACTCCCATTGAAGTAACCAGGTAGCATAGTTTCATCCAACACCTATAACTTACATGCATGTGATTCCATTATCTTAGTTAATAAAAACGGTCCCAACCAATACACTTTTAGATTTCTGGTATGACGTGTAAACTTGGAGTCATACAAAAGCACCATCTTCCCCATAACAAAAGACTTATTCTTAATATGCTTATCATGTCAGACCTTTTATCTATATTTATATCTTTTGACTCCATCTTGTAATGGCATGCCTCTCATCCAACTGCATCATTTTATCAATGCACTCTTCTACTAATTTTTCATCATCAAGTGCTCCTGTGTGTGCAATACAGAGGGAGGGTAACATAAACTCCATGATAAAAAATTTCGTCATTCCAAACACCAATTGAAAATTTGTGGCCTTATTCAACCTCTTGTATGTAGTTCTACATTCCTATAACACAGTTGATACTTTTTCATCCCAATATTTTCTATCCACATCACAAATATTTTTCAAGGTTTTTCCCAAGATCTTATTGAAAGCTTCTATAGTACCATTAGCTTGTGGGTGATAGGGGGTATTCTTGTGGTTTTCTATCATGAACTCTGCTAATAATATCCTTATTGTATCATTCAGAAAATGTGTTCATCTATCACTAGTAAGGATCAATGGACAACCATACCCACTAATAATATTTTCCCATAGAAATATTTTTCTTGTTGTTATGGTGCAATCCTTTTTAGGTGCAACCTCTTCCAACCTTGTCAAGTAATTTATGCATGTAATGATGTAATGCACGCATGTCCTCCGCGTAGATGGTGTGATTGGTCCAAAAAAGTTAATTTCTCATTTATCAAATGGCTTTATGCTTTCTATAGGTCACAATGGCATTTCATCCCAATTTTTTGGCTTACCTATCCTTTGAAAATGGTCACAAGCATTGAAAAAATCCTTAATATCCTTATAGAGTGTTTCCCACCACAAGTCAGCAAGTAATATCTTGTGCATGGTTTCTTCTCCTACATAACAACCTCCAACTATTTCCCCATTTTATTCCTCCATTATATCTTTGTTCTCATTCTCCAGCACTCATCTACACAAGAATTCATATGTACTCATCTCATATAAGTATTCTCCAATCAACTAGTAGAGTGTCGTGCAAATTGCGAGCTGCTTCTTCTCTAGGTTATTCATACCTTGATGTGTAACTACAGTGTGCATGAATACTATGATTTCTTCTAAGTCAGTAGGCATGTGGTTTAGTCTAAATAAATGAGCATCCAACATAGTGTAATCTATGATTTACATGTCCTCACTAGATTTGATCCTTGACAAATGATCAGGTCCCAAATTGCTCTTTACAGGTTTTAGTATAACTAAGAAATTAAATTCTAGAAATAAAAAAGATCCAATGACAAATGCACCTTTGTAAAGCCAGTTATTGACCAAGTACTTCAATGTCATATCATCAATATAGAATATAAATTTTGTGGCGAATAATGATTTCCTAAACTTATGAAGTGTGTATATCATTGACAATGTTTTACACTTTGTACTTGTATAATTATTCTCAGTCGGTGTTACCTTCCTCCTCGTAAAATAGATGGGATGATCAACATTACCTTTACCTAGTTGTGCTAATACTTCCTCAATGGTTGTACTAGAGGCATCCACATGAACATAAAATTTCTTAATCTAAGAAGTTAAGTTTAAGATAGGTGTGGTAGTTAGTTTATTCTTCCAATTCTCAAATTCTTGTTGTTGTGTGTCACCCTAAAAAGGATTTCCCTTTGATTTTAACAATTATTCTGGTGGCGGGGAAATATTTACATACCCCTTGATGAATTTGTGCTAATAACTAGTATGTCAAAGGAATCAATGCACTTCACTCTAATTAGTTGGATCTTCTAACCTAGAGATGACTACAATCTTGGTTGGGTTTACTAGCAATCCTTCTTTACAAATGATGTGTCCAAGTAAAGTACCAAATGGTCTTGCAATTATAGACTTCTTAATGTTTAAAGAGATGTTAAGTTACCTGAATCTTTTAAACATCAATCTCAAGGATTCACAATGATCTTTGACTAGGCCATACACTGTCCAATCATATAAATAAACCTAAATAAATTTATGAATAAAGTCTTGAAATTCCTACACCACAATGTGCAAGAACACTTCTTGGTGCATTCTTTAGTCCAAAGGGAATAACTGTGTAAGCAAAATATCCTCATTCAGTTACAAAAGTGGTCTTTTCCTAGTCTTTTCACGTGATCTCAACCTAATTATAGCTTGAAAATACATCTGTAAATGAATAGACCTCGTGCCCTGAAACACCTTATAAGATCTCCTCAGTAAATGGCATGGGAAAAGGATCAATTATACAATAAGAATTCAGAACTCTATAATCAACACAAATCCTTATCTTTTCATCCTTTTTAATCCTATTAACCATGGGGCTTATCCATTTTGACTCTTTAATGGGCTCAATAATTCCTAATTTCATCATTTTATTAATTTTATCTTTTACCTTGACACATAAATTAGGATTCATCCAGTAAGGCCTCTTCTGAATTGGTCACATACCATTTTTTAGCATGATTGTCATTTATCTTAACGACAAATGCACACCCTTTAACTCATGGTATCCTTTAGGAAATATATCCTCAAATTTGTGTACTAGCTCAATGATTTTTTCAACCTTTGGTTCAGACCAGTAATCACTAATTATCACTTCCTTTGGTGAGTTCTCATTTCCAATATTAACTTTCTTGGTCTTCAATGGCACAAGGTATGTGAGCACTTTCTCATCCATGGAGTTCAATACTTCACACGCACCCTATTTTTCTTTCCAAGCACACCCCAACATGGTCTCTTTTGTTTCTACCATGTCTTTATGGGCTTTAGTATCATCCTCGCTAAACAACTAAATCATAAGATCCTCAACCTTCACGTTATCCCCTAATGTAATGCATCTCATAATATTTAGAGCTTCATGAACGAATGGTTTAGTAGAAAAAAAAATCAAAAGTATGGGTGATATTAGAATTTATCTCTCACCAATTCAGTGTCTCTTGTTTCAACTCAGAATGTACATACTAGGCACGCGTGCAACCATGCAAAGTAGAGTAAAAATTTTATACCTATAGATATGGTGTTAAAGCTTCTTTCCCTTATACCTAATGCCTCTCACAATTGTGAACATGTAAAATGGAAGAATTCTTTCCATCATAATCATGTGCCATTGAAGGGAGATTACTCGTCACAAACCTTGTGAAGAAGGCCACTTTGATCTTGTGCCATCCAAGTAATTTTTTTGTATGTGTATCCCACCAATACATCATTTTCCCTTGTAAGGTGCATACCATCATGTTTCTCATATCCCCCTCATTGTGTCATTTTTCTTCCGTTGTGCGCAAGAATGATTCAGGATTCTCTTCCCCAATATACTTTAGTAAACTATCCTTGCCCAATTGTATGATTGTCTATAGTATTATTACCCTTATCACACTACCTCAAACCTTGTAACCCAACATTTCATAAGTACCATGATCCCAATTATCAAAAGACATACTACTAGTATCATTGATGGACTGCATGTCTTCCCAATGAAGTACACTCTCCTTTAATGGACCTACATTCTCCGAGTCATGCACCATATGTGCATAGATTATCTTCTTCATTGATGGGCTCTGTGTATGGAAAAATTCTTTCACCATCCTTTGGTATCGTGACGCATTCATATTTGTTCTCAAATCACATTAGAAATTTTTGAAACATGAGTCAGCATTATTGGCATATCACCATGGATAGCCTAGTAGCATAGGGAAGTTATCTACTTCATCTAGGTTAAATACCTCAAAGTCACCCATGAGCTTGGCTCCCTAAAGTGTGATAGAAGCATCATTTAATACCCAAATGGGAATTAACATTGTCTTCTTATCTATATAAAACACATTTTAATATGGTTATTCATATTTAATTCCAAGCATCAAGGGTGAGAAAATTTACTTCTTCACCTATATCAATGAGGATATTATTACCAACCATCCATTTATCACTGCATCTAATGTGATTTCCTTGTCATATTTATGATCTTATGGTGATAAATTGTTATGAAGGATATAAGACTCCATTCATATACATATATGTGGTATCTTATCCCATAACCAATCTCCCAACAATTTTATGATGCTCTCCAACATGAACATTTTGCATACCTCCCTAAGATCATCAACATCCTTTTGTGGTAATTCAATATTCCTCACATGATCCCTCTCTCATGTTTACTCCTTTAGACATTGTATTTCTCCCTAGAGATCCCTAATGACTCCCATAATCTCATGATATACATCTTTATGTTGGCCCGTGTCTAGATATTTTGTATGCAAAACCTCTTCCCTTATGATGAATGGTCTTTCTTTCCCTTTCTCTTGCATTTTATCTACATTTGAACACGTAGTTACTAATAAAAGTTTAGGTTCAGCTAGAGCCAGCTTCTTAGGATCCTATTTCTCTTACTTAGCACATTCCACCTTAATCATAGGTTCACACTTATCCTTTTTCTTGTTTTTGAACATGTGGGCATACAAATATAGACAATCCTCAACCTTATATGCCTTGTGTTAATATGTGCAAACTTGATTCTTTGGGAACTCGTGTTGATAGTGATTAGAAGACCCATTAGTATAACATGTCCCTCATATAAATGTTCCTCAACCACCATGGCCTCTACTTCATTATCCACTTCTAAATGCCCCATTACCATTGTTATGCCCCTTATTATTCTACCCCTCTTGCACCTACAAGCTACTCTCTACATTGGCCTGGTGTAACGTTGTTTCAAAATACTCATGAATATGATCAATCAGATGACAAGTGGATATGTCATGAGTATATGCAACACATATTTTGCAATACATAGAGACATTATTCTAGGTAGCACATTGCAAAAGTGGAAAATTTTGGACATCATGGTTTTTATGAAAAATTTCACAAGTTACCAATACACACACATTCTTATGTGAATAGTTATCCTTTTAGTGTCCTTCAACTTCGCAATCAGTGTGCAACAATCCAATGTGCATCTCATGCTCTGAATTGGCAGATAAATTCTCAATCTAAGTGGCCATTTCTATAATATGGTCCTCAAGATATAGACTCACCCAAGTATCTAAATTCTTAACTAATTTTTTAGGTAGTGTTTCCTACAATGCCTCACACATATCATTTAATGTCTTATGTGATAGTTCCCTTCATAAAGGTATCAGAAAGCCTCCTACAAACTATTGTGCATGTTGGATTTGATTGATGTAATAAGAAATATTGGATAGAAAAGTATTTAAACATGCATCGTACTCTCTAAATATTTTAGACAAACCTTGCTTTATGTCCTTTGGTATGCTAATGCTCTTCTGATAAAATTCAGGGATATAAAACTCAGCAAAGAACGAAACACATAATGCATCATAATCTATGATTGTTTGATGTGGATCCTATGTAGTCAATTTTATCCACCTACTAACTCATAACCCCATTCAAGCCGACCTATCACTCAATGGGCGTTGGGCACTCACCCGAGGCACACACGGGTTCCAAGCCCCTTCTTTGTGTGAGGATTGTGAGAATATCTTGCCATTGTTAAAGGATTAGCTGCAGAAAAGTAGAAATTTATGTGAAAGCACAATATGAGCTATCATATCCTTATACCCATGCATGTAAATGAGAGAAACAACACTACATGGATTATGAAGAACATGTATGATTCATAATATGAAGAAATGAAATAGAGTTTACATCTATGAACAAGATATCAAGAACACACACACAGAAATATATATATGTATGTATGTATGTATATCAAGAGTGTTGAATAACCACCTTACATTCAAAAGGCCATGTCAGGTCAAATACAGTAATTGTCAATGATCTGGCCCATACAATATATGCTAAAACAAATATCTAGTTCATATATTAGGATTCCTAGCTATTCCCCCCTTATAAAGTTTATAGGCCCATCCCTTAGATATAATGACCTTCTTACAACTCCCTAATGAAAATCCCTAACCCTAGGGCCTCCTAATACTTTCTATAGAGCTTCCCCTTTTCCCCTACTATATGTCTACCCATTAAAATCTTGGTGTCTCTTCTTCTACCCGAGTATCTCATATTATAGGTCCAGTACCCACTACCATGCCTTCCTTCAGGAGTAGATTACATGCCAAGTGTCCATGTGGTCCTTCATTTGTGAATTTATCATGTTTTGAGCTCTCTAATTTTTGTAATGATGTCTTCCTAGGAATATTCCTTGTGTGTAATATCCTTTTCTTGACCATCAAGTCTCCAAGTTGGCACCTTATCCACTGGGCATGCCTAGTCGGGTCATGTTTTTCCTCAGGTTCCTCCAAAACGCTGAATATGGATAAGTCCTTAGATCCTGTGTATTGTCTCCTTGTGTGTGCCCTGGTCTCTCCTAAACCCTTCTTAAAAATCTTTTTCATGCACACTTCTCCCCGTGCACCCTTCTCTTTATTACTCCTGCACGCGTGCCATTTGGTACTTAGCTAATAATTTGGGGCCCAACACCACCCCATAGTAAGCTTGTTCTCCATCCTAAGAAACATCTTGCTTCCCCAAAGAATAAAGAATTATGGGACTCGGATTATTTGAATGAAGAATGAAAGAATGGAAGAATGGAAGAATGGGAAAATCTTCTATTGCTACAAGAGGAATGGGAACTCCTTCCTCATTATTGCCTCAATCTTCTCCTAGGAATCCACTTCACCTTGCACCCATTAGAGTAGGTCACCCACTAGAGTGCTCACCTCTTCAAAATTTAATTCATTGCCTTTAGCATTTAGCCTATCAAAAATCCCTTCCAGATGCTTGTTAATGTCATCTAGCACATCCATTTTGTGAGTTACCTAGGGGTATCGTTCCTTAAGTCAATTTTAATCAAACCTCGCAAGGTTTTGATTGCTTCCATTTTCTTCTAAACTTCAGTTAGGATTTTATCCCGCTCTACCTTATTTCCTTTGTTATATTCTTGGAATTCTTACAGATCCACCTCATTTGTAGCAACTAGTATACTTGTTACCCTGTCTCTATCAACATACTTATCATATACAACCTCAGCCATTCACACGGTGGTATGCATAGTGGCAAGGAGCTTAGAATACTGTACATTTGTCTCCTTGATCTTCTACTTCTCTTCCTCCTTCCATCGTGCCAATTCCTCTTATGTTGATTCCAATGTGAGCAGTCACCTTTCCATGGTATGGATGTGGGTTAATTCTTCCAAGCATTCCAAGGTTGACTCATATTTTTTCTCAGGTAGGGCCAGGTCTAGATGCTTCAATATTATAGCATTTTTAATCATCTCTATCTTTTTATAGACCTTACGCACCTTAGTATTTTCCTCCCTTAGTTTACGCCTTAACTATGCACTAATCAGATCCTCATGCTTTAGATCCTTGCTCTTGTCGGTGATCTCTTCATTCTTCTTTTCCATCTCTTCCTCCAAAAACCTTACCCAATCATTCCTTCCGAATAGTCTCACCTAAACCTTGACTGATACCTTGTTGAGTGCATTGTATACTTTATCATCTGATAATTGTTGACCGTTTATCAGGGGGTTCACTCCATTGGTCTCCGATTCCTTCATAAATGCCCCTTGGTTGACATCAAATTCCTTCTCATCAACATGGGACTCAAAATCCTAAGATAGCATCTTCCTCATATGTGGATATGCACCTTCTTCTTTGAATGAAGACCATATAAGGATTTGGTCTCTAGGCATTGTACTTTGGAAGTGTGTGTGTAGTACCTTTCATGGATCATTGATGTAACACATTCCTTTTTCCTACATCACTACCACATTGTTCCCTCCTATGGGTGCTACCTTTGGAAAGCTTATTGTTAAGCTGGAATCTCCACCCATGCTCCTATACTCCTTCCCTACACTCTCCTCCTCTATCTCTTTGAGCACTTCATTAGCGCTATGCTTCACCTCCTGATACACCAAGTCCTTTATTATTCCCTCTACTTCCCTTTCCATGAACTCCTCTATTTTATCCTTGGTGAGTCTTGGGGTCCTTTGATCCTTAGTTTTTTCCTCCTCACTTCCCCACTTACCATGAGCATCTCCTTCCTCCTCTGAGTCATGTACACCATATACAGGATGGTCATGAGAATTTTCATGCTCTTCATCATCCTTTTCTCCTCTTTAGGCTTCCAGGATCTCCATTCCTTCTAATTCCACCTCCTCTGCTACCTTTCACTTCTTCCTAACTAGTGACTCCAGTATAGGGGATTATTCCTTCTCATCTTCTTCAGCAAGTGACTCTTGTTTTACAGGGGGATCTTCTTCCTCTAGCACCTCTTCCTCAGGTGTCTTTTCTTTTTCCTTAATGAGGTACTTCTTCCTCCATGCATATGTGCTTGGCTTCACACTTGACTCCTACGCACCTACAAATTGCATTGTTTATGCACTCAATGCCTTTTTTTCAAGGGTTTCCTCTCTCTTCCTCTTCCTTAGCATGGCCTTCTTCCTCATGGTGGGGTCTTCTAGAATGGAGACATCATTCTCCATGTAGGATCCTTACTCATACTTGGGCATAATACGCAAGTATACCCTCACTTTGCTCCTTCCATAAATTGGCAGCGTCATACACCTCATGGGAGACCTACTTCTCCACATAAGTGCACTCCCTAGGGTATACTAGCCTTTTGTGTAGATCACTATGGTCTTCATCCACCTCGTTGAGGCCAAACCTTAGTCTTTTGGACTCCTTGAAGTGACTGACCCTAGCTTGGAAATATTGTGCAATGAAGGAGAATTACAGTTTACACAATGGGCTCTTGGTGTTGTTGGCCAAAATGAACCTGCCAATACAGAAATGTTGGAACACTACAAACTCAGTTTCTCCTTACACTAGAGATGGAAATTTCGTGAGTATTTTCCACTCACCTCTGAACGCGTCATGCATTCTCTTGTACCACTTATCTAGGTGTGCATTGTGGGCAGTCATCATGGTGTCACAAGTATATTTCTCAAATCTCTTAACCGGGGAGGGGTTCTCATCTAGCTACACTCATACAAATTTTTCTGGCCCATCGGGCACTCCAATTTCTAAAAATAGGATTTTAAGGAGGACATTACCAAACTTGATCTTCTCCTCATCACACATGTAACTGATGATCTCCTTCACTATGAATGCTGAGAGGTTGTAGATGGTTCCTTCTCAGAGTTTATAGCAAACCTTTAACCATGACTTGTTGATCTATGTCCACCTCTCCTATTCATTCAACTTGATCACTAAGCACATGGCCATCCTCATCACAAGATCAGAAATCACAGAAATGTTAAAGTACCATGACCCCTTCTTATAGTCATACCCCTCAATTTTATTTATGGTCTCCTTCTCCTCCAATTCATCATAAAATGAATCTCCCTCATAGGTAAGAACAATAAATTTGGAGATCAGTTGGTGAGTTATCCTCATCCTTTTCCCTGCGAAGTAGAAATGGTCTTCAGCCATTTGTACAACTGCTTGGGTTTACCAAAATAGGGAAACTCATATAGTTGCAATAATTCATCCTTCTCCATTTTCACCTTGACTTCATCGTCATAGATGGGCATTCCATCAGGTGTCCTCTTATCTATAGGTCTAACCATTTCTAATGCCATCTCTTTCTCTTTGGCATTTTTGCGATGGTTGTAATCACTTACTGTTATCTTCCTTACATGGGATACCCACTCCTTTTTGAGCAACATGCCATCTGGGTATTTCATCTCCACATACCAATCCTCATTTAAACTAGTGGAAAAAGTTTGTTTCCCTTTTCCCTTTCCCTTCTTTGGTGTCATATTCTTTTTAGGTTACTAAAAACAAAATCTTCCTCACTCCTCTTCCTCGCTCTGCTCAAATCTTTGGTTTACCTTCACGAAAAAATCCCTTTACTATCGTGCCCTAGCTATAGAACCCTAACATGGATGACCCTTCCATAATATGATGTACTCTCTTAAAACCTTCTTCCCTACGCCCATGTACTTCTTCATCTTTGGTTCATAAATCACACTAGTCATGCACTCAAATTTTCCGAATTTTTCCTTCACACAAATCTTCTTTACGGATGCCCTAGTTTGCAAGAGCTCTTGGATATCGTAATTGGAAGGTAAACAATAATGTTCCTGACCTTCTACTTATACCTTTTTTCTCATCTCCCACAGTAAATGTTATGCCACCTACCAGCATACTTTTGCAATAAAAGTGGATTTTCCACTAAAGCCAACCTTAAGCGCTCTTACCCCTGCACCCTATCATGTGCAAAAAATATCTATAACCTTCTAGCGCATAAAAATCCTTACTAACTAAACATCCTCACATGCGTGCTTGCAGCGCCGAAGGCACTTATTTTCTCCTTAAACTCATTTTTTCCCTCACCTACCTCATATTATTCCTCCACTTCTCATCCTTTGTATGTGGTATTTGTAAATTTATCCAGACACAAAATTCCTTTTGTCCACATTTTCAATGTGTGCTCTTCCACACTACGCACTTTTTTATCCTTCAATCCAGGCCATTAAAACACAACTTCCACTACCAACTTCCATTCTACTTTGCATTACTCCACCCCACACAAAAAAATGTGCAGTACTCTATGCATACATAACCTTTTGAAAATAATAAGTGGATATTGGCACAAAAGGTGTGCAAAACAACAACAAAAAAATAAAGGAACAAGCAACGAGAAAGGGAAACACAAGGAAAAGAAATGCATTAAAGGAAATCCTAAGCTAAATGGTAATACTACCTTATTTATGAATAGAAGGAAGAACTATTTATAGTAGGGCTTTAGCCTACTCCCATTTAAATGGATTGTTACCTATGTTCCATCTAGCACCTATAACTAGAAAGTTCCTAAATCAAGGATGTACAAGATTATATATGTCCCTAACCAATGGAATTTAAGTTTCCCAGGATGGCGCAGAAATTTGGAGTCATAAAGAAAGACCATCTACCCAACCTCAAATTATTTATTTGTAATATAGCGATCATGCCATGCTTTTTATCACTCCTTTTCAGCCTTCTTACTCCACCTATAAAGTTATCTCCTTTCATCAAACTACATTAATTTCTCCATGCAATCCTGTATTTCTTTTTCATCAGCTAATCCTCCTACACGCGCAATACGTAGGGATGGTAGCATGAATTCTACTAGTAACATAGATTCTGCACCAAAAACTAATTAGAATGGTGTGGCCTTGTTCAATTTCTTGTAGGTAGTCCTATACACCCATAGTACATCTGAAAATTTGTCATCCCAATCCTATCTTCCTACATCACAATTTTTTGTCAGCGTGGGACTTAGAATTCTATTAAACACCTTAGCAGTTCCATTAGCTTATGGGTGATATGGGGTATTTTTATGGTGGGCTACCATGAATTCTGCCAACAAGATCCTAAATGTCTCATTTAAGAAATGAGTACTGCTATCCCTTATTAAGCTCTGCAAACATCTATATCTGCTGATTATATTTTCCCACAAGAACCTAGTTGTTTTTGTTGCTATATAATCCCTTATAGGTGTTACCTCCACCCATATTGTTAAGTATTTAATGAAAGTGATGATATAAGCATGAACCAGTCCTTCACACAAAAGGTGAAATTGGTCATACAAAATCAATGGCCCACTTTTCAAATGGTTCTACACTAGCTATCGTCCTTAAGGGAATTTCATCCCTTCTTCCTAGCTTGCCAAGATGCTGGTAATGGTCACAGACCTTGTAAAACTCAATGAATTCCTAGTAGATCCTTTCCCACCAAAGCCATACTAGCAATATTTTTCACATGGTGGCATTCCCTACATAGTTTCCTCCTGCAATCCCACTATGTTCTTCCTCCATGATTGCAATGCACTCATGCTCTAACACACACAGATGAAAAACCTCATCGCAGCCTAGTTTGTATAAGTCGCCATTGATTAGCATATAGGGTGTGACACATATGACTAACTATTTTCTTTCCAAAGTATTTTTTCCTTCTGGTGCCACACCCATTTTTAGAAACCCAACAATATCTTCTAAGTCAGAAGGCATGCGCCGTAACCTAAACAATTATGCGTCTAACTTTACATTCTCAATGCTTTGGGCATCCTACCTTTAGTCAATCCTTGAAAAATAGTCAAGCCCTGAGTTACTCTTTCCTGGTTTCACAACAATTATAAACTCAAACTCTTGAAACAAGAAGACCCACCGACATATGTGCCCTTGCAAAATGGGCTTGTTCACAAAGTACATCAATGTCATGTGGTCTGCGTAGAATATGAAAGGTTTTACCAAAATATATTGCCTAAATTTTTGTAGCATGTAGATCATTAATAGTGCTTTGTGCTCAGTAGTAGTGTAGTTATGTTCTTCTAGTATTAATTTCCTACTAGCAAAACACAAGGGGTGGTCAACAATCCCTTATCCAGGATGTGCTAAGACTGCCCAAATCACCATCCCTGAAGCATCAACATGTACATGAAATGGCTTATCCCAAGAAGGAAAATGTAATATTGGCGCAGTGATAAGCTTATTCTTCAATGTATCAAACATTGTCTATTGCACCCTTCTCCATTGAAATGCACTTTTGTGTTTTAGTAACTTCTCCAATGGCGTAGCAATCTTGGCATACCCCTTAATAAATTTCTAATAGTACCCTGTATGCCCAAGGAATCTGTGCACTACACTCTAGCTGGTAGGCTCCCCTAATCCCATAATAATGGAAAATTTGGCTGGCTTCATCAGCAATCCTTCCTTACATATGATGTGCCTCAACAGGGTTCCAAATGGAGTAGCGAAGAGACACTTCTTGATGTTGAGGGATATGCGCAACTACCGACATCTTTCAAACATCAACCAAAAATTTTCAAAATGGTCTTTCACTAGTCCATACACCATTAAGTCATCAAGGTAGACCTAAAGAAACTTACGGATGAAGTCTTGAAATTCTTGTACCAAAATGCACAAAAATATAGCAGGCGCATTCTTCAGTTCAAAAGGCTTAACTGTATAGGAAAAACTTTTCCATTCAATGGCAAAAGTTATCTTTTCTTGGTCTTCTTTAGCAATTATAACTTGATGGTATCATTAGAATCCATCCATGAAGGAATATATTTTGCGCCCAACTACTCTTTCCAGGATTTCTTTGATGAAGGGGGTTGGAAAAGGGTAAATGACACATAGTACATTTAGGTCCTTGTAGTCAACACAGATCCTTATCCTTTCATATTTTTTAATACAAATGACCATGGGGATTGCCCATTTTGATTCCTCCATAACTTCAATTATGCCTGAAAGAAACATTTTGTCTATTTCCTCCTTGACTTTGATGTGAAGATTCAAATTCATTCGATAAGGCCTCTTCCAAATCGGGCACGCACCCTCCTTGAACTTGAATTTCATTTCTCCCAAGGATTACTGAATGCCTTTAATCTCATGGTATTCATGTGAAAATAATTCTTAAAACTCATGCAATAGATCAATGATCTTCAAAACTTCCTTCTCTAACCAATAGTCTCCAATAGTGGTCTCCTTGGGTTTTATTTTTGAACCGATGTTAACCTTATTTTGAGGGGTTCATGGTAGACATGTCCTTCCTCATCAGCACTATCAATAACTTCATGCATACCTTCAATATGGTTATCATCCAAACTCTCCATCTCTTCACCATTTATCATATAGACCATTTTTCCATTCTCTTTCTCCAGGCATGCATGCTCAAGTTGCACCTCTTCTGACTCTACCTCATGAAAGTGTGGTTCCAAACCAGCTTCACCCAATAACTCCAATATTTTATCCTCCACCATGGAACTATCTCCCATCGTAAGGTGTTTAACAACCTGAAACACCCTATCCACTGATGGTTTAGTACTCTGATATTTGAAATCTTGAAGGAGGTCAGTTGTCAACTCCTACCAATTTCCTGTCTGACGGCACATCTCTGAGTGAATATACCATGTGCATGCACATCCTTGTAAGGTGGAATACACCTTATGCACCCATAAAGAAGGTGGCAAGTCCTCTGTACCTTCCATCCATTATTTCTCACATGTTTGGATGTGAAACGAGGCGGGTTTCTTCCCATTATAGTATCGTATTGCAGTGGGTGCATTGCTTTATCAAAACATAATAGAGAACATGATTCTCACCTCACACCACTGTAGAAGGCTATCCTGATGTGTCACCCACCAATGCATTATGTTCCCAAGAAATTTATATATGAGCATCCCTCTTCTTTCGATCCTATTTGTCCATTGATCCTCCATTTCTTGTAAGAAATCATCAGGGTTGGCCCGTCCAGAGTAACTTGGTAACTTCTTTCCTCCCAAGTGCTTGAATGAGTGTTCCTTTTTCACCCTTGTAATAGAGCCTCTTAAATGTCACCAAATTAAGTCATATGTCTCATGTGCCCAATTGTCACATGCCACGCTAGTTGTATCACTCATAGATTGAGTGTCTTTGAACTGAATAAATCCTTCCATAGGGTGAATCACCTTAGGGTCCCTGATAGAGAACACATAAATCCTATCAAGAAATTCTTATCCCAAGAGCTCGGTATAGGGCATTAACTTCTCATCAGTAAAGGGGATGATAACATGTTCTTCCTTGTTTTCAGAACTTATGTGCCCCTTATTAAACCATAGGTCAACATTGTTCTTGTAACACCAGGGGAGCCCAAGTAATGCTGAAAATTTGTTCGCCTCACCTAATGCTAAGACTTAGAAGTATCTAGTGAACTTTTCCCCTTGGATAGTAATAACAACATCCTTCAAGACATCAATGGCAATTTCCTTTTTCTTTTTATCCATATATAACACATTCAAGAATGGTTATAATGGGGTCCTTCCCATTTGATGACATACGTTTAAAGTGAGGACATTCACTTCCGCGCTCATGTCAATCATAATATTTCTTAGAAGCCACCCATCCACAACAACATTCAAGGTAATCTACTTATCATAATCAAGGTTGTGGGGAGGAAGGTTAGCATGCATAACATGTCTCTCACGCTCTACTCCAGCACATGGTACCTTCTCTGATAACCATTATCCTAGCAAGTGAATTATATTTTCTTGCCTTAACATTTTACATACTTCCCTATATTCATCAAAATCCTTCTATGCAGCCTCAACACTCTTCCTTTTCTCTAGCTTCCTTGAATGGTCTTTCAGGCATTGAATCTCCTCTTGTAGGATTTGAATCACATCTATGGTTTCTTAATACACTTATTTCTAATGAGTAGGATCTAGATACTTTCCATGTGTCACCTCTTCTCTAAAACCATCGGTCTTTGCCTTGGTACTTCCTTTGCGTGTGCAGCCTCAGCTCGTGTCATAACTAGTATAGGCACTAGTTCCGACTTGCGCGTCACCCTTGGCATCCACTTTGAATCGGCCTTCTTTACACTTACCATTCCGGCACCTTTTTCCTTTCAGTATTGTTGGCTCATATGTTCAAATAGCTTTGGGCACTCCTCGTACTTGAGATTTTTCCACACCAAGAGCATTGTAACAAATTTGGGCATTCACACTTATAGTTCTTCAAAGACCCACAATTGTAATAGGTTCCATGCAGGAACTCACTTCTTCCTCCATGGTTACCATGACCATGAAATAATCCTTTGAAACCTCTTCCACACGCCCCTCCATCTATGTGCCCTTCATAGTGATGACCATCATCCTTGGAATTGTATGTGAGGCTAGTTTTCTACACACCAATATCAATAGCATCATGTATCTAGTCAATCAACCTACAATCCTTGGTGTCATGAGTAGTTGAGGTGCAAATATTACAATATCAAGACACATTTTTATAGGTCACACACTGCAATAGTGGACACCTACTTGCATCATGATCTCCATTGAAAATATCACATTCCACCATCATGGCATATACCGATCTCCAAGGACAAATGTACTTTATATGCCCCTCTACCTCACAATTAGTTCACCATAGGCCACTGCGAGTCTCATACACTAAGTTCGCATAAACCTTCTATAGTTGATTCATCATTATAGAAATCCAAGCTTAAAGAAAAGGGCTAACACTGGTATCTATTATTCTAACAGCCTCAGCATGTAGGGCAATATCTAATGCCTTGTGTAGGTCTTTGAAAGTCTTGTGCAAAAGTACTCTCCTAAAAAAAATTATCAACCCTCCAAAAAACCATTAATAATGCTAGGAAGGATGAATATCATAAGACAAATTTGATAATAGATTCTTGAAATACACATCATAATTCCACATGCTCTCTCTCATACCTTGTTCAATCTCCTTCAGCACGCTAATACTCTTTTATTCAAATTCATTGATATGAAATTTACCTAAGAAGACATTTTATAGTGTGGTGTAATCTACCACTATCTGGTGAGGGTCATACTTCTGGTACCAACTATGCATACATCCTTACAACATTGTTGTAAATTGACTTTCCTTATATTATGAGGTAGTGATCCCCTTTGTGCACCATAGCAGCTCACACTTGTGTACATGCTCTGTAGCATCCTCAACACCTTTTTAGTCTGGTAGATGTAAAGACATTTCAAAAAAACTTGTTGAGGTGGTTGAGACCCTTTCCCACCTAATCCAGAACCTTGATTTCCTTTAGTGTTACCTCCACCATTAGATCCACTAGATCCACTAGGTTCTTTCCCTCCTAACCCACCAGATCCCTCAGATCTGCTAGGTCCACCATGTCCTCTAACTCCTATACCACCAGATCCACCTCTTGTAGCTGGTAATGGTCCTGAAGTGGCCATGCCTAGTGTCCCCAATGTCCCATTGAAATACGTGCCAATGGTTTGTGATATTGCACCACTATCAGATGTATGTTCTATGTCACTTATAGATGTGATACCCAAGCTTTGTGTACTCATACTTTTCCAAAATTACATTTTATATAATATTTCTCTAAACACAGGGAATGATTATGCAAACATAGATGTACCAGATGAAAAAATATATCTCCTAGGTGTAGATCAGTAACTCCCACTAATACCAACTATGTTAGCAATACTTATCTTTGTATTTTGAAGACTAAGCACTAGGGGTTGGTCACTAGGAGGATTCAGATGTGCGTCGATGGCTCTCCTTTCTCCCAGTGATGAACTCTCATCAGAAGTTAAAGGGGTATCTCTTCCACGTTTGTTAATATGGGGTAGCACAGACTGCTCATCCTCCACATCCTCTGCGTGAACCTCAATTCCTTCTCACAACATCTACCTTCATAGATCCATCACTCTTGCAACCTCACATTCTCTACCCAACTCACTTTCACAAGTTTCACTATACTTGAGTCATCTCTCCTCTCTCTCCTTTTCAGCTGCAATGTTTGCCATCTTCCTTAACCCTAGCTTCCTTGCCCAACGCTCAAAAAAATATTAGTCGTCCATAGTAAATGCTTCCAAACTTATTTTAATGATCAAGATCTTTATGGCTAAATGGATAACACATAAAAATGATCTTATAGGCTCCCTTCGGAACTCAAACTCAACAACCTCTAGACAAGAATATGTAGAAATAGCATATTCAAGGGTATAAATGGACAACACTCTTATCCACCAATGATCAACAACACGTGTCCAAGTTAGATTAGTATCCTATAACAACTGATTTTCATCTTGGGTGCACATGCGAGATCTATAATACCATCTTGATATAGATATGTACACGGAAATCCATTCATACAACTCCACTGGAAAACAACCAAAGAAGGTCTCATACAAGTCATGACACATGTTCTCTTCTACCCATCGGCATGCATCAAACTCAGGTCTAGTACTAAATTTTTAGCAAAATCATCCTCTTTACTCTTAAACCATGCTTTGATACTTTCCAGCATCAAGCGCTCTGTCATCATGCATCATTCTCACATTAGCTTTGAAAAGAGGTCCCGGTAAGGGAACGAAGATGTAGTCATTTTTATCCACCTACTAACTTATAACCCCATGCACATTGGCCTATCACCTATCAAGCATTGTGCACTCACCTGAGGAATGTGTGGGCACCAAGCCCCTCCTTTATCTAATAGTTGTGAGAATATAATTCCATTATTAAAGGATTAGCTGCAGAAAAGAAGATATTCATGTAAAATCACAACATGAGCTCTCATATCTTTATACCCATCCATGAAAATGAGAGAAACAAAACAACATGGATTATGAAGAACATATCTGATTCATAATATGAAGAAATAACACTAGGGTTTGCACCCATGAACAATATATCTAGAATATATTTATATATATATATATATATATATATATATATTGATCAAGAGTACTAAATAACCACATTACATTCAAAAGGACATACCATGTCGAATACAGTAATTGTCAGGGATCCATCCCATACAATAAATGCTAAAACAAATATCAAGCTCATATATAAGGAGACCTAGCTATGGCCCCCTTATAAATTTTAGAGACCCATCCCTTAGATATGAGGACCTTCTTGAAAATCCCTAATGAAAACCCCCAACCCTAGGGCCTCTTAATACTTTCTACAGAGCTTCCCCTTTTCCCCTACTATATGTTTATCCATATATATCATGGTGTATCTTCTTCTACCTAAGCATCTCTTCTTAAAGGTCCAATACCCACCACCATGCCTTCCTTCAGTATTAGATTGCATGACAAGTGTTCATATGGTCCTTCGTTGATGAATGCTTATCCTGTTTTGAGATCTCCACTTTCTATAATGATGTTTTCCTAGGAATATACCCTACATGGAATATCCATTTCCTGACCATCTAGTCTCCAGGATTGTACCTTATCCACTTGACATGCCTAGTCATGTCACATTTTTCCTCAAGTTCCTCCAGAACGTTGAATATGGCTAAGTCTTTAGATCCTATGTACTATCTCCCTGTGCATGCCATAGTCTCTCTTAAACCCTTCTTAAACCTCTTTGTCATGTGTGATTATCCACGTGGATCCTTCTCTTTATTTCTCCTGTGAGCGCACCTTTTATTACTTTGCCAATAATTTAGGGCTGGACATCATACTTCATGTACCAACTATGCACACATACCTGAAGTGTTTTTGTGAATTGACTAGTCTTCTGATATGGAATTGTTATTCCCTTGCCTCTCCATAAAATTTTACAGTTGTGCATGTTCTCAGTTGTATCTTCGATAACTCTATATTGTTGAAATTGAAGGTACATCTCAAATAAAGTCTAAGGGGTTTGTTTTTGTGGCCCTTATCCTAGAGTTGGGCCAGATCTAGAACCTGAGCTTCTACTAGGATTTCCTCCATGCGGTGGAGGTTCTGAACCCCCCTGAGTCTCCTATTGTGACCTATGAACCTATAGAAGTACTACCATACATCCCCGTAGTAGTGATGAACTACATGCAAACCATTTTTCCTACTACTCCACCTATAGGATTACATCCAATGGGTAGCATGCCACTAGTTTTTCTTTACAACACCCTTGCAAAATTGCTTCCAAATAAGGTTTATCTAAACACAAGATCCTATTGCTTTGTTATGTGTGCTTCCTTAATCTATTGTGCCTCCTAAACAAATACTAAAACATAACTACTTGTATCTCCAACCCAATGTGGTGATCCTTGATTTTCTTCTTGATCACCTTCACTATGATGATCTTCTACAATAAATTTAAAATTTCAAACACCATGTGCAAGGGATAGGTGGCTAGGTTGGGTCATATGCACACCAATGGTTCTCATTATCTCCTCAATTTCACTCTCATCAAATTTCTAAGGGGTCCTTCTACTGTGCTTCCCAACCCCTAGAAAGATGTGATCCTTTGGTCCCTTGCCTTCTTTAGGGTTTTCATCACAATTTCCCAATATCGTTCATCTCATTCTCAATGGCTCTTCAACTTCCCTCTCTCATGTATCATTATACCTACAAATTATTTATTCCATTTCCCTTTCTTATTCTTGGGCTAAGTACATCCTTCCACAACCCAATTCCTGCACCTCCATGTAGTGGGATTTTATCCTTCCATTGGTACGTTCTCCATTCCCATTTCAATCATCAATATTTTGATAGCTAAAGGTGTCACACATAAATATGATCCTCTTGGCTAGCATAAAAACTAGAAATCTACTTCCTCAAGGCATGATTATGTCAAAATATCGTATTCCAAGGTATAAATACGTAGAACACCTTCCCACAAATGATCTACAACTCTTATTCATGGCACATCCATATCAAAGAGTTATTGGTAATCATCCTAGCTCCACACTTACTTTCTTCCTATCCATACACCCCTGTTATGTGTGTAAGTTGCTAAGTCAATGGTATAATTATACAAGAAAGAAACTGAAGAGTGTATCATGCAAGCAATTATATAATTTATATTACACGCATTTACATGCAATAAAATTTAGTCAAGTGTTATATATTTGAGCAAAAGTGTCATGGCCATCGTGTACCCAAAGCTCAATATTCTCCAATGATATCTGAAACATAATGCATACACCACAACTTGATGAGGAGAAATAAAATAGGTCCCAACAACAAAATCAACAAGTAGTCTTTTTGTTAACCAAATATTAGTTTGGAACTAGTACTTCATCCAAAAAAAGGTCTAAATGCTCACCCAAAGCACATGTAATCACCATGTCCCTCTTTAGTTACTTATTAAGATGTGGTTAGATTATAAATAATCATCATAACCATTACAACATGAATGAAGATACAACATATCAAGTAAAAGAAATGAAAACACATATAATAAGGAAATCATTCAACATAGATAATCAATAAAATTATTTGAACTCCCATTATACCATATTAAGATATGCTAGCCTTTACAACCCAAATACAATTGTCCATCATAAACAATTTTCATTACATAACGAATAAATTATAACCATGAGCTAAACAATGCACTCATATAGAATAACTCATGTGTACTTAGACACTTTCCTCTACATTATCAGAACCACCTTTACATGGAGTACTACACCTATTTATATATGGTGGGGACTTTCCATTCACTGCTTATATGTGTTTTTCCAAATAATATGTGTGTTAGAATTAGGCTGCATGTTTTTTATAGCTTGCTTTAACAATAGATCGAGTTATAAATAGCTCAGCCTCAACATGATTTAATTCCTAAAAATAGGTCTTCTACATGCACTATCCTTACCTTTCCATGAATTTTCTTTTATATTTCCACACCTTTCTTATATCTCACATCATCTTTCTTTCTTTACTATTTTTTATCCTCTGTTAGAAAATAGATAAGTCTCATAACTTTGTGTACATGCGCAAACCTTGTGTACACCAACTCTTCTTTACATTAAACACAACTTTTTGCATTGACCTATCTTCTTGTGCACATGCTCCTACGTGTTACGTCTAAAATCTACATATCTTTTTATTTCTGGTGTTTTCCTTCCTACTTATGGTCTCCATCCTCTATGCATATCTAATACTTAGCAATTTATTAGAATTAACGGGTCTTGCTACACTGATCTAAAGACTTTTTTTGGATGGAGATTGTGTGATGGGCACCCCATTAGGACCTATTAGAGCTTAAATATACACCATTCCCAAATTAGATTGACCTAGGGATTGAGACAACATGGGACTCGAATTGAGATAGACCTCCAGAGAAGGCCGAATTCCTCTACCTATTCCTAAGGATAAAACTACTCCTAGAAACAGCTACCTAACACTAACCTAAAATGTCAAGGGACCAAGGATAAAAGGAGATGCATGAAATTGAAATCCTAATCTAAGGGAGGTGATCGCACTGAGAACAGGGGTGGAGACATTCCTAGTGAGTGAAATTGGGATTAAAATGAAGTAAGAGAGGGTAGACAAAAGTGCCACAATAAAAAAATGGTTTTCAAATCTCCATTTTCATGGAGCACGTCAGATTTGAGTCCTGCAAGAATTAAAAAGTATGCACAATATATCTGTAAATGCAAATGAATTAAAAGTATGCAATATAAAACAAGCTAGGGTAGGAAAATCCAAAAAGCATGAGTTTTATTACTCAAAAGAATGCACAATCCATTACAAAATAGAAATAAGGAAACAATTATTTAGAGAATGCCTAAATTTGAGGCCTACAACTCATAATATTGTTGGAAATTTTTTGGAGTTACTTTACTTTTTCATAAAATTCCCCTAAAAATGAGGAGGTTTAAATATAAATAGAAAATTTACCTCACCTACCATGCATTAATTTCTTGACATGTAGTTGAGCTCCCCAATACTACAATCATTAATCAATGTGCAATGAATGATCTCATTTTACTCTCCTTTTAATCAATTTTTAATGCATTTCGTGGCTTTTGTTTGATCTAGTATAAGTTAGAATGTAATTTTCTATCTTTTGTTTAATTTAGTTCTAACATCTAAAAACTCCATAATTCCTAACAAATGTAAGGAAATTAAGTTTTTGGAATAAAACATGTCATATTTGGTCAGATAAGCGAAGTATGAAGAAACCAAGACCTTTTTGAGGAAGTTGGCTACAATGCGGCTTGGCTCTGAAGGACTTCATCACTTAGCTCTGAAACTCCATCACTTAGCTCCCATCTATCACTCATCTACAGAACTCCATCACTTAGATCCAAAACTCTATCACTTAGTTCTAGTAACTCCAACACTTAGCTCTAAATATCCTTAGCAGATTAGTTTCAGAAGGATTCCCTTTGATTTCATGGAACATTTTTGTAAATACTCCTGACTAAAACAACCCACTTAAGACCCAAGAAACAACCTAGAATTACCCAAGGAAAATTATGGAATTCCACATTTTTATTTATTTTTTAAATGACATCTACAAAGGTTTAGTTACACTAGGCAACAACTGTCACTAACATAGTTATAGAACAATTCTAGTCTACTAGAGTATACTTTTCTTTTACTTAATAATTATCAGTCCAAAATTTAGGGTTAGAAAGATTCAATTAGGTTCAGAGGGTAAATTCCTCACCATACCCCTACTCTCTAACAGGCTTTAGAGTTTCAAATTTATTTTTCTCACACTTAACGCATTCAAAATTTCCCTAAATCATTCCCATTGGATAGGAAATTTCCTCACCTTTCCAATGATATAAATAAGTCCTCCTAACACCTCATAAAACTCAAGTTATGGGTTGGCGAGCCTTGGGGTGAAAATTTTCCCCCAAGAGCGGGCCTATGGGCCCAAGGATGAAAAATCACCAAAAAAAGGACGAGTTGGCGGGCCACGGGAAGATATTTTGAAATTTTTTCCTACACGGGGGAGTAAAATCTAATTTGTGCTCCATGCCCCCTTGGGTTTGCCAGGGAAACGTGTTGAGCTCCAAGCCAAAGCGAGGAAGAAAATGAGGGAAGGATGGGGCAGCGGAGAAGTGTTAGGGAGAATTTTCCAAAGGGGAGGGTGAAAAGGGATAAGTTTGATGTGCGGGCCCAAGCGTCCGCGGAACAGGATTTCTCCAAGGCAAGGGCGGGAGTACAGGGCCGCGGAGGAAGTTTGACAAAAAAAATCTAAAGGAGAAAGAGGGTAAATTTTCCAAAAGGATAAAGTATCCCCGTGCCTCCACCTGATGCCACATGGTGGCACCCTACTGGCTAAGGGATTGGCGGGGATGTGCGGAGGAAATTTACAGAAAAATTTCCAAAACTATTTTTGTGAAAACATAAGTTAGAAATATGGTGTCACACCTCCACCATGCCTCATGTGGCCACGTGACCTCTTGGTTGGCTTTAGGCTGGTGGGGAGGTGGGGAAAAGTTAAAAAATTTCTCAAAATTTTTTATCTAAGTCCCAAGGGAAAAATTCGGGCTGCGGGCCCGCTAAGGAGTGTTTTTCCCAAAACTTTAATGTCAAGTGAAGAAAACTTCAGAAGGCCATAAATTTTGATAGAATGCTCAGTTTTGGGAAAACGAAGACTTTTTGGAAATATCTCAATGCCCTCTTTGCACATGAATCATAAATTTTAGATTTTGATAAAGTTTAAAGGGTCAATTTTAAGAAAATGTTCTGCATGATTTTTAAAAGCCAACTGGTCAATTTTAGCTTATAAAATTTTGTTCAATTTGATCTCCTCCTTCACTCAACATGCCAAACAGACATGGAGAATTAATCTGAGAAGGCTTTTAAGATGTATTTGAAGGGTAATTTTTCTCAAATTGATTTCCAATTCAAATTATTCCAACAATCTGACAGCAAAAATGACTGTGAAAAGGTTTGGGCCCGATTTTGCAATGTTTTAAATTATTTCCTCAAGTGTTTTTTTGTCAAATTGAGTTCATTGATATCATAACATGCTAAATTTTAATGTTTCAATTTGATTATTGTGTGCAGATTCAAACTGTTCATTTTAGATAAATTATTTTCCAGTTTTTAAAATTGAAAACAGAGATCAATTTCTGAAGGGATCTGGATATTATAATTTTTCATCATTCCAAATGCATGGAATTTTATTTCTAATCCTAGTCAAATCCATTTAGTTGATTCAAATCAAACCATTACTAGACCTAAAATGCAAAGTCTGATTTCCAATTATGTCATACATTTTCAAAAGAGACATAGTAATGTTGTATTCCTTCATCACATATTTCTTTTTTTTTCCATTTTCCAACCAAGGATTTCAAATACATTAATTTAATCAGTTTAATAATTTCATTCTGAACACAGGTAAGGTAACTTCCATTCATTCAATGAATCTTTTACAACTCCTTTCATGTATATATATTTTCAAAATATAGCATATCAAATACATGTCTCTTTTTTTAATAATAACAGAACATAGTATAAATATCTTTCACATTTTGAATATACAACTTTCATAATCAATTACAAACATCTCTTCTTCACCAATTACAAACATCTTTCCATTTCACAAAATATATTAAAATTTCATCCACTTCGAAGTGGAAAAGGTTACAAAAGAATTCTCATAAAGTACTGTCAAACTATATTTTCCTCTACTCCAAAACATCAACATGCAAGTTCCCTTTTCTTCCAATTTGATCACAAAAAAAGTGGGGGAAAGGCAACACTCTCCACCCAACCAAGAAATCTAGTGAAGAGGAGAAGCCATCCTTCTTCATTGGCAACCCAAGCCCCAACCACAATGCAATAAGAAGGTGTGATTTAAAATCATGGCAATAACAGACTTCCACAAAACATACACACAACATTATTTCAACATGCACATTTCAAAATTAAAACATAGTCCCAAACAAAGCAGTAGTTTTGCAACCACATTGAAAACATCACACAAAACTCAAGCTTCTTCATTGCAAGCCAAAGGAGTAAGAGCTATGGAGGAAGCTTCTTATACCTCCCAATGGGAATTGGGCATCCACCTGTAACAAAACTGCCAATATAAATCATTCATATACCCTTATGCCCCCCACAATCCCTCGTTATGCCCCCCCACAAAATTTCCTTATGCCCCCCACAAAGTAAGAAATGCAAGCTATTTTTTTTCCATGGTGGATCCCATAACCCAAACTCCCTCCACAAGAATTATGATGCCATTGGAATTCCTTTATGCCCCCCCCCCCCCCCAAATGGATTCCCCATTGCATTCTTCTACACCATTCCTATGGCAGTCTACCCAAATAGCCAATAAGCACACAAAACATTCACCATTCACACAAACACAAAAATAAATAACAACATAAAAGAAGAGCTAAGATCCTACCTCTCCATGGTAGCTTTTGTTCCAACACAACAAGCTTTCAATGTCAAATACAGTCCCAAAATCAACAACTCAACAAGCATGTAAAGTTCTCCAATCTCCTTCCAAAATCAAAAGCTCCAAAACAACAAGAAAATTCACCCCCCAAGGAAGCATGCAAAATGTTTCAACAACCCAAAACAAAGCAAAGACTTTCAATTTTATAGAAGAGGGAAGAGAATAGGATGAGGTGGATCCATGTAGGATGCCACATCACACATCATCAACCCCAACACAAAAGTCAAATCTCATTCCCCAAAGCACAATAAAGAGGTGGGTGAATAATATGACAATTTACTTCCACACTCCAATCCAATCCACACCCCAAAGGACTGAATTAAATAAAATGTAAGAAGAGTGCAATTAAAACATGCGGTTTGATTTAGAAAAATGCATTTAAAAGGTCTAAAATCAACCCTTTAACCATAGGTATGGTTGGTAAATAAAAATTAAGAGGTATGGGACAAGTTTTACTTGTCCCACAAGCCTCTAAAAACAATCTCCAAGGAAAAATTTGAATTTTCAAAGAGGTGGAGTGTTTCATACTCCAAAATCTGACTTACACAACTCTTACACATACTTACACATCACTTACACATGCTTACAAAATTTAATACAAAAATCCAACAACTTCTAATAATTACTTCCTTATGTCCCGAATTTAATTAATTTATTTACTTTTAACCATATGTTTTCTCACATTAATCTATCCACAATTTAATTAAATAATAATGAAAGGGTGACATGCATCACTAATATAAATACATACAAACAATAATAAAAAGGAAACACATTAATAAAATACACAAAGCCCCTTGGTCACATTCAAAGGTAATCCCCCTGTGGGAATCCCTAAAAAATATAACACACACACACACAAAACATGTTGCCATGGTGACCTTGTTGAATTCATCTAGAATTTCAATGTGGTTGGTCTCCAATCTCCCGATGTTTGTTGTGATATTTTTAACCTATAAAAACACAAATACCTCCTTCGGCCTTGTGGCCATATCAGAACATCCAAAATGAATATAAATATAATTCCAAAATCATCAATATATAAATGAATCAAAACAACATCAAAGACAATCAACTATATCTTTTATAATTTAATCAACAACTATATCATCATCAATTTTAAATTTCCATTTTCTCAGGTTTACTCAAAATATCCAAATACCACATATCCTAGCAACATCCATAAATATATATATATATATATACATCTATATATATAACCATGTCCAACATAGTATACCAACATCAATGTATAAAGTGTCTCTAATAATCATCATGCATCATATAAGAATCAAAGTCAACAATAATACATGATCAATTATCTAACATCATACTAAATCAAAACTATAATAATGTCCATAATATAGTCAGCAGTATCATGATCAAAATCAAAAGTGTTGAAGGGAAGTGGGCACTACACACTACTTGAAAAACACAAGGCATTTGTGAAATCGTCCTTGTCAAGCACAGGTATAATTGTTCCACCTTTCCTCCACTTCTGTGAAAACTTGGTTTCTTTAGTCCAAGAACAAAATAATTAAAGAAGCTTTTTAAGGCTCACATGGAACATTCTCTTGTTCCCAAAGTTCTTAAAAAATCCACCTGGGCTAACTGGGAGTTGATTTTGTTAGTGTGAGTTATCCTATGTGTCCTCCTCTCATGTTGGAGGGTCATCTCACATGGGTTAGGTTTAGGGTTTCATGTGTGTCATGCACTAGTGTTGCTCAGCACCCTATATGTACCCCTTTTCTATTCATTTATGAGCATGCCAAGACACTCCGATGTCTTTCTTCTATGTAAGCTTTGTTTTTGTTGTGCAAGTTCTTCCATTACTGATCATTTTTTCCTTGCTATCGTTGGAGCTATCACGATTCCATTGGAGTGCAACTACTTCGTGGTGCCTCATTTCCAATTTGATTCTCACAAACTCTTTTCATGGTATTAGAGCTGAGATCAGGTAAACATGCACTCGATTTTTTTTTTGTTGTAATTACTCTTACTTGGTTTCGTTATTTTACTCTGCATGCAAGTTTTTTTATCACTATTTTCTGGAAATTATCTTGCTAATATCTCTAGCAAGCTTTCTCGGAAAGTTTCTTGTGCATGTTATCTGTGGTTGCAGGATCCTTGAGTTATTTATTCATGGTTGCTCATCAACAAATTGTTGTCCCTCTGACCATTTTTGGACTGTTCAAACTGCCATCACTATTCATTCATGTGTGGCCTACATTTTTTCTTCATTCCAGGCATTTTGTGGACTGTTCCAGGCGTTTTCTTGGACCTTCCAAGTGTTTTTTTATTGTTCAAGATTTTTTTATTGTTTAGGCATTTTTTAATCATCTACCACATTTTTTTGATTATTCAAGCATTTTTTAATCATCTGCCACGTTTTTTTGCTTCACAAGGTTGTAAATTACCTCTACCACACCAAAAACGGCCTGCGACATCTCTTTTTTGGTGTGGCCTGTTAAAACTTGTGTTTTTTGGGCGTTTGCATGGACTTTTGCTGTTGTTTCATGCAAAGGGCTGCCTTATAAACAAACGCCTCCTTCAAAAACCTCTACCTTGCTGTCCACGCACAGGTTCCTTTTTTTTCTGAGCTGGTAAGTGGCTGGCCGTTTTTTAAAACAATCACTTCTTTTTCCAATCTACGGGTGTTTTTTTTACATATCTTTCTTTATTTAAAGGTTCCTTCTAATTCATTTCAATCTTTAAAACAAATCACGGCATGTTCTTTTTTTTTTGGTCTGATCAAATTCAAACATGCTTTTTTTTAAAACAAAAAATCAAGCAACTCTTTTCATGGTAAGTTTTTTTTTAAAAAAAGTTTCCATATATATTTAAACAAAATATTCATCTAAATATTCATTAGATTAGATCTAATTAGATTTAATTAAATTAGATACACTTTTATTTAATTTCACATTATTTAAACTATATTTTCTTTGGCATTATACAATTTGGTTTTTGGCTTGTTGTATTTCTACCTTCCATCGAGTGCCGAAAACGAAGGGTGAGGTCTGGGATTGGAAGGTGGCTAATCCCCCCTTGCAATACAAACAAACCCTATCTCAAATTCCATGTTGTTTCGAATGAGCATACATACGACACCCTTTGCATGCATTTAGGGTGCTTTTTTAATCTGTTTGCAGGCTTATTGGCTTTTTTTCATCAAATTGCGGGAATTGGTTTTTTCTATAACTTTTGACTCGTTGCTCAGTTTTGAGCAATTCTTTAATCAAATTTGCATTTTTTTTCTCACTCTAGATGATGGGATCATTATCTTTATAAATGCACTAATTTTATAAAGTGCCACAGTTTGGGAGGGTGTCTTTGTTTTGCTTATTTTTGCTCATTTTTTGAGCTTAGTTCTCTTCCTTTTTTTCGTGGACTTGTGAGCACGTCTGCCATAGTAATATGACAAAGGGATTCTTTCATGTAATGTGAGACACTTTTTCTCACCACCAGGGTTGGATTTCACCTCCTTTCTATTTTTTGCTTGTGCTTGTTTACGGTGTTCCTATTTTGTTGTGCTCCACAAGACAATGTTGTGGTCTCCTCTCTTGTGCGTTATTACGCTAATTACAAGATGAGTTACCGAGTGTTTCAAACCACACGCATGGACCCAATTGTAATCAACACACTCAACTATAAAGTGCTAAAAGTAGGGGGTTGTTATTGTCCTGGGTGGTTGTGTTTCTTTTCTACATTTCTTTCTCTCTCTCTCTCACTATGGATGCACTTTCAATTCCTTTTCTTACACCGTTCAAATTTTTCAAATGGAGATCGAAAATAATAACGAAACTAAGGGGTAAACGGTTATATCACATCACCATGGGAACTGAGACTAAATCAGATGACGAACCTAAACAATCTAAGTGGTTAAACCGTAGTGATGAAGCTTTAGGTCTTCTCTGCATGTCTATTTCTCCTGACTTGCTCTTCCATATTGAGGCGTCTGAAACACCTACATCTGCATGGAAAATGTTAGATGTGATGTTTGGACAACTAGATGACATGAGAGTGCATGAGTTGGAAAACGAACTACTAGGGTTAAATCCTAGTGACTTTGAAAACCTTCAAGCCTTCTTCTCAAAATTTGTCCACATTAGATTATTGTTAAAAGGATGTCAAGTAGCAAATAAATATTATCTCTAAGCTAGGTCCCTGAATATTTTGTCTTCATGTCAACTTTCTACGCTAAAAAAAAATACTTTGGGCGATACTTGGATGATGCCCTCCTTTGACTATTTTTCGTCCCAACTCATTTGAGAATAGGACAAACTCATTCAAATTGGGTCTCTCAAGTCCAAGTCACATGCCCTTGTAGCAAGTACTAGCAAGGGAAAGAAGACTGAAAAGAAGAAAGAAACTAAGGATCAACCTAAGAAAGAAACCAAGATCAAACCTAAAAATGACACAAACACTTCAACTTCTGAGCCTAGAGCACAGAAAAGCAAGTATTTGTGTTCCTATTGCAAGAAGACTGGTCACGATGAGCAACACTATTTTAAGAAAAAAATTGATCACTTATCTCATTTACTTGAGAAAAATAAAATAAGTGTTCCTGAATCAATAAAACAAAGTGCTCTAAAGGCTGAGTCTTTTGCTGTAAAAGGTGCTAAAATGATAAGAAGAAAGGAAAGGCCCTTGTATCCAAAGTTTCTCCTTCATCGACATGGATTATAGTTTCCAACATTGAACCTTGTGGAATGTCCCAAATCATGATGGGTAATAACACAACAGTGTCAGTTTCTGATAGTGGATCGGTAGAGATGGATGGGGGAACATTTAACCAAGTATTGAGTGTTCCTAATCTCTCTACCAATCTCCTATCAGTTTACCAAATTACTCACCTTGGTAAAGGAGTACGAGTGGAATTTGGTCCTAACTCGGTGATTATTCATGAGCTTAACAATGACACTACAATGGCTGAGGGAAAGGCAGATCACTGTTCATGATTATACACCTTCTCCCACTTTACTTTTGATTCTACGCCCAATGCCTTGCTCACTCATGCAAATGAGGTTAGTAAGCTATGGCATGAGTTTTTTAGACATCTAAACTATCGCTACCTTGAAAAATTGAGTCAAAACAAAATGGTCAATGGGTTGCCTTGCGTCAAGTTTTCTAAGGGTCTTTGTGAGGGTTGTACCCTTGGAAAGCATCCTGAAAATAACTTTGATAAAGGAAAATCCTGGAGAGCCACTCATCCCTTGGATCTTGTTCACAGTGATGTTTCTGGTCCATTTCCTTCTCCTTCATTTACTAGAGCTCTTTATGTGCTAACCTTCATTGATGACTATTCACGATATACTTGGGTATATTTTCTTAAGCTTAAGTCTGAAGTCTTTGAACATTTTAAGGGCTTTAAGGCTCTTGCTGAGAAACAGGCAGACCGATCTATCAAGGTTCTTCGAACCGATAATGGAGGTGAATATGTAAACAATAGGTTCATGGATTTCTGTACTTCTGAAGGGATCTCTTTGCAACATACAGTTGCTTGTAGCCCTTCGCAAAATGGATTCTCAGAAAGAAAGAACCGTACTCTAAAGGAGATGGCCACTTGTATGATTCACTCAAACTCTCTTCCTCCATAGTATTGGGCCGAAGCAGTGAATTGTGCAAATTACATTTAGAACCATGTTCCACACAAGGTAGTAAGAGGGATGACACTCTTTGAAGCCTGGTTTGGATGCAAGCTTGATGTTGAGCACTTTCAAGTCTTCAGATCCAAGGCTATGGCTCGGATTCCCAAGAAGAAATGCAAGGCCTTGGAACCACAATCCAAACCTTGTATCTTTTTAGGGTATCCTAATGGCATGAAGGGATATCGATTGATGAATTCTACTTCTCATGAGCTATATATTGAGAGAAGTGTTGAGTTCGATGAGTCTTCTTCAACTTCTACTTCTCCACCTACAGAGGTTCTTCAGCTCACTGATTCAGATTCTAACTCATCAGATGATGATACTATTGAGTGTGCTCCTCTTATGGATCCTCCCGACCATCAGAACTTTGAGTCTTTTGATTCTGATAGTAGTGATGACAAGGACTATGTCCCTTCTCACTCAAGTGAAGAATCTTCTGACTCTGAGCCTGATCCTCCTGGTCCCCTTTGGGCCCAGGAAAAATTTGTAAAGTGTTGGAGATTTAGTTGGAGATACTTCAGATATGAGATGTACTCACTGAGATTTCATTGGACCCCACTCTTTCTTCACCTATGCTTCTGATCCATAGTCTTTTTGGGAGGCTTCTGGTATTCCTGAGTGGGATTCTACCATGGATGAGGAGTATTCCTCTCTCATGAAGAATGATACTTGGGATCTCACCACTCTTCCAAAAGGAAGAAAAATCATTCGGTGTAAAGTGGATGTTCTAAACAAAGTATGGAGTAGATGGAGATGTCAAAAATTTTAAAGCACGATTAGTAGCTAAGGGTTTCTCCCAAATAGCTAGGGTTGATTATACAGAAACCTTTGCTCCGGTTGTGAAGATGACTTCTATTTGACTGACCCTAGCCATTTCCGCAGCAAACAGATGGAAAGTCCATCAAATGGACATTAAGAGTGCCTTCCTTCATGGTGACCTAGAGGAAGAGATCTATATGGAACAACCTCCAGGTTATGTCCAAGATTCCTCCCTCGTTTGTAATTTAAAGAAGTCTCTTTATGGCCTTAAACAAGCCCCTCGGGCTTGGTATGCCAAGATGGACTCCTTCTTACTTACATCAGGGTTTACTAGGTGTCACTCTGATCCAAATGTTTATATTCTACAGCAAGATGACTCCATACTCATTCTTGTTCTATATGTTGATGACTTTTTGATCACAGGTAGCTCTTCCTCTATTATTGATTCTATGAAGATTGCCTTAGCCAACAAGTTTTCCATGACTGACTTAGGTCTGCTTCATTACTTCCTTGGGATCCAGATTTCACAATCTGACTCGAGAATCTTGATTTTGCAACCTAAGTATGCTCTTGATTTTCTATCTCGGTTTAAGATGTTTGATTACAAGTCTTCTCCTACTCCTTTTCTTTCTGGGGTTAAGTTGGTTTCAGATTGCTCTACTCCCTTGGTTGATGGTACTCTTTACCAATAGTTAGTTGGGAGCTTGATCTACTTGACTCACACTTGACCAGATTTATCGTATGTTGTTGGGATCATGTCCAGATTCATGCAGGAGCCACACGAGCTACACTGGAAAGCAGCTAAATGGATCCTTCATTATGTTTGTGGCACTTATGCTGATGGAATACACTATCATGGAGGGGTTGATATTGACTTGATTGGATTCATAGATTCTGATTGGGCTGGTGACTTAGATCATCGGAATTCTACTTCTGGCTAGAGTTTCTCCCTTGGTTTGGGTCCTATTAGTTGGTCTAGCAAGAAGCAGAATGTAATTGCAATATCATATACAGAGGCAGAATACAGAGGAGCAATTAACGCTGCCACAGAAGCTATTTGGTTACAGGGTATTCTGACAAAGTTTGGCATCCACTTTTGGTGGCCTACCATTATCTACTATGATAACATGAGCACTATCTCTATTTGTATAAATCCAGTTCAGTATCAGTGGACGAAGCACATTGAGATCCATATGCACTTCATATGGGAGCTTATTCATGATGGTATCATCGACATTCAGTACATTCAGATAGTTGATCAGATTGCAGACTTATTCACCAAGCCTTTCACTGAGATGAAGTTTCTTCACTTACGGTCTCTTCTTGGGGTGAGGTCTTCTGTAGCTACCCATCTTCTTAGGGCTATTTAGTCCTTTTCTTCTTCTTCTTCTAGGAAGATTGTGTTTGTATATGGTCACCTTATTAGGCCTTTAGTTGCCGGGCCCCATTGGCACATCTTTCTTAGTTGTTTAGGAGTGTCTTTCTCTTCTGTTTGACTCATCACTGCTACTACCCTAGCTATGATGAAGGGGGGGTGTTAGTGTGAGTTATCCTATGTGTCCTCCTCTCATGTTGGAGGGTCATCTCACATGGGTTAGGTTTAGGGTTTCATGTGTGTCATGCACTAGGGTTACTTAGCACCATATATGTACCCCTTTTCTATTCATTTATGAGCATGCCAAGACACTCCATTGTCTTTCGTTTATGCAAGCTTTGTTTCTGTTGAGCAAGTTCTTCCATTACTGATCAATTTTTTCCTTGTTATCGCTGGAGCTTTCACAATTCCGTTGGAGTGCAACTACTTTGTGGTGCCTCGTTTCCGATTCGATTCTCGCAAACTCTTTTCATGGTATGAGAGCTACACTATTTGTTTATTTTCATGCATCTGGGTATAAATTATTATCCAAAGATCTAAATTACACAAAATTGTAGGCACTAGAACCGTCTCATTGAGGGTTTCATTTTGGAATCAATAACTGCTAAAAATGATGTTATTTTGAGGGTGAAAATTATAAACATGGTTCGAGAGAGAAAAAAATAAGTTCAAAAAGTTATAATCACTTCATGGTGCCCATACCTCCTCATGTCAAGAGGAATAGCATGTCAGGGGTCTCTAAGTGGTCTTGTAGGCATTTCTGACACTTTTTTGTGTTTGAACTCAAATTTGACATTCCCTCTCTCATTCCCTCCAATTTATATGCAAGTGCACTCAAAGATGTGGGACCAAAAAGTGACCAAAAATCCATTTTTTGGTCATTTTTTTCATAACGCACTCACGTTATGCCTTGGTTATGTTATAACATGATAGGAAAGAAAATAAGGTCATGTTATAATGCACTAATGTTATAATAGGAGCGCATTTCAACTAACATAAAACATAGTCAAAACCTGAGATAAAATTTCATTCCAAATAAAAAAAAGGTTAGAAGAGGAAAAGCGTGAACGCATTTTGTGGCATCAAAACCCTTTGACACCTCGAATCAACTATGTAGCCAATCTTAGAAGTCAATTCTTGTTTTTTTTAGTTAATTTTCATTATTAATCTTATTTTTTTACATTGTTGATTTATTTATTTTTTCATAGGTTGCAATAGCTTCAATTCAAACCCATCATTCACCCGTAGACCAAGATGAATAAGAAAATATTCTAGAAACACCCCCTTCAATAGCACGACATCCTCTAAACACCCAGCAATACATTTTAGGGGAGATTGAAAATAACAAAGCTCAAATTATGGGTTTAATAAAAACCATAAGAGACCTTAATGCGACAAATCCACATCACTAAAACCTTGCTACATCATTAGAATCCTTATTATCTAATATCAAAAATGTGGTTGGTCAAATAAACATATGTGAGAGTTTTAAAACCAATTGTCACAATTTTTATGCACAAGTTGTCTTATGATGCAATGAAGAAGAAAAAAATCATAAAAGATAAATTGTTTTCATTGTTTACTAATCCTAAAACTAATGCACCATTACTATTGAGTTGCAAAATATTTCATATCCACTGGTGTAATCATGAAGGGATAAAAAATAATTTTTGGGATAGGTGGTGGATAGTTTTTTACCAACCACCTTGTAACAATTTTTAGGTGCCACAATATTTCTTGAGGAAACTCTATTATGAGTTCATCCTCAATGAAATACTAAACTATTTTGATATTCAAGATTTTTGAGGCAGAGGCAAAGGCTCTACACAAGATAGAGTGGGAGCACATCATTTGTAGAACTGGCCATCTAGAAACATTGCTTACCCATCTATTCATCATGTTTCATTCCATTCTATTATGAAGAAAAAAGTGGAGGTTGAGACTTTTTATTATATCAGTTCATTGACACATTCATTTCTTCAACATGACACTCATCTCTCCCAGGGTGATGAGGTTGATCCTTCTAGGCATTAGACATCATATAACATATGATGCCTTGTTTTGGGGAGTATATGCACCTATGTGGTTGATGAGCTAGCTCCACAGCCTAGCACAATAGCTCCATAGCCTCATGAGGTAGATCCAAATCCTAGTCATGATGCTCCATAGGTTAAGCAACGTATTCGATTGGAGGATGTACATTGTGATTCTATGTTTGACAATATCATCATTAAAAATGTTCTACTAGATTCTACCTTTGGTATTGACTAGAAGGTAATTTTATATGAATTTAGTTTTAATGTAATATATATTTCATACATAATCTTATAATTAAGAATGTTAATCAATTATGAATGAAAATTAATGACTCATGTGTATTTTTTATTAAATTACCGGGTCAAACTATACATCTAGTGTCACATTCCCCTTCTCCACAGTTGTTGGTGGGCACATCAACACCTCAGGTATAAATTGGTAATAAATTAGTAAATATATTGTGTTAATTTGTTTTCCATGTAGAGATGTTATCCTAAAATTACAATTTGATGTTGAATAGGTGAATGTAAATATGATTTTGCATGTTGGTGAATTTACTAATGTGAGTTTTATTAGTTTTATTCATCATATACATGAATAGAATGAACTATAGTTAACGTATGAAGATAATTTCATGTACCTTGTATGTGTGTTACCTTTTTTTGTTTTTTAGTTGATGACATAATTACAATCTCTTGTTGAGATTCGATAATCATTAGATGTTGGAGTTGCTATGGGCATAGCTTTTGTTGCACCTCTTACACAGGTATGTGCTAATAAATTAATTTTTATATTGAATTAAATTTATTAAATAACATCATGTAGTATAATTAAATGACATTCATGTGTATTATAATTTTCTTCATCATGGTTTCCACAAGAGGAGTTGAAAAATCTAGTTCGTGCACCTCCTATTGATGTTTTTGATTAAGAGGTAGAGGATGATTTTAAGTGATCATCATATTGCAGTAAGTATTTATTTGTTAGTAGTGTCATGAATTATATATTAATGGGTATGTTGTTTATTTATATTAATAGATGGTAAGCATCCTTTGAGCATATGAGGTATGATTGGAATAAGGGACATTTCACTGATGTTCCTAAGTCATCTTCCTAGTGTCTGGAGAGAACTAGATTATTTGATGATAACCCATAGTATAGATGTATATGGATTATGTTTTCTCCCTTCATTTCATATTGGTGTACATTTATATTTTGTTGATGTATATCATTGTATATGCCTACACAACTTTGTTAAGACATTGATTTTCTTCATATTTTGTATGCTATCAAGGATTTTTTAATCAATATAATGTATGAGACAATAATTTCATTTTAAAACTTGTATAGTGGATGAAACATGCTTTATAATGTATAAAATTTGATTAATATGATTTCATATGTATGTTATGTTATTATGTATTATTAGTGTTACTTTTTATGTTTTAAACATGGGGATTAAAATATATATGTAACTAATTTACAATTTTTCCAATAATATATTCATTCAATGCCATCAATTATTATAAATTAATGTCAATTCCATCCACTTCCTTGAATCTCAATAATTCAAATGAAACATGTGTAATGAGACAATGTAATATTACATTAATTCTAAAAATTAAAAATGTAACTGTATAGAGACAAAGAGAGAGGGAATGCAATATGGATAGACATAGAAAGAGAGAGTGGGTGTGTGTGTGTGTGTGTGTGAGAGAGAGAGAGAGAGAGAGAGAATACGAGAGCTAGAGATAGAGAAAGAGAGAGTGGGAGTGTGAGAGAAAGAGAGAGTTAGAGTGAGAGTGAGAGAGAGATAAAAAAGAGAGAAAAATAAAGTAAGAGAGACAAAGAAATATTGAGTGAGAGAAAGAGAGAGAAAGGGCGTGAGAGAGAGAAGAGAGAGAGAGCAATAGAGAAAGAGAGAAATAGATAGACAAAGTTAGAGATAGATAAAGAGTTAGTGAGAATGTGAGAGGAAAAGAGAATGAGAGTGTGTGTGTGTGTGTGTGTGTGTGTGTGTGAGAGAGAGAGAGAGAGCATAAGAGATTGAGAGAGAGATAGAAAACATGATAGAGAGATAATGAGAGAAAGAAAGAGAGAGAAATGTTGTGAGAGAGATAATTAAAATAGATACAAAGAGAGAGAAAGAGAGAATGAGAGAGACAAATAAAGGGATATAGAAAGAGTGAGAGTGAGAGTGAGAGTGAGAAAAAAACATGAGAGAGATATAAATAGATAGTGAGAGAATGATACGGAGAGAGAGAGAGAGATAATGTGAGAGTGAGTTGGAGAGAGAGATTAAAAGAGAGTGAGAGAGTGTGTGAGAGAAAGAAAGAGTGACAAAGAGAGAAAAAGAGTGTGTGAGAGTGAGAACAAGCAAGAGAGAGAGTAAGATTGAGAGTGAGAGAGAGCGTGAGAGAATGAGAGAAAGTGAGAATGAGAAAGAAAGAAAAATAAAATTTGAGATAACGTGTGTGAGAGAGAGAAAGAGAGAAAAAGAGAGTGGCAATTGATACTAAAAATTCAATAACATGCCCATCAGCAAAAATTTATTCTACCATATCCTTTTCTTTCCTCACCATCCTTGCATGGTGAATTTAAAATCCATAAGGAAAAAGGCCTATAACTATTATCGAAAGAGAACAACTCTTTCACCTTGTCAACCACTTTAAACCATAAACATCCTCATAATTTGGCAATAGTAGACAATCTAACCAACCAAAAATTCTCTATAACCACTATGAATAGGGAAATGTCATCACAATTTGGACATGGTGTAGACAATCCAATTAAAAATATCATTTCTAGGGTATTCTTAATTTTCCTAACTTTCTTGGGCATGTCTTATAATTAGAGAGATAAAGAGAGATAGAAAAAGAGTGAGAGATATAGAGAGAGTGAGGAGAGGGAGAAAAAGATAGAAATATAGAAAGAGAGAAGGAGAAGGAGAAAGAAAGATAGAGAGAGAGAGAATGAGAAACAAAAATAGAAAGAGAAAGAGAGGGAAAGAGAGAAAGAGAGACAAGACAAGACAAGGGATAAAGGGAGAATTTTTTTTCACAATATTTTTAACAAGAACACATTCTCATTTCACCACCTATATCATATGAAATTTTTTTTTTTTTAATTATTTTTACCTCTTACATATTTAAACTTTCGCTGAGAGTGCCTATTTTCCCACCCGGATGTGTGGGAACTGTTGGAGCTCAAATGTGCACCCGTGCCTGAATTATAAATAATTCAGGATTTGAGACAACATTGGACTATCTCTAAGTTGTGGGATTCGAACTAAGACAAACCTTCGGATAAGTTAGGATTCCTCTACTTACCTCTAATGTTAAACTACTCCTAGGTGTTGAAATGCAACTATCTCTATTATAACTTTCCAAGGAACCAAGGTGATAAGGAGATGTATAAAATAGAAACCTAAACTATAGAAGGTGATAGCACATAAAATAAAGGGATGAATACTTAAGCATGATATAAAATGGAAGAAAATGATGATGAAGAGGGATGAAACAAAGGTTTGTCTCAATTTGAGTCCCATAACTTGGAGATGGTCCCATGTTTTTCAAATCCTGAATTGTCTATGGTTCAAGCACAAGTGCACATCTGAGCTCCAATAGTTTTGGCACAACCGGTGGGACCTTGAAATTAATATTTCAATTTTTATTGATTTTTGATGTGTATATTTGTGAAGCTCTATCCTTTGGAGGTTGTGCAATAACACATCTAGCAAATCCATTCAAATTATCTACTATTTCAGTAGTACTAGTAACTTAAATGTCCCTGAATCATGAGAAAAATCCAAACACGGTTCAGAACAAGAGAAGAAGGCATATTTGAGTATTTACATTTATCCCCAAGCAAAGGAAAAAGAGGAAGGTAAATTCAAAGATCTCCATCTCCTTCAAATTTAACTCTTTCAACACCTCCACCTGGCAGGCCCTTCTTACATTCGAAAAGAGTTCTTGGACCTATTAGAATGGCTCATCAACAAGAAAATCCATTTGTAAATTTCACAAATAGCAGTTCACTCACCTTAAATTCCCAAAATCCTATTCTAGCAGTTGTCTTAAATAATATTCCATACTTTACTGGAGAAAATCACACTCCTCCATTCAATCACATTCGAGATATTGTAAATGTCTGTGTTATTCCTGAAATTATTGAGATGGACATGGTAGTTAAACTTTTGGCTTCATCACTTAAAGGAAAATGTTTACAATGGTTCAGAAGCCTAAGGGTAGGAACAATTAAAAACTGGGATCAATTGTGTACAACCATTTGTGACCAATTTGGAAAAGAGCAGACAACTTATCCCTTTTGAAATAGTTAATGGAAATCAAAAGAGCACCTAATGAGCAAATGGTGGATTTCAACTTCAGATTTCATAGAACTTGGGACAAAATTCCAACTCTCGTGAGACCTATAACAGAAGGTTCCTTTCTTTACTTTTTAAAATCTCTTGACTCTGATATATCTATTATGATATAATCTATGGGAGGAGAAACTTTACCAGCTGCTTACATAATTGCAATCAGAGATGAAAATATTTTAATACAAGATGGGAAATTAGCTCCTACACCACACATGCCATTGTATCCTAAACTACCTAAAGCTGCTTAACCTTCTATTTCTCCTATCCTTAAGCCTAATACGTAACATGTTTCTTTTACATCACAAACTCCTTCTTAGCAAAAGGAGGATGAAGAACTGGACTCTCTGATTAGAAACTTGTAACAACCCAAAATTTTACAATCTATTTAGAAGGATTTTTTTTAAATCAATAGACATTCCTCTACATATATAATTCAGGTAGCTAGTTAAGCTAATTAAAGTAGCAAGTCTTATTATCTTAACAGCATACAAACATTCCCCTACATAATTAAATCAAATAACTTGCTAAGGCTAGCTTATAAAACATGTCAATTAATTAATTAATATATCCTATAAAAATGTGATAAACCTTGTGCAGCTGTAAGGGTTAATATATCACTGATCTCCACGATCACCCTTAACATTTGTTAGAATGTTCTTACTTATCCTCACTTGGTTTTAACACTCTATGGTAGTGAGAACATGTGACTGATCATCCAATGTATACCTAGATTTTTACTTAGTAAACTCCATCCTGTATCTTACACTTCATGATTTGAGGAATCATGGTGATTAGAAAATGTACCCAGCAAGCACATTACTTTGGCCAAAGTTTCTAGTTGTACCATGTATGCTTAGTATAGATGAGTGCATAACCTATCTAAACTTGTCTTCCCATCACCCCACTATTGTCTCATCACCATTATTTGGATTTATTAGGCTTGAGTAGATGAACCTATTATGACTCACTTAGCTCATAACAAGTTCATTCATGCAATCTCAAGGTACCTCCAATTCCTGATGTTGGTTACCCATGGGAGGCCTATCTGCTGCTAATATGTTATGTATTAGGCAGTCGATGGGCTACTCGCAGGCATCCTACATCGTGCACTAGTTCAAAAGTTCCTGTTGGCATCATAAGCATTCATGTACTTCCTTGCTTATCAAATATTAATATAAGTATTTAGTTACCTTTGTTTGGAGGTTAGGGTCGCGAAGTGTTTATTTTACCTTCATGCCCCTAAATGCATTATTCAAAAAATTTTATGGAAGGTGGTATTATACCCTTAAAGAGGTTCCCATTAGGTCCGAAAAGGCTTAATCAATCCCAACAAGCTTAATTTATTTTTATCTTCCTAGTTAAGGCATTATTGACATCTTTAGGACTGCCCATTTTCCTTTATTTATTCTAGGATAGGTAATGTTGCTTAAGGTGTACCTCTTACTCCGTAAGGTAAATTAACCTCTTGGTTATGATCATGTTTCTTAGGTGTAGTAATTTACCATAAAATATTAAGTTTGATGTTCTTTACTTTAGAGTTATTTCCTTTAAAATTGAACTTGACTTTCAACTATAATGTTCAAGATGTGTGCCCCTTAATTATTATTCCCAAAAATCAATTGAGGAATATTTATATCTTGGCATGGCTATCAAAAGAAAATAGCATAGCCATTATTAAGTATAGACTAGATTAATATCACTCCTTGTTTAAGGCTGATTTCCCTAGCTTGATTAGACCTCCATACCCTTAGCATATATTATAGGCCCAATAAATTTGCAATTATGGAACACACTATTTTAGTTTATATCTTGATTGCATTACTTTCAAGTTTACTTCTCGTTATGAGATTTAGGAAAATACCAAGACAATTACTCATATTCAAGATTCTTACTTATGAGACAAGAATAATATTTTTACAATTTAGACCATTTAAAAATAACATTTTTATTCATTTATGAACCAAACATTGTGTCTGCAATTGTCTTGTTAAGTCGGGATTTTAAAACAATTTCTTACATATGGCTACTACACCCTTTACACAGTTAACCATTTACCCTTAAGTTTAGATTGTAGTACTAATTGATTTTGTCATTTAGGCATGCACTAGCTCATTTCATTTCTTGCCTAGACTACTAACAAGCTTAAATCTCATAATAAAAATTAAGAATTTCTCAAGCCAATAATCATATTCCGTATTCCATCCTATAAAGGTAAATGATTATATTGTTTGTTACTCCTTTTAATTCTACTTTTATACACATTTCAGAACCATTCCTTGCCTATATACAACTTGACAAGGATTTAGATTGATATTAATCATTTTACATAATTTAGTAACTCATCCATTCATATTCGTTCATGAGAAAAGACATTAAGAGGAACCTTATATTCGTTAAGGAGTTATAACTAATATTTTAGGATTTTCCCTTAAATTTTTGGTCTCTTTAATCACTTAGCATTCTTTCCATTTACCCATACACAATCTTTACATTCATGGAAACTTACTAGATAAGAGATAATTTTTTAGCTTCATAACTAAATAAATAAATGATTGTATGATTTCATAGCTTATCATATTAATTACCTTTTTTGTCCAACCCACAACACGATCATTATTTATACACAATTGAATCCTACATTTCATTAATACATATATGACAAATTATGTCCACTAAGAACTAAACAACTTGCCAAGGTAATTATAATTTACTATTAGTATAATTACAATTGGATCCAAGATTCATACTAAAACATTCATTCAATGCCAACTTCTATAAGCCAGAGTGTAATGATCTAGTCATCCATATTTAACCTACGACGTTGTTTATTTTTTGGGGTGTTAGGTCAAAGAATTGGCAAGAACTCAATCCACATGCCAAGCTAATTTTTGACAAATAAGAATATTATTCATCGTAGTTAGCTAACAAAACATTTCAAAGATGTTGCATCCGTAACAGTTAGAGAACAAGAATCTACCATCAATCTGTAGCCGGAGATGGAAGAGACATAGGAAATATATGTGAATCATTCTTGAAGGACTGTTTCACATACCTTCCTTCTGCTTCCTCAATCGCTAGTCACACGATGGGCGGAGGATTTTGGATCCCAAATTGTGTCAGATCCACCATCTTTGCACACACAACATCACTCCAAACAACGATTAAAGATAAAACATTAAAGGGAATTAAACATTTTTACATCCAACCTTCATGCAATTTAATTCTCATACCAAGAAATTCAATTATTTATTTAAAATCCATAAATTGACTAAGTATAAAATTCTGATAAAATTTCACTAGAGTTTCCCCTTGTATTTTCCACTTTAAAAATATTCCAGAAATCATTATTAGCTAATATAATTCAAATAAAAAAAAAATGCTATAAACAAAAAGGAATGGATCAAGTGATCTAGCCCCTCGAGTCGAAGGATCTTGGGATAATAGTAAAGAAAAATTAAAGGAACTAATAACATTAAGAATCCTTACCCATCTGAATTTCAGCATTCTATTTTTTTATTTATATTTCAATATCATTTTCTAATTTCTAAAGTGTCCCTGCATAAAGTATTAAGCATCTCTACTACATGCAAGAAAGAAAGTTCTAACTCATTTCTTTTCCATGAAAAGAATTCACCCTTTATTTCATAACTTGAAATGAAAGTGTAGACACCTAAAATCTGCTTACAAAGGATTTAATGTTAAGATTGCACTAATTATCCTTTTTTCTCGTCATTTTCATAATAATTAGCACTTTTCTGCTAACTAACTAAAATTCCTCTTTATATTCATTAATTAACGACCTTTCGTTAATTAATATCCACTTCTACTTGGGTTAATTAATTATTATTAATTAATTACACTCACAACTCTAAATCAATAAATTACCATTTATTGGATCAAATTCCTCTCTTACATCCTACAAATCATACTAATTTTCCTCTAATTAGCTTTTATAAGCTTACCTCTATCTATTAATTAATCACCTTTGATTAATTAAAAAATCCCCCAACTCCCATGACTTACTAATGACAAATTAAACTCTTCTAAATCAAGATTACCTTATATAAAGAAACCTTATCCATTCCTAATCTTGTTTACCTTTATCCCACATTCATCAACTTGCTAGCCTTGCCTTTTTAGGAAAGCTATATAAGGAACCCTCCATCTTACTTTTCTTCTTACACTATGTTTTGAATAGTTCACACTATAATCATTTTGATCTTGAGCCATTCTCCATTGTTGGAAATAACTTCTCTATCTTGCATCCTTTCACTCAAAATTGAGTAATATGGGAAGATCTAAAATGGCCTTGTAGCCATTCTTGGTTATATTTCATTTTCAATCCTTGAGATCAAGAAACAATCCACTTTTATTGTGTATGTTCTTCATAGGTTCATAGTTTAAGTTAGCAATCATAGAGAATAGGAAATAACTTATCATGTAGTTCATTTATGCATTGAATAAGCATTTCCTTTAAACTCTTATTTTGATGGTTCATTCTTTAATTATCATTTTATTTTGAAGCTATATAGATATTAGTTTCAATTTATAGCTTAGTTAATAAAACATGAGCACATTTGGCACGCCCGGTGGGACTTACTCCATTATCCTTTGCACTTAATTTCAAGTTTTTGTAGTTAAGTTTCATTTTTTTTTACTAACCCTCTTTTGCACATGTTGATATAACTTGTTTTTTTTCAGTTTGCATGTGTTGAGTCTTCCTTGTAGGTATAAAGGAGATAAATTTCTATCAAAATTGGATCTTAATGGGAAATTTTCAATATTTCTCCATGTTTTCATGTTTAGAGCTTCATTTTTCAACATTCTACATGTTAGTTTTGTCAATTTCTTGAAAATTTTAAATTCTTGAGCATATAGTTTAGTTTTTTCATGTGTTGAGTCTTCTATTTACATATTAATGTGGTGGGTTGTTGTAAAAATTGAATCTTGTTGAGAAAATTTAAATATCTCTCCATGTTTTCATTTTTAGAGCTTACTTTTTCATCATTTTACATGCTAGTTTCATCAATTTCTTGAAAATCTTAAATTGTTTAGCATGTAGGTTAATGTTTGATAGTGTTGATTCTTATATTCATATATTAATGTGATGGATTGTTATCAAAATTGAATCTTGGTTGGAAAACTTTGACCATTTTATAGATTAAGGGACATTTTTTTGACATTTTTTGAGTGTATGTTAAGTGCATACCCATGAGCATAAGAACATATACGTAACCAATCTTCCGAAGGCCATAAATTTTTCTCCCGAACTCAAAATGACTACATTTTTTTGCGTTGGAGAGGCATTGAAGTGAAATATGCAATGAAAACATAAATTTAGGATTTATACTTACAAAAATTACAAGTTTCCCCTTTATTGTAAAATTGGTCATTTTCTAGCATGTCTAATGTTTTATTTGATTTAGACCAAATCTTTTGTATGTTATTCTCTTGCAACTTTTGGTGATCTTGAGAATCAAAAACAACTTTAATCTCTATCTTTTTAACATTTGGATTAACTTGAAATTTTGATTATTTATTTTTCTCAGTGGAATGAACCTTTTACAAAGCATTTTTATGGTCCTTTGATTTAAAGTTTTCCATTTCTATCTAGTTGGGATAAATTTTATGTATGATCTTCTCTTGCACCTTAGGGTGATATTGAGAATTAAAATCAACTTTAGTCTTCATTTCTCAACATTTGGTTAATTGGAAACTTCATATTTCATTTTTGGTTTGAGGGAATGAACACTTATCAAGCTTTTTGTATGGTTCATTAATTGCAAAGTTTTCCTTTACTTTTTATTTAGATTATTTCTTGTGTATGCTCTTCTCTTGTATCCTTAGATGATTTTGAAAATAAAAAGTAACTCTTAATCCTCTTTTAAATAATTTGATCTTCTTAGAGAGCTACTAATGCTTGAATGTAGGACTAAAAAACACTTGTCAAATAAAGGAGTTCGAAACAAAATTTTCTAACTACACGTGTGTTACAGGTTGCCAAACGGCAAACGACTATAACAACATTAAGTCTAAAAGATTAAAAAAACACCACATTCAAAACACTTAATTTGTAGGTTTTCATAAGGGTACGCCTCGTCCGCTTAAAACTAGGACATAACCTCTTTTGCATAAGCCTTAAGCTACAATAATGGGGGTGGTCCTAGGAATCCCAAAGTAGTCCACGCAAGAGGGAACCTTGTGGAAAAAATGGTAAGTTCTCCACACACCTACTTGACTAGTATACACATGATATTTAGAGTCAAAGTTATCTGTATCACGACCCTAGTGAGAGTACACGATGGACGCATGTATTTCCCATTGTGCTTGAAGGGGGTAAAGTAAAGCCGAGATACTCTAAGAATTAGTCCTTGCGACTTTTCTTGGAAAATTGAGTTCGCTCTTAGATAATTTTTGATGCCTAGTTGAGTGAACCACCTAGGAAGATATCTTTGACTAGGAGCCAACTTGGACCATATCAAAATCAATTTGATTTGAGAGCCATTATTCATCACAAAACGTGTGAAGTGTTACTTTTTATTAGTTTTTCACTCACCCTAAGGTGATGCGAAACTCTGCTGAAGTGAGGCCAACATTTTTCACCCCCAATTGATCTACTTCCTTCACTTTCTTTTGACAATTTGTTTATTAGAATAAGACTGACTACCCTTGTGTTGTTAATTGATTATATTCTTCACTTTTGTGTCTGTTTATGCTCATCCATGTTTGCAGCTGAGTAGTTAAATGACTAAAGTGTGTGGAGATATTTTCATATCATTGGTAGCCTTTTTGATCTTGTTACCCAAGTCAATATCGTCATTGTAGTTAGACTATATTCATCACCTTGACTCTCCTTTGAACTGTTATCTTATTTATATCGTGTCGCTATGATTTTGGTATTTACATCTTGTTTCTTATAAACTTGACCTAAATATCTATATTGTGATGTTACGGTATATACACTTTAACAATTCCTAGGTATACTCTAGCTTTAGTTTTATTTCAATTACTACCTCAATTTTGAAAAGTGTTGAGTGTTACCATTTATGTGCATTATATCAATATCATCTTGATATTAATACCTTAATTTTTCACAAATTTTGGTTAACATATCTTGGCGGTATTGTTATATCATTCAACTTCCACTTTTTGGGATATAGGTCTTGATTGGATTCAATCTCACTTTTAGTATACATTTTTTGGGGATCGCATTAACTTCTTGTTATTACTTACACCTTATTAATTTCTTTGAACTTGACATAAGTGGTGACCTTTTATTAATCATCTTGAAACACCAACTATCATTTGGAAACAGACTTAGGAATTAATTCGATGATTGATTGGTTTAAAAAAAATTGTGTGATCATGCCTCATTTGTCACATCGATTTATCCATTTTGGACAATCACTTTGATCCATTGATTCTTTATCATTCATTATTCTTTGGTCATTAATTTGGATTTATGTTTTGAACCCACATGATTATTCCTTGTGTTTATCTGCCTTATAAGCTCATTTATAGGACAATCCTTTGGGTTTTTGATTCTCTTTATCTTCTTGTTTTTTCCTAAGTTCATGATCATTTTTGAACAGATATTTCAAACCTTGGAAAAAGAAATTCTTATCAATCAACTTTTACATCAATCAAACATAGGAAATATTTCCTTTGTATCATTTATTTTGTTAAATTTTTTATCAATCCTTTGAATTTTACGTCTCCAAACTTTGTTGGATTATCAATCTTGAGTCATCATGATGTATGTTTTTCTTAGCTTCCCTTTTCAAAAAACACACACGCATCCCCATATTTACTAAATGTATGGTTGGTTTCTGTTATGTTTCCCAAATCAACATGAAACCTTCTTCACTTTGAAAAATTTTGATCATACAACCTAGGTCAAGACCTTTGAACCCAACACACACCGAAAATGAATGATTATCGTAAGGTATCTTATACATACGACAATAATAAATCAAATTTCTGGATTTCACATCAAATTATGCCCATCATGACCAAATATCATTTGGTTCTTCATGCTAGATAACCCATCTGGGTAACCCGTTCCCCACCTTCATCTCATAATTGGTGGTATAGTTTAGACACTTCTGATCTAAATTATTATTCGGGTTACCCCCTATCTTTTTTTAATTCTAATCCAAACATTTCCTCTTCTTCTCAAGATTCTAATCCAAATATTTCCTTTGATTCTTCTGATGATTTGGATCCAAACTATTATTCGAATTCATCTAATTTGACTCCTGATTCGCGGTCCTCCCATTCTTCACAGGACCTCAATTATTAGTCACCTAAATAATGTTTTCCTCCTCTAAAGATTTGTGTCACCATAAATTATCTTCATCATTCATCTAATGTGAATCCTACATCGTGGTCCTCCCTATCTTTACAAGAATCTCTTCATCATATATTGAATACGAATCCTACGTCGTGGTCCTCCCTTTCTTCGCAGGACCCCTTTTATCATTCACCTCAACAACATCTTATACCTTTGAATATATGCATGACTCCAAATCCCTCCAATCAAAAATCTAATAACCCTTGTTATTATTCATCCAATGCGATTCTTCAATCACTATCCTCCCCTTCTTTGCAGGACCTTCTTCATATATCACCCCCATGAATTCTTCCTTCTTTGAAGATTTTTGTGACTCAATTTCCTTCTATTCAAACATCTGAATCAACCCATGGGTCACAATCTGTAGAATTTGAACTTTATCCTACTAGTTTACAGACGATATACCATCATATAGGTAGGTCCACACCACCTTCTTATACTCCCAAAACATTTAGCTCCACATCTTCTTTTTCCCCTACGGCATCTTCTTCTATCAATCATCATCAAACATAATCTAAGTCTTCCACACTAATTGAACCTCTTTATTCCAATCAACCCCTGGTGGTTGATCAACAACTCATACCGATTGATCTCTTTCAGAATGAAGAAATAATTAGGACATTTATAGGGGAACACAAATATATTCTTCTAGAAGATTACGAGCAAGGCTTCTTTTTAGAATTTGATGCATTTACATATTATGAGGAAAAATTTGATTCCTTTTATCAAAAAATGGAGGAAGAGCCTCAGATCATGTAACTTGATCCTCCTCTTATTCTTCCATCTTCACATTCTTCATTACGTGATGAAACTCTTGGGTCTAACATTGATCCATATCCTATCTTATCATCACCCAATCACTCTTTGTCTATCACAATTCCTCAATCACAATCTCTTATAGGGTCAATGCTAAGTAGCCCTTCGTTTTCTTCTAGTTGTGGGTCACCTTCTAGTATGCCTCCCTCTTCTATTTGAGGGACATTTTTCAAGTATTCCATTATCTTCTATTCTTGGGACATGTCCAACTATCCCCTTTTCTTCTAAATATGGGCCACCTCTAAGTTTCCCTTCATCATCTATGTATGGGTATCCTCTGGGTAGCCCATCACCTTCTATTATTGGGGAACTACCAACTAGCCCCTTGTCTTCTATTCATGGGCCACGTCCTAATATCCCACCATTGTCTTGTATGTATGGGACACCTCCTGGTAGCCCATCATCTTCTATTCTTGGGCCATGCCCTAACAGTCCATCATCTTCTATTTACGACTCACCTCCTATTAACCCTTCTTCCTCTATAATGGGGCCACAACCTAGTAGCCTTCCATCTTCTATCTATGGCTCACCTCCTGGTATCCCATCTTCTTCAATTATTGGACCATATCCATTTTTTTCATCACATTCTCTTCTACCAATGATTATGGGAATCCCATCATCATTTCTCATATCAATTCTAAACGTCTATGTTTTCCTCCCACTTCTCAAGATAAAAAAATTCAAGCATTAGCTTATAATAAACCTAGAAAATTTCTTTATCAAACTAAGATCAAAACTCTGAAGATCTCCAAATCTCCCAACAACTCAAATGATTATAAAATTCAAAATCAAATGTGATTCAAGAATGCACACCAACATACCCATCAAGTATGGCTCAAAGTTCAAAAACCTATGAATATGGAACTCAAGATCCCACATACGAAACCCATGTTTCAAAACAAATCACAATCATTTATTGAGTGTGATCTCACCATGATCATCGAGATTGGGGATAATATTAAACTTGATAGACAAACATGCTTAGTCTCTCTTATCAAAGAAATCGTGAACATTGTTGTTGAATCCTATCATGCATAGTGTCATGTTTCATCCTGATACCCATCATAAAATTAAAAAAATCATAAAATAGTTCAAAAATCCAAAAAAAATGAGAAAACATTAAAACATTATAAAAAAAAAATCAAAGGTACAAAGATCAAACATCACAATCATGTATTGCGTACACATGGATGTTATGTATTTCATTTCTTTCATATTCCTCTACAAGTCATCCACCATTTTCATCCCTTCAATGATATTTTGGGTTAGCTTATTTCATACACATTTTATGAAATTTATCTCTATGGTATCCGTTTGACCTCTGTCTTTCATAACCTTGGTAAATTAAAGCACGACTGACCTCTTAGAGATTCCTATCACTATCTACTATGATAAACTTGTTGGGAAGAATTTTTGGGCATATTTGTTGACACTAGGCAATGTCATCATCACAATCACTTCCAAATCCTTCTATCAAACCATCAGTTGTTCTTAACCCCTTATCAAATAAGAGACCTGAAATAAGTTATTAGAAAGAAAAAGAATCAAAATCAATAAATCAAAAATTAAAATCTAAAAGAAAAAGCAAATTGATATATAACTCTCTCTTGGGGTATTTCCAATAATCTCTACTAGGGCTATGGGCACTTGACTGGTAGTAGAGAAATGTTATGATTAGAATCGAATACATCTCCATTGGGGATATAGATGCTTAACTGGTAGTGGAGCAATGTACGGATCTCCTTCCACAATCCATTCACAAATCACCTTTCAAACTAAATCATTCCTACACATTGGCTAGTGTATTCACTTATTGTCTATCAACTCTTTCCTTCAAGAGGTAATTCATTTCCATGTGCACACATGATATCTTGATGAGTAAATAGGATTATTATGTTATCAATTGTTACCATTTGGACGTTGTTCAAACTCTTTCTTTAGCGCATGTCTTGTCTCATGATTTTTGCCTTGGGCTAATCACATTTTCATCGTCCACCTTCTAAATATTTTCATAGCATCCTCTGTTCTTTGAAAATCATTTACAACATCCATGTGTACAGATGTCCTATTTTCCATGTTTGCAGGAACTTTTGTCCCCCTTTAATACATCAATCACCCACTTCCTTTCTATCATGTATTTCTTAGCTAGCTTATGTTGTGGGCACCCTTTCTCCCTCACGATTGAACCTATTTTTATCCTTGATCCCCCTTCTACGTGTGAATATTTTATCTTTGAATACTCCCACCTAATCATTGGGTCATGTCGCATCTTCACTTTCTCATATGTGTGGCATTTTTCCCTTGTACATCCCATCTATCGTTGGGGGCATCCACGCTTATTTGTATTCATGTACATAGCTTCACAAAACTTATAAAAATATAAAAAAGAATTCAAATATATTTCTAAAAAAATGAAAACAATAAAAAGCATCCTATAAAACATCACTCTTTGGTTCTCCCTTGTTCTTGTGCATGACTTGTGGATCATCTTGATCTACCTCCATCAAAAAATTTGGTTTGCTTACTATGTCTATACTCTGGGGCACAATGAGTTGTTTGATATTGTTTCATAGTGCATTGCTTTTCATAGGACCCAAGTGTCCTAAATTATTCCCCTTGTATGTATCCTTTCTTGGGGCACCATCTTTTAACCCTTATTTTTAATTTGCACATGTCAGAAGCAAAGCTTGATAACAAAAACATTACATTGTGTTTCTCTGTTAGGTTATCTTGTTTACTTTCTCGTATTGCATTTCATTATGTATGATGCAATGAGTTAAGCATCTTTTACTTTCTCGTATTTCGTTTCATTTTGTATGTTGTATGGAGTTGGTGTTTTTAACTATGAACATTTGTTTGTATATGGATTTTTATGTCATACTACACTTCTATTCAATCTTTTTAATATGGACCAATGACATCAATCATAAGCAAAATGATGAAATAAAGTTGGTTTTTACATCGACAATATGATAGCTATATCCATCTCTTTTCATCTATATTTTTCTTCCATATCACTCTCCTTCTATTAACACTTTTCTTCAAAAGAAACTTGGGGCAATAGGGATCAATTCTTCTACTTCTTCTATTTTTTTCTTTCATATTTTCGATCATCAATCACCATCTTTCATCACCCCATTATCAAGGGGGAATCCTTCATTCTATCAATTTTTTCTTCTATCTCTTCAAAAAATTTATTTTTTTGTATTTTTCTACTATCTTTTAAGTGTTGTCACTTATACCACCCTAAAGAGGGGAAAATGTAGACACCTAAAATCCACTTATGCAGGCTTTAATGTTAAGATTGCACTAATTATCCTCTTTCTCATCATTTCCATAATAATTAGTGCTTTTCCGCTAACTAGCTAAATTCCTCTTCATATTCATTAATTAATGACCATTTGATAATTAATTTGCCTTCCTATCATTAAGTACATCAACTAACGACCTTTCGTTAATTAATATCCACTTTTACTTGTGTTAATTAATTATTATTAATTAATTACACTCGCAACTCTAAATCAATAAATTACCATTTATTGGATCAAATTTGTCTCTTACATCCCTTAAATCATACTAATTTTCCTATAATTAGCTTTTATAAGCTTACCTCTACCTATTAACTAATCATCTTTGATTAATTAAAACATCCCCTAGCTCCCATGACGTACTAATGACAAATTAAACTCTTCTAAATCAAGATTACCTTTTATAAAGCAACCTTATCCATTCCTAATCTTGTTTTACCTTTATCCCACGTTCATCAATTTTCTATCCTTGCCTCTTTAAGCAAGCTATATAAGGAAACCTCCATCTTACCTTTCTTCTTGCACCATGCTTTAAATAGTGAAAACTATAAGCATTTTGATCTTGAGACATTCTCCATTGTTGGAAATAGCTTCTCCATCTTGCATCCTTTCACTCAAAATTGAGTAATATGGGAAGATCCAAAATGGCCTTGTAGCCATTCTTGGTGAGATTCCATTATCAATCCTTGATATCAAGCAACAATCCACTTTGATTTCTTATGTTCTTCATAGGTTCATAGTTTAAGTTAGAATCATAGAGAGTAGGAGATAACTCAACACGTAGTTTCATTTATGCATTGAAGAAGCATTTCCTTTAAGCTCTTATATTTATGGTTCACTTTTTAATTAGTAGTTAGTTTTGAAGCTATGTAGATATTAGTTTCAATTTATAACTTAGTTAATAAAACATGAGCATAGAAAGTATACATGTCACTAATATTTCCCCTTTTGGTTTTTCTTTCAAATAATAAGTACCAATCAACTAAATTTTGTGTTGTAACTATAGTTAGTAACAACTAATTACATAGATGAGAAACATAGCAATACGTTTAGTTAAAGGAAGTAAAGATAAAATTCTCATAACCAATTTCCTATACCGTATTCATAACTCATTTTAGCAAGCCACTAATTGTAGATTTAAACACATCCTTGTTTTCAAGGAAAGAAATCAAAACTAAAACCCACAATTTCCAAATCATATCTCTAAACCAAAGTGGCTATACATTTTTAGGAAAGAATATAAGGTCCAACTTCACAACAAAATAACACAACCCTACGGTCATACAATGTATTACTTACAAAACCCTATGGCCATACATATTCACAAACCCATGAAACATAGAGAGTAAATAAACTCATTAGAAGAGGCCAAGCATGGTGGATTGGGAAATACGTTCTTTTCTTTTATTTTTCTATAATTATAATTATAAATATATTTTCTTTTTCTTTTTCAAGCATACACATCTAGAAACAAATTCTATGCATGGCCATTTGAGTTTTCTATAGGAGGACAAGATATTAACTATTTCAAACTATTTTCCAAATACCCATCACAGATAATAATTTCTTATTGAAACTTTAGTTGAAAACCACAAAGTTGATTTGCACAAGTAACTAATAAAACCCATATTATCCAACATGATTTAATACAAAGATTTCAATATCAGAAGAAGGTTTCATCATTAATTTTTATAAAAACCAAAGAATAATACAAAACCCACAAAAGATAACAATATTTTTATAAATCAAAAACTTGGAGAACAACAAAGAAACCCTTGTCTAGTAAATTTGATTTCCTTTTATTTAATTTACCTCCAAATACTAACTAAAAACCCTGGTCAATTTATTCTAGGTGCTTAAGCTCCAACTCCTCTAAAATCAACCACACTTCCATAATGCACTCTTCAATTAAAATAAAGGGTTATAAATAAAAATGCCTCCACCCTCACAAATAGGAAAATTTTCTGTAGAGTGTCTCCAAAATGGGAGCTCTCTCACAAATTTAAATGCCAAATAAACTCCCAATTCCAATTTTTTTTATTTTTCCCACAAATCCCTAAAAAACCTAATTCCCCAATCCCTTCATCTTCCAAGTTGACGAATTTGATGCCTTAAGCCAACATGTGAGGGAAGTACTTCTCTAAGTCAACCAAAATAATCAACCAAATAATTCCCAACCCTTTTATGCACATGAGTGCCCACTTATGAACTTATCAATTATTTGCAAAATTTTATCATTGCCATATTATGGCATTTCCCTTTTTTAAAGACTTTCAAAAAAATAATCACCCAAGAATATATATGTCATCATGGTGTTCCATCACCATGTTTTAATTTTTTTGAAATCAAATAACTTTAAAACAACATTTTTTTATGACTCAAAGGGCGTGGCAATATGCCACCAAAATTTAATAAAAATAGTATTAAATTTACAATACATAATAATTTCATAAAACCATTCATCCTAGCTTATTATCCTTAGGTATTTGCCACCATATCCACTTAAAATGTTTTTCATAGTCGAAAAGTAACAAACACAACGACACGATCAAAACCATAAACAAGGTTCCGTGATAAAACATATTGCACTAAATAATACCGACCGATGGAATTTTGTTGTCTAGTATTTAATTTATAATTAAGTACTTAAATAACTAAGTACCGTCTGTCATATTATTAATCTAATAAACATCCTTTACTATATTTTTTTATTAGATTAATTAAATTTCTGCAAGGAAATGATTAAAAAAATAGCGTGATGTTACAAAACTTGACAAACAAAGTTATATCCCTGGAGAAACAACAAGCCCAATCTTATAAGAATTACTAGAATTAGGGGCAATCTTCTAATCAGAGCTATCAACCATGAAGAAATCAGCAACCTAATTGAAGATATGCACATAACCAATAAAGTAACAGATGGCAGGCTCAAAGTGCTCCTCTTCCGTTAGCAGCAATTCCTCATCCACAAGCACTTCCTCCTCCCAGTTCAAGTCAGGATTTAGTTTCTATGCAAAATAATATGGCACAAGAGACATAGTGGTGTTTTCCATGTAATCTTCCACATAATCGACTTGTTTGTGAAAGGTAAATGCATCTTCAAGCATACATGGTTCAAGGCTCTTCCAGTTAATGAGAACCACTTCTTGAGGCACCAAATCCAACCACGGAAGCAAATTAAGATACCAACAATGAGATTAACCTAATTTTATTTGGAGCTGAAGACTTTTGCACACTTAACCAAATGGAAGGAAGTTCTAATAGACCAACAATCAATGTAGCTGATAATACATGGTACAAGAAAAGGATGTTGGAGTCACAGTCTCCACCTTTCATAAATCATGACTATGCCGCAAGAAAAAAAAAGAGAAACCATGGTGAACAAAAGTAAGCCACTTGAGATCCCTAGTAAATCCACAAACAAGAAAGTCATTGTTTAGTTAAATTCACCCAATCAAATGCTGCCCACAGCAGAAGAAAGAAGGTAGCATGCCGTAGATGTAGAAATCTATGGGCCTTCTATTTAACATTGTTAAGAAAATGAAGAAAACTAATGTCAACGTCTCAATTTGGGATGCACTTGTTATTCAATCAGAGCGAGATCTCATGTGTGAAGTCCTCAAGAAATTCCCTCTAGCAGATCGATTAATGTAAAAGAATCATGTCGCAGTTCATGTTTATCAAGAAAGGGATGATCAAGAAGTAAAAATATTAAAACCCCATCCTTTTACATGTCGATAATTATGGGTAAATACCTATTTCATAACTATATGATTGATTCAGGGGCTATTACCTCTGTAATGCCCACTAAAATTGTTGATATCCTAGGTCTCAAATATAGTCTTGTGTCTAGGGTAGTTTTACAATTTGATGGGTCAATTTCAAATGTCCTAGGCGTAATAAAAGACCTTGAGTTGATACTTTATGCCTTCCCAAGCCTTGTCATAGCCCATGATATTTTTGTCATTGACTTTCCCCCTATGTTTTCTATCTTTTTATCTAGAGGCTTCACTTTTAAGGTAGGCAACTATTTTTATTATGATTGGACTCACATGCTTTTGAGAGCCAGATATGGTAAATGATTCACAATACAAGTTGATCCCATTCTTTTTTACTATATTGAATCAAGACCCCACTCCCATCCAATCAAATTGGTTTATACAAGAAGGATATGAGAAAGACTTAGCTCTTGAGGAGTAGGTTATCCCTCCTCCCATGCCTGATTTGTTGTTAAATGAGTAGGCTAAGAGAGACCACAAGTTTTATCCTTATAATTAAGAGCTTTAAACTTTCGAGACTAGTCTTGGAACCTACTATATTCTCTAGGAGGAATATGTGATATCTACGACATTCAAACAAGGAAGAGAAAATGTTTCTGGACTATGGCAGATGTTCTCTGATGGTTATAAAAGTAGAAATGGAGTTTTTGTGGGTTTTATGCTCATTTCCCCAAGGGAATAAAATTTCTTCTTTACTCAAATATTTCAATTTGCATGCTCTAATAATGTTGCAGAATATGAAGCATTGGTGCATGGTTTGCTGATTGCTGAGAAAAGGAAAATTAAAAGGTTACAGATCTTTGGAGATATTGAATTATTTGTTCATGAAGTCCATGGTAGGTGTACTATAAAGAAAAATCTATTGAAAGCTTATAAACACATGGTCTAGTATTTGCTAGAAATTTTTAACAATATTAACCTACAAGTTGTGCCGAGAAGGTTGAACAAGGATTCTAATCAAATGGCAGATCTTGGTTCTCAATTCTCACCAAATGAAGATCTTGTTAAAGGTAATGTGTAACATATCAAAAATTTATCAGGCCATCCATTCCAGATAATTAGAGTTGTTGGCAGGTATTTGACAGCGATGAAAAAAATTGTGTAGTTCATCCAAAACAAGGTGAATTTATCCTCAAAGATGCAAGCTGATTTGTAGGAGGTCTACGAGGACTAGATTATTCAACTAAAATCAAACAAGTTACCTAAGGGATTGTTCATGTTGGATCATTTTTTCACTCTAGATGATGAGTTTAAAGGAACGGAAAAGAATTTGGTGGAGAAGCAAGAATATTATTATCCAATTTCAATCGCTCCAGGTAAAGAACTTCTTCTTGGGAAGGTATGTGATGAAAGAGAAAGGAAATATTTTGTTTCCTTATGCCATAAATTATGTGATGTGTTTTCATGGGACTATGAAGATATAAAATAATTCAATCCAGATATAGTCCATTATTCCATTGATCTTGATCCCAACATCAAGCTAATTAGACAGAAATAAAGACTGGTCAACCCCAAGATTGATCCCCTCATGAGAAAGGAACTCTCTAAACTCATTGAGGCCAAAATAATTTTTCCAATAAAGTATTCTACTTGGGTGGAAAATCTATTCCCAGTAAGAAAGAAGAACGGTGAAATCAGGTTATGCGTAGATTTCAAGAATTTGAACAAAGCCTCATATAAGGATCATTATCCCTTGGCCTCCATGAAGAAAATTTTGCACACAGTAGCAGGGGCTGAGAGGTTTTCAATTCTTGATGGATATTTTGATTTTAACTAGATCAAAGTGAAAGAGGAACATCAATATAAAATTGTGTTCACCACCAAATAAGAGACGTATGCATATCAGAAAATTCCTTTCAGTCAATCAAATGCAGGTGCCACCTTCCAAAGATCAATGGATATTGCTTTCAAAGGGTATATCAATCAGTTCATCTTGGTTTACCTGGATGATATCATTTTTTCTCTGAGAAGAGCGCATATCATCATAAACACTTGGAGAAAGTATTTGAAAGATGCATGGAGTTTGTCGTGTCCCTTAATCCTAAGAAATGAAATTTCGTAGTTCTTAGAGGTAAACTCTTGGGGCATATTGTCTCACAAGAAGGCATTATCATAAATCCAGAAAGAATTACATCTATTGTGGCTCTTTCCTTGTTGGCTCATAAGAAGGCATTATAGAGTTTCCTTGGAAAGATCAACTTTGTTAAGCGCTTCATTCCTAACTTTGTGGGTTTGGTAAAACCTCTTACTCTCATGCTCAATAATGATGCATCATTCAAGTGGACCATGGAGGGGAAAGACAACTTTCAAAACATAAAACAAGATATTTCTCAGGTCACCACATTGATTAATCCAAATTATATCAAGGATTTGATCTTATATGCTCATGGGCTAGAATCCAGTATAGTCATGGTTTTGACACAACTGAATGATCAATAAATGGGGAAGCATGTGGTGTTTTTCAATCAAACACTGAATAATTATGAGCTCAAGTATAATCACATTAAAAAAAGGTATTTTCCATTATGAGAGCCTTGAATAAATTCAAAATCATGATTTTTGCTAGCCACGTAAAGGTTTTAGTGTCACATCCTAACATTAGATACTTCATTATGGGAGCATAAATTAGTGAGAAATGAACTAGATGGGTGACTAAAATCATGGGATATGATGTGACCATTAAGGCCACAAAATTTGTAAGAGGAAGAGCACTTTGCAAAAAGTTGGATCTAGATGTTGCAAAACCCCAAGAGACCACCCTCATAAATGAGGTGTCCTCAAATGATGAGTTGTCATGTAATGTTTAATGGTAGTGTCAACACCAATCCGGCACTCTGATAATATTTCACCGGGAACTCTTTATGCTATGATTATTTCAATTATGGACAGATTTTGGTTTGGTGGTAGTAATCTAGAAACATAATAGCAGACATGACACAAGAATACAACAAACTATGACATAAAATAATGATTAAAAATATGAAATACAACTATAAAATATATTATTAACATGAAATTGTTACAATCTCACCCATGAGATACTTCAACAAGACTATGGGAGAAACTTTACAATTACACCTCTTGATGGCTACCTTCAACACACCCTTAACTGATGGCTTCCTTCGCACACTTCCTACAATAATTATCTCACTACTTCCTTCCATGCTAAATGAGAGGGGGTGGCCTCTCTATTTATAGAACTTCCAGGATTATCCATCCTATCTCTAAGATAGGATAAGAAATCTCACTCTGACGAATCGTATTCCATACCTTAACTCTTAATCTGTACATGTAAGCTTATCTCTTAAGATAAGATAAACCTTATCATTTTACATGGGTTCTACATTTTTAGACTATTTTATAAATAAAATACACAAAATATTTATGACCTCACTCCTTGTCCTTATTACCAATATAATATTTCTAACTCCTAATCATGTAGACCCTACTTCTCTAATTACCCAAACTTTGACATTTTAACATTACCAAGAACACTTACGACAAATATTTACTTTTTACGACAACATTCCTATTGTACTTTGACTTTTACCGTACTCCACATTATTGGTGGACACTCGTACTGATGCGACACCGTTATCTTCTAGTCAGACGCTACTACTAATTATACTTAACAACATCCTTATTCCTAATACATACATTAATGAAATAGAAATCATGGAGGAAATGTTTAATGTCAACATCTTCCCCCTCCCTGGCTTCTACTTCGTCCTCGGAGTAGACTATTATGGACATTCTGAAGTTGGTGCCTGGAAAATATTTAACTTATCATCATTGACCCATTTCATAATGGGAGTACCATCTAATTCCTCTAGTCGATATGTACCATTTTCATGCACAGCTACTATTTTGTAGGGCACCATCCATTTGGGAAGAATTTTTCTATACCTCCTCTTTTTGTATCAGGAATCAAATACTAGGATCAAGTCATTCACCTGAAATGGATACCAATGGATATTTTGATCAAATTACTCCTTCTGCTTCATTTTATTCTTATAGCTTGTATCCTTCACTATTTCCCTCATTTCCTCTATAAAATTAATATGTACCATCCTTTCCTTTACCGAATCACTTTCATCCATCCTTTCATTTTTCATAACTCTCACAATGGGAATATCAAACTCAATAGGAATAACTACATCAATGTCATAAGCTAACTGAAATGGGGAGTATCTTGTTGATGACTTTGATGTTTCCCTATATGCCCACAATGTTGCATGAATCTTGTTATCCCACTTATGTACCTACAAAGCTACATATTTTTCTAGGATTTGGCACAATACATAATTTTTTCACTTCACCTATCCATTTGTGATTGTCTTGTAAGTTGATGTCTTCATGTTTTTAATAGAAAACTTATTTACAGAGGCTTCTACCACCTCATTAATGAAGTAGCTTCCTTGATCTGTTACAATTTCTAACGGATAACCAAATCTTGTGACAATGCGTTAATACATGAACCTTTTCACTTCGTCCATGGAAGTTGTTTTCAAGGTTCTGGCTTCAACCCACTTGGTTAAATAATATGTGGCAACTACAATATACTTATTTTGGGGTGGGGTAGTTGGAAATGGGCCTATAATATATAATCCCCACTTTTCAAAGGGACCAAGTGGAAGAATAGGGCATAATGGATCTAATGAATTCTTATGGTTCCCATGTGTTTGAAAAATATCACATGTCTTACAATAATTATAACAATCTCTAAAAAGAGTAGGTCATTGATAACCTGCATCTAAGATCCTTCTTGTTGTAAGTTGTCTAGATAAGTGTCCTCCACATGTTCCATTGTGGAATTATTCTATTAGATCCTTCACTTGATCACATCCAACTTCCCTCTTATATTATCCATCGGGGCTTATCCAAAATAATACTCCATGTAAAATATAATATGGATGACTGGCTTGAGTAATCTTCTTTTTAGTTTTTGCATTAGCACCATCTGGAAACTTGAAATTATTCACATAATGTCAAATATCTATGTATTCACTAGGGATTGTGTCAAAGGACAACAATGTTGCATCTGGGAAATCATCATCATCACAAGATGAACATAAACCATAATAGGCTCGAGAGAGTTCATCTGCATTGACATGCTTCTTTCCTAGCCAATTTATAATATCAAATTCAAATTCTTGTAGCAAAATTATCCATCTTGATATCCATCCTGATGGGTTTGGCTTATTTATAATATATTTTACAGCCTTATGATCTATTACAGCTATAAATTTGTACCCTAGCAAGTAATTTCTAAAATTCTTTAAAGAAAAAAGATAACTAGAGCCTCTTTTTCAGTTACAATATAATTTACCTCAGAACTACTCATTTGTCTACTCCCAAAGTAAATTGGATGATCATTCCCATTTTCATCCTTTTGGCTCAGAGTACTCCCTAGTGTTGCATCTAAAGCATCAGTATACACAATGAATGGCTTGCTCCAGTCTAGATTCTTTAAAATAGGTGAAGACACCAAAGCTTCCTTTAGTTGTTCAAAAGCTTCATGTGCCTTCTTTCCTAGTTCATAAGTAACATCCTTCTTCAAGAACTGGGTTAGTGGTTGTGCAATCTTTGAGAAATTCTTGATGAACCTTCTATATCAACCCACATGGCCTAAAAATGATCTCAACTTACTTCTATTCATAAGAAATGTTAACTATTTAATTTTTGAACACTTTATCAGGATTGGTACCAATACCATCTCTAGATACAACATGCCCTAACAAAACACCTTTAGAACATCCAAAGACACACTTTTTAGGGTTTATTGAGGATTTTACTTCATCTAACCTTTGAAATTTCACCTCAATCTGATGCAAGTGGTCGATTTTTCTCCCATAGATAAAAAAATCATCCAGGAATACTCTGATGAAGCTTCCAATGTAGGGTTCAAACACCCTATTCATTAGGCGTTGGAATGTTGTTGGAGCATTACACAACCCAAATGACATAACTCTATAAGAAAACATTCCCCAAGGAGTGGTGAACGTAGTCTTGAGTGATCATTTCTCTGCTATGCGAACTTGGTTGTATCTGCTATATTCATCTGCAAAACTATAACACTCTTGGCTAGTTACTTCGTCCAAGATCTGGTATGAGAATGGAAGAGGGTAATGATCCTTATTTGTTTCCTTGTTGAGCTTCCTCTAATCAACACAAATGCATAGCTTCCCATTATTTTTTATTGAGATCACAATGGGAGAAACCCATTTGAATTCTCCATAGCAAATATGAATCCTGCATCAAGTAACTTATCTATTTCTTCTTTTACAATCTTGAAAAAATTAGGATTCATTCTATATGGCATTTGTCTTTATTGGCTTATCACCATCTACCAACTCAATATAATGTTCTACCCAACTTACTTGGCAGATTTCCTTGTAATCAAAAGTGAGTAAGTGCATGTACCTTCTAAAGCATTGGAGGTAAGACTCCTTCTCAGTTTCCATCACAACATCACCAATTTTTATTTGTTGAAGACAATCATCAATTTCTTCTTTAGATAATTTTATGGGTTCATGAGTCGATGTGACTAGAAGGATATCCATGACTGACACATCAACCTCACTTTCTTCATCTTCTGTGTCCACTTCACTAGTACTAGAGTAATCAGAGGATGTCCAATCATCAGTTTCATCACTTTAATCCACAGGTTTTTCCTTATGATGTCGAGGGATCACATTTATCTTCACCCTCTCTCTACCATGTCCAAGTGTCATGAATCCTTCATTCCATTAGTTTCTTGAATAAACTCTCCTTAGCCACGACCTTCCTAAAAACATTGGGTATGTAACAATACCATTCTTCATCACCTAAAAGTATACCACACATACAACAACTATGAAATATATTGCCACATCTGAAACAACACCTTCTGGTTTATTTTTTCCCTTATTTAATGACCTTAGCATAAGAGTCTAGGGGCGATAAATTTTTAAACCCAACATATTCATTACAGATTCGATCATTACATTAACTCCAGCACCTCCATCTACTAAGACATCATGAATTGAAATACCATTACATAATACCTCAACTTGTGGAGCATAGGGATCTGTCTTTGCTTCCAAAACAGGGACCTCAACCTCCTTCCTTTGTTGAGCTTTGATTCCACTTCGCAGTTCCCACCTCTTCTCATAAGACATAGCAAGAATTTGTCCATATGTAATATTTTCAGGCCTTTTGGACAGATCTTCTAAGATGGAGTATGGTCCTTACCCCTGTGAAATCAAAAAATCTTGCACACCTAACTTTTTTCTTCTATGTTTCTTACTAGTCTCTCCTTTCATCTTCTTAGGATCATTTCCATCGTGGTTATATTTTTCTTTCTTTTTGTTACAAACATATTTTCTTCATTATTTATGACTCCTACCTACCACATCAAAATAATTTACGGGTTTTTTTCCTTTATCATTATCTCTTGTACCAGATATAGAGGCCCTATCTAGACAATTATACTTATAATGACCCTTTTTATAACAACCATAACATACAACTTCAGATATATTTCATTTTGGACCTCTATCTCCTCCCTGAGAACTAAATTCCTTTCCTTGAAGAAGATTAATAGTTAACTGGCCCATTTTCCTAAGAAGATCTTCATACTCAGTAGATGTACTAGGGGGAAAAATTTTGCTCACCAAGAGTGGTTGTGGCTTCTGGACCAAAGGTGTTGGTGTAGGCTCCACCTTAGCAACAATTTTTTTGGGCTCCTCTTCCATGCTTTCTTCTTGCCTTCTTGCAATCTCCTTTCCTTGTTCGAGGGTCGTTGGGCAGGTCATACTTCAATCATTGTCTGATCTCTGGCTTCATCCCAAGAATGAAGTTCTTACATAGGAGATTATCCACACCATTCATCAACCCATCTGCTAATCCTTCCTTCCAGATTGGGCATCGAGCTTTCTCCTTAGCTCTAGAACACGAGCATGATAATCTCTTATCTTCTCCTTCTCTCCTTGGGCTAGCTTTGTGATCTAGATCATGATGTCTGCATATTTTTGTTGTTTACCAAATTCTTCAAGAAAAATTTCATTTAATAAATCCCATGAGTTTTTAACATTATCACCTAGTGTTTCAAACCACCTAAGGGTTGAACCATCCAAAAAGGTAGGAAAACATTTAGTATCCATTGTTCCCTTCTTATGAGGCCATTACAAATGCAAGATCATTTAAAATCTTAAATGAAAGAGGGGGAATCTTCATTATATTGGGATGAAAAAATAGGAATCTTTCCCATTTTCAACAGTAACCACAGTGAAATACCATCTCACAAGTACAATCAGTAAGACTTATGTGCATAAATAATTGGAATCACTACAATAGAAAGTGACTTTACACCTTTCTACAGTAAAATATGGACCATAGTAAACTAACATTTACTATGGTAAAACTTGACTTACTGTGGTAAATACTATTCATAGTAAAAAGTGAAGTTACTATGGTAAATACTATTCACAGTAAAAAGTGAAGTTACTGTGGTAAATACTATTCACAGTAAAAAGTGAAGTTACTATGGTAAATACTATTCACATAAAAAGTGAAGTTAATGTGGTAAATACTATTCACGGTAAAAAGTGACTTTACCATGGTAACTACTATGCACAGTAAAAACAAGGTTACCCTCCAAATGATTTCTAACTAAGTGGGAATATCTCTCCAGAAAATCCACCAACGAGGAATGGTCCCAGTAACAGAACCAAAATGTCAACACCAATCTAACACTCTGATAATATTTCACCAGGAACTCCTCATGCTATGATTATTTCAGTAATGCACAAATTTGCATTTAGTGGTAGTAATCTAGAAACACAATAGCATACATAACAAAAGAATACCATAGACTATGACATAAAATAATGAGGAAAAATCTGAAATACAACTGTAAAATATATTATTAACATGAAATTGTTACAATCTCACCCATGAATTACTCCAAGCGTTACCAACTCCTTTTGTTTTTCAACAATATTTATGGGAGAAACTTTACAATTACTCCTCTTGATGGCTTCCTTAACACACCTTCAACAATGAATCCTTTAATTCATAAAATAATTATTACAACTTTATTCCATGATAAATGAGAGGGGGTGGCCTCTCTATTTATAGAAATTCAGGATTATCCACCCTATCTCTAAGAAATATCTTTCATCTGACGAATCATATTCCACGCCTAAACTCTTACCTTTACATGTAGGCTTATCTTTTAAGATAAGATATACCTTATCATCTCACATGGGTTCCACCTTTATAGATATTATACAAATTTAATATACAAAATATTTATGACATCACTTCTTGTCTTTATTACAAATATAATATTTCTAATTCTAAATCATGTATACCCTACTTATTCATTTACCCTCACTTTGACATTTTAATATTACTAGAGACCACTTACGATAAATATTTAGGTTTTACCACAACATTCCTATTGTAATTTGACTGTTACTGTACTATACTTTATTGGTGGCACCGTACTAGCAGTGTCGTTATTTTCTATCAAATGTCTACTACTAATTATACTTAACAACATCCTATTCGTAATATATACATTAAGGAAATAGAAATCATGGAGGAAAATTTTAGTGTCGACAGTGCCCTCAAATGATGAACTACCACATGATGTTGAATGGAATCAAGATGAAAGGAATGTATTCAATGATCGCGGTTGGATTGCTGATATGTCAAAGTTATTTTATCTACTGGTGCATACCCTCTTGATTTTAATAAAACAAAGAGAAGACATCTAAAGTTTTGATGTATACCTTATAGCATTAGTTGAAGGAAGTCATGTTCAAAAGGAACATCTAATGGAGTACTACTAAGGTGCATTGAAGGTGAATAATGTGACAAGGTTTTGACCAAGTTCCATAATGGTTTCACAGGTGGAAATTTCTCTACTAAAAATATAACCATTAAAATCATAAACAGTAGGTTACTTTCTAGCCTATTTTGTTCATGGATTCCCATAGGTGGGTTAGGAAAGTGGAAATGAATATGCACTCTTCACCTAGAAAGAAAATATTGGCGGCCCTGTCCACTTCATCCAATTTAACTAGATAATTTGTTTTCCTAATGGGGTCTTGACTTCATTGGTATGATCAATCTGCCATCTAGTTCTGGGTCACAAATGGGTACTCATAACCATAGACTATTTCGCGAGAGTGGACTGAGGTCGCGTCATTGAAGGAAGCCACTGAATCAGTCATCCTGGAATTTCTTGAAGAAATTATTACATAGGTTTGGTGTCCCTCAAACCATCATTTCTGATAATGCTAAAGCTTTTCTGGGATACAAGATTTCTAATTGGGATCTTTGGGACTTGAAATTTATCTAAAAAATTCTTCCAATTATTACCCCCCAAGGTAATGGATTAGCGGAGTCTACTAACAAGAACTTGATCAAAATCATTGAAGTGGACAATGGACATCAATCAAAGATAGTGGCACACCAAGGTAAAAAATGCTCTTTAGGTAGATATGATAACAACAAAGAAGGCTATTGGCACTTCTCCCTATAAACTGGTATATGGTAAAGAGGCCAGATTTCCATTTTCAGTTGAGTTACTTTCATGTGAGTTAGCTCAGCAGCTGGAATTTGAAAGTGCGGATTAAAGGGAAATCAGAATGGTAGAATTGGTGCAACTAGAGGAAAACAGGAATGTTTCCAAGATCAGGATGGAACAACATCAGATGTTAACTAAATAGTAGTTTAACAAAAATCCTAGAGATCATATATTTAAGGTTGGAGATCTAGTTTTAAAATGGGTAAACCAAAGAGACACTCCAAATTTGATGTTATTGGGAGTGGACCATACATCATCACCACCTGCAAAGAGGCTAACTCATTCAAGTTGTCTGATCTTGATGGGAATATGTTACAAATCCCATTCAATGGGATTCATCTCTAGCCTTCTCATTAAGATATTTCATTCATCTTGTATATAGTAGAATATAATTTGAATTCCTCTAAGTTCTTTTAGTACAATGCGTTTTTGGTAGTGTAAGTTTCTTTTTCTAAGTGCTTTGGATGGTCTTGTTACTTGGAGATGTCCTTGTGCACAGTTTCATCATGTTCTTAAGATGCCCTAGAAGGAGGTTCAAAATATCAAGGATTAGTTGTAGTCATCACAGAAAATCAAATGTAGAGAAACTAAATCATATTCGAGAAATTTCAACCTATCTCCATGCCCAATGGATGCTGAGGCTACTAATCGTCTCATCTAGCAAGCAGATGACCCCTATGAGTCACTAAAAATGTTATCTATTTTTGCACCCCTTACAAAAATAGAGCAACTTAGTTTTCCGTAGACTTGGATTGATTGGACTGCGGAGGTGTTTAAGCATGTCATGCAGATTAAAAGGAAATGTTCTCTGATGAAGCCTCGAGAAAAGTAATAGTATCATCAAGTTCTAAGTTGTGCCGCAAAAGGTTAGAAACATTGTGCCACGAATGCTTTAGCAAGCCACGATAGAACTAAATTGCAATACAAATGCCACTGGGTAGAAGCAAATCAGGTAGTCCATATATTGAAGTCAACATGAAGGCTACGGATTTTATCACATAGTTGTGAAGTACAAATGGAAAAGCCATTAGTCAATGTTACGAGAACATGGAAGGAGTGAACCATGATGAAGCCAAAATTCGCACAACACTAAGATGAGACAGAAAAGCCATGTATTGAAGGAAAATAAGTATTTTTGTGCATAGATTACTGAAATGAACATGAATTTCAATATGGTGATTTGATATTTGTAAATTTTATATTATTTGAAGAAATCTTAGCCTTCTCCATGCAATAGGGAATCATATTTCATGGATTAAATGTTGCTAGGTGGTTGAAGTTAAGAAAGACATCTCCAAACACGCAAAGGGGTCTGTTCCAGGATGACTCAACCTCCATAATTAAATGCAATATAGGCATAGTTCCTTCTTCAACAAGAAAATTGGCATGGGGATGTGGAATTTAAAGAGATAATCAGATATTTTCAAAGAAATAAATGAATTTGGTTGGCTGGTGGAAGGAGAATTTGAATTTTCCCTCTCTTTCTTCTTCTCTCTATTTCTTCTAATTTTCTATATAATGTAAAGTGGTGCCTTTATTTTAAAGTTGGATTCTTTGGGAATGCACGGGCATAATTCCATGTTGCTACATAAGAATTCTAGGGGTCACATGCCTTGGGCTCGATGTCTCATGTAAATGTTTTGCATCTTCTTCATATATCATGATGATCTTGTGCATGATATCTAAGCAATAAAATCTATGCTTCTGTAGCACATTTTGTCCTTAGCTATTGTCTCTATTGCACTCCCTTGCCTCTCATTTACTTACAGGTGTATTGTATGCATGAATTATTACAAAAAAAAATTATCATTATGTATTGTGGAACTAGAACCTTTGAATGTGATTTTGATCTATGGCTCTAGTTTCAGCCCTCTTCATCATCATTTTATTCTATCTACCCTCTTGCTGAAGTATTCATCTCCTTTATCTTTGGTGTTATCACCTTCTCTAGTCTTAGGGTTTATGTTTTATGCATCTCCTTCTTACCCTGGTCTCTTGGAAATTTAGAGTAGAGCTAGATAGTTACATTTCAATTCCTAGGAATAATTTAGCATTAGGAGATAAGTAGAGGAAATTAGCCTTCTTTCGAGGTTTGTCTAAGTTCAAGTCCCACAACTTGGATACAGTCCCATGTTGTCTCAAATCTCAAATTTTCTATGATTTGGGCATGGGTGAAGTTTTGAGCTCCAATAGGAACCATCGGTTCGGTGCCACGAGGTGCCTATATTGTATTAATTGTTTTAAAAAAAATTTATCTCTAACACTAATGTTAATTGAAGGTTTTTTCCACGCTTCATTTGTTGCCGCTGCGAACAAACTGATGAGAGATAGGATAAATTGAGATAGGATTTTGTAGGTAGACCACATATACATCCATAGGTTCAACTGGGAAATTCTTAAGTTTCACATCTTGTTATTTATCACCCGTCAAATTTTGACAAGTTATTGTTCTCCGGGCACTTAAGAGACATTAACGGACCAGTGTAGCCCAGAAGTTCTGATATGGTTTGGCAATAGAATGAAACAACCATATATGCATCCTTAGGTTCATACGATACATTCCCAAGTGCTACGGTTTATTAGTTGTCACCCATGAAAGTTAGACAAATTTTTGTTCTCATGGCGCTTAAGAGACATTGACGGGTCAATGTAGCCCAGAAGGTCTGGGATGGTTTGGCAGTGGAACGACACCACTGATAGTGTCTAACAACCCACCTATATATGTGGGAACTATTAATTTGATGCCACTAGGTTCCTAAATTGTATTAATTTTTGTAATACAATTTTTTATCTCTGACATTGATGTTAATTAAAGGTTTTTACCACGTTTCTGTTTTTTTCACCGTGAACAAACAGGTGAGATATAGGGGAAACCAAGATAGGATTTTTTATGTGGGATATATAAGAATCTGTAGGTTCATACAAGACATTCCCAAGTGCCACTTCTTGTTAGTTATCACCTATTAAATTTTGATAATTTTTTCTCTCACGCGCTTAAGAGACATTAATGAACCTATGTATCTCGGAAGGACTAAGACAATTTGGCAGTAGAATGACACCACTGGTAGTGTCTAATAGCCCACACATATGCATGGGAACCATCGGTTTCATGCTACGAATTTTCTATTGCAAAATATCACGCTATATGCCCTCACACTGAATCGAAATGATGGTTTTTTCCACATTTCATTTACTGCCACTAGGAACAAGTAGGTGATAGATAGGAGAAAATGAGATAGGATTTTGTAGGCTGACCATATACACATCTATAGGTTCAAATGGAACATTCATAAGTGTCATGACTTGCTAGTTATCACCTACCAAAGTTTGAAAAGTTTTTACTCTCAAAACGCTTAAGAGACATTGACAGAACAGTGTAGCCCAGAAGGTCTGGGATAGTTTAACATCAGAATGACACCACCAGTATCATTTAATAGGACACCTAGATGCATGAGAATCATAAATTTTGTGCCACGTGGTGTCCATTGCAAAATATCACCTTGGATTTCATCACACTGACTCTAATTGAAAAAAAAATACACGTTTCATTTGTTTCCACCGTGAGAAAAAGGGGAAGAGATAGGAGAAATTGAGATAGGATTTTGTAAGTGGACCATATACACATATATAGGTTCAAATGGAACATTCCCAAGTGCCATGGCTTGCTAGTTATCACCTATCAAAGTTTGAAAAGTTTTTTCTCTCATGGTGCTTAAGAGACATTGATGGGCCACTATAGCCTGAAAGGTCTGGAATGGTTTGGCAATGGAATGACACCACTAGTAGCACCTAATAGCCCACTCAGGCATGTGGAAACCATTGGTTTGGTGCCACGAGGTGCCTATATTTTATCACTTTTTTTAAACAATTTTTATCTCTTACACTAATGTTAATTTAAGGCTTTTACCACATTTCATTTTCTACCACCGCAAACAAATGAGCAAGAGATAGGAGAAACTAAGATAGAATTTTTTACGTGGACCATAGATGCATCCATAAATTGATACAGGACATTCCCAAGTGTCATGACGTGCTAGTTATCACCTATTAAAGTTTGAAAAGTTTTTGCTCTCAAGGCGCTTAAGAGACATTGACGAAGTGGTGAAGTCTAGAAGGAGCGGGATGGTTTGGAAATGAAAAGACACCACTGATAGTGTGTAACATCCCACTTGGATGTGTGGAAACCATCAGTTGTGTGCCACGAGGTTTCCATTGCAAAATATCACCCTAGATGCCCTTGCCTTGACTTTATTTGAAGGATTTTGCCATGTTTCATTTATCGTCACCGTGCAAAAAAGGGAAAGAGATGGGAGAAACCAAGATAGGATTTTGTAGGTAGACCATATACACATCCATATGTTTAGATGATACATTCCAAAGTGTTATGGCTTGTTATTTATCACCCGTCAAATTTTGACAAGTTTTTACTCTTAGGGAACCTAAGAGACAAGTTTTTGCTCTCATGGTGATATTTTATAATGAACACCTCTTGTAACAAGACTGATGGTTCCCACATGTTTGGTTGGGATGTTAGATCATACTAGTGGTGTCTTTCTACTTCCAAATTGTCTTAAACCTTCCAGGTTACATCGGTCTATCAATGTCTCTTAAACACCCTATGAAAAAAAACTTGTCAAACTTTGATGAGTGTGGATAATAAGTCGTGGAACTTGGGAATGTATCGTCTTAACCTGAAAATGCATATATGGTCTACCTAAAAAATCCTATCTTGGTTTATATTATATTTTTCCCATTTTTTCGTAGTGGAAACAAATGAAACATGGAAAAATCCTTCAATTAAAGTCAGTGTGAGGGCAGCCATGGTGATATTTTGTAATAGAAACCTCATAAAATTGAACTGACAGTTTCCACACATCAGGGTGGTTTTTTAGACGCTATCGGTGGTGTCATTTTACTTCCAAACCATCACATTCGTTCCAAATACACCATTCTATTGATTTCTCTTAAGCTCCCTGAGAGAAAAAACTTTTCAAACTTTGACGGGTGATAACTAGCAAGCCATGACACTTGGGAATGTCCCATCTAAAATTACGGATGTGTATATGATCTTCCTAAAAAATCATACTTTGATTTCTCTCATACCTCACTCATTTGTTTGCGGTGATGATGAATGTAACGTGGAAAAAAACCTTCAATTAGTGTCAGTGTGATGGCATCCAGTGCAATATTTTGTAATGGACACCTTGAGCCACTAAACTGATGGTTTCTATCTGTTCGGGTGGGCTGTTAGACATTATCGGTGGTATCATTCCATTTCCAAACCATCTCATACTTTCCGGGCTACATCAGTCTGTCATTGTCTCTTAACCGCTCTGAGAGAAAAAATGTGTCAAACTTTGACGGTTGATAACTAGCAATCCATGGTACTTGGGAATGTATTTTTTGAACCTACAGATGTGCATATGGTTTTTCTATAAAATAATTTCTCATTTTATCCTATCTCTTAGTTGTTTGTTTGCGGTGGCAACAAATGAAGCATGGCAAAAACCTTTAATTAGAGTCAGTGTGAGGGCATCCAGGGAGATATTTTGTAATGGACACCTCATGGCACCAAACCAAAGGTTCCCACACATCTGAGTGGGTTGTAAGAAACTATCAGTGGTATCATTCCACTGTCAAACCATCGTAGTCCTTCTGGGATACATCGGTCTGTCATTATCTTGTAATTGCCCTGAGAGAAAAATTTTGTCAAACTATGATGGGTGATAACTAGCAAGTTATGGCACATGGGAATGTCTCATACAAACCTACATATGTTTATATGGTCCACCTATCAAATCCTATCTTGGTTTCTCCCATCTCTCACTCATTTTTTCGTAGTGACAAATAATGAAATGTGTCACAAACCTTCAATTAGAGTCAAAGTGAAGTCATCCAGCGTGATATTTTGCAATACAAACCTTGTGGCAACAAACAGATGGTTCTCACGCATATGGGTGGGATGTTGCAGACTACCAGTGGTTTCGTTCCATTTCTAAACCATCTTGTACCTTTTAGGATACATTGGTTTTTCAATGTCTTTTAAGCTCCCTGAGAGCAATAATTTGTCAAACTTTGATGGGTGATAACTAGCAATCCGTGGCACTTGGGAATGTCTCGTCTAAACCTAAAAATGCACATATGGTCCACCTATAAAATACAATATTGGTATCTCACATCTCTAGCATGTTTCTTTTCGGTGATAGCGAATGAAACATTGTAAAAATCTTTAATTAGAATTAGTGTGAGGGAATCCACGACAATATTTTGCAATGGAAACCTTATGGCACCAAACCAATAGTTATCACATGTCCAAGTGGGTTATTAGATGCTATCAATGGTTTTGTTTCATTTCCATACCATCTCGGTCCTTCAAGGCTACACCGATTTGTCAATGTCTCTTGATCGCCCCGAGAGCAAAAACTTGTCAAACATTGACAGGTGATAACTAGCATGTTGTGGCACTTGGGAATATATCTTCTGAACCTATGAATGCACATATGGTCTCTGTACAAAATCCTATCTCAGTTTCTCCCATATCTCACTTATTTTTTCACGGTGGTAGCAAATGAAATAAGGAAAAAGCCTTCAATTAGAGTTAGTGTGAGGGCATCCATGGTGATATTTTGCAATGGACACCTTGTGGCACCAAACTAACAGTTCCCACACGTCCAAGTGGGTTGTTAGATGCTCTTGGTTAAATGATAATATGTAAGAGGTAAAAATAATGTTTAAAAAAGAGATTTCATATGATATATGTGGTGAAATGAAAATGTGTTCTTGTTAAAAAGAATGTGAAAAATAATTCTCTCTTTCTCTATCTCTAGATTTGTCTCTCTCTTTCCCTCTCTCTCTCTCACTCTCTCTTTGATATATAGATTTCTTCAAATCTGAAATATAATGAAAAGATCATTGCCTTGACAATACGTTGTTTTTCCCTCCTTTCATTGAGAAAGGAATTAACATATTTGATGAATTAAAAGACCTTAAAAATTTCTATAAGCTTCCTCAATTCTTTGTTTATATTGCTCAGAAATTTTGATACAAGAGTATATCTACTTGATATAAAATTATTCCCTTCTTTATATAATGAATTATGGTAAATCATATTGACAAGATATTATCTGGTGAGTTCCCTAATTGATAAACTTAAGGTTTTAGGTCTTAACCAACTTACAAGAGAAAGAAATAGAAAGTTAAGTGGGTTTAAGAGAGAATTGTGACTTGAAATTTTATAAAAGGCATCTAAGGGGTGTGAGGAAGGATAATTTGAAGGTTAGAAGGCTTGAGGCTACTCAAAAAGACCACAATTTATACTAGTATTGTTGCAAACCTGTAAAATGGCATATATGCCTAATTAGAGAAACACAAACATGCGGAAAGGTGTCTTAACTTTGAAAGTTGGCTTTCAAGCTTGGTAATCAACTAAAATTAGAAAAATGGTATCCTAAAAGTTCATTAGTTAGTCTTAAAACCTTCTTAGTGAAATTTTAAGCTTGAAAAGGACCTAGGACAGGGCTACAAGGAGCTAGAATATGTGAAGGAGTGATGGTGGAAGAGAGAAATAGTAATGGAGATGAGCTATAATATTTGTCACAAACCTTGAGGAACTTAATGGGTGCATAGAAATGGTGTTGGTTTGTTTCATTTGTTTTTGGGTGATTCCAAACACCAACTCAACAATGTCATTTTTCTTGAGAAGCTAATGAAGGAAATTTTGGCTAAGGTAAGAAATTTGAAGACTTCTTGTATTTTCCATCAATCTGATTGGTGAATTGGCACGTAACATGATATAGGGACATGGTGCATTGATATGAATTGATCGAGTGGGCCCATTTAAGATAATATTTACTAGTTTGAAGTTTTCTTGACTTTATAAAGTAAGCCACTTAGCAGGCTTAAGGGTAGTATTGTGATTTTGGACTAAACCAACTTTGTGGATGGGTTGAGTGTGATTTGTATGAATGCAATCTAGTGAACCATGTAGGACCAATCTAATTTTTAAGGTGGCAAGTATTACTTCATGGTCAGACTCAAGAAATTTCCACAAGATCTTATTGCGTGGTCTACCTCCATATTTAATCAAATGAACATTAGATGCAACAACTCGGTGAGAATAATGAATAATATTTCTATGAGTTTTAAAGTCCTCAAACAACCACACATTGGATTTCTTCATTGGGTATCTTCTTAGCCATGTTCTAGTAATAACCACAGACCCAATAGGATATTCTAGGCCTTATCCATTTTTGATTGGGGCTATCAATTTATTTTTTTCCTCGACACAACGACACAAATAATAAGATTTTCCTTCTTTATTATTTTTTCTACAACAACTTCATAAACATGACCTACATTAAATTGTACACAAAATAGTTAATTTCAATAAATGATTCATAAATAAGATACATAATATGAGAAAAACTATAAATTTAAAAAAAAATGCAAATATATAATACCCGGTTGCACTATATCTGATATATGATCAAATTCAATTGTTGATTCACTCACTGTGAGTTATAGAGCTCCTAGATGTTGATAGGTGTCGAGTGGATATAATTTTCTACAATACCATTCATACACTCACTTCTTTTGACTTGCATTCATCCCAAAATGAATACATACATGAAGATACAAATCATGTCAGTTTCCTTATATAAATAGTCCATGAACCTGCATTTGAACTGATAAAAGAGTGCAACTCACTATATCCCGTTAGTGTACAACAATCTTCATATTTTGAAAATTAGCTTATTATACCAACCAAAAAAACCTATGAACTATAGAATTACCCTCATTTTTGCATCGATCAACATGGTACCATCTTTGTACTTCAATTCTTCTCTTTCTAGGGATCTTTTAACACATACTCTTGCACCATCATTTTCTCCTTTTCCATGTCCTACCTAAGTGCAATTGCAAAAATGTTGAGCACCCCTTATCTTATGCATCATGATCAGCCAATAGAACATTCACACATGCTTGAATTGTGATATACAATTATTTGACCATATGATATGTTTATCAAATATGATGTTTTTATTATTTAAATAGTCATATAAGATCTCAAAATAACCTTTCATGAACTCTAATGAATGTGCACAATCATCACTAATATAAAAATGGTATTTTTATCCATATTTTGCACCCCTAAAAAATGGACAACTAAATATGTCAAGGCAGTGGAAGTTGATTGGTCAAACAATGCCTTTTATTTTTTCAGTCAGCAATTGATTTTAACTCGTGACGAGATGGCAAGCCACAGAAATGTTTTGGAGCCATCAGGCTGATGCATTTCAACCATTCCATTGTTTTCACATGCCAACCTCTTCTTGTTGTGTATCACCACCATCTTCTTGTCGCGCATCAACCATGTTTCCCTGTCACATATCACCACCATCTTCCTGACACTCGTCAACCATGTCTCCTTGTCACATCTCACAACCATCCACTATCACGCACCAACCATTTTATTATTGCACATCAATAGCGCTTTGCTAACGTGCATCAGCCATCTCCCCCTTATCGTGTATTAGCACCATGTCTTCCTGTTGCGCATCACCACCATCTTCCTGAAGCACGTCAACTATTCCTTCTTAACGTTCATCACCTCCTTCCTCCTTGGCATGTGTCATCCCTCCTTCCCATGTCATGTCCCCTTCGTTTTCATGAGAAATCCTTCCATTTTGATGTGTGATAACCTTCTCTCATTGTCCCCTGACAACATTTCTTCTTGTCATGTGAAAACTCATTCCCTTATCGGAAGTGACTCCTCCTTTTCTTGTTAGGCATCAGTTGGTGGTTCCTATCAGGTGTTAGCAAGGAATATCAACTAAAAACTAGGCATTAATTACATCGTAGAAGGTATCTCAACAACCAGTTTAATGAGGTATGACACCCATGCTCACCATGTAAGAAAAGTACCATTAGAAAGTGAATCGGTATTGTCACCCATACCTCTGTGTAAGAAATTAATGAAAGGTATCGCTTGGTATCTTCCCCTTCTCCATATATATGTAATTTCCCCTCATTTTTGGGAGGGAGAGATTCGAAAACATAAAGAAACTCTACGAAAATTATTCCAGCACTCTTGTGAGCCCCAGACCTCAAATTTATGCATTTTGTAAAGGATTTTTTCTTGTACCTATATTGTAATGGATTGTGAATCATTTTAAGCAATAAAATTGGTATTTTATGGCTTTTCTTTCCCTAGCTTGAGTTATATTGCATCTTTTGCATTTCATTGCATTTTCAGGTATATTGTGCATGTTGTATCCCTTTGCAGGATTTAAATTCATTGTGTTCCATAAAATTAGAGGTTTAAATGTGTTATTTGAACTGTGGCACTTTTTTCTGCCCTCTTCTACCTCATTTTCTTCAATTTTCACTTAGGATATCTCCATTCCCTTTTCTTGGTGTTCATGCCTCCCTTGGTTTAGGAATTTCATTTTATGCATATCTCTCTTCCATGGTCCCTTGGAAATCTAGGTTAGTGTTAGAATAGTTGCATTTCCCTTCCTAGGAGTAGTTTTAGCATTAGAATAGGTAGAGGAACCAACCTTCTCTAGAGATTTTTCTCAATTGTAGGGTCCCACACCTTGAGACAATCCCATATTAGCAAATTACACTAATTTCCCAAACACTCATTTGTAGCATTCGAAGGGTTCTATAATTTTGCATTAACATTTTTGGCATGCTCGGTGGGATGAGAATTCAATACTTCCAAGGTTATCAAGATTGGGTGTGTGTCTTGGTGAATTTCCAACCTTTGGAGGTTTTACAGCAATACATCTGGTGACTCTAATTAGAAATTTAAATGGTTTCAGTAGCACTGGGGATAAGATATACCAGTTTCAATAGTAAGTGTCTGATCCTATGAGAATAATTCAAACTTGGTTAAGAACTAGAGAGGAAGGTGTATTTGAATACCTACAACTATCCCTAGGAAGAGGAAGAAGAGCCTAGATATCACCATCTCCACCTAACATAACTTTATCTACACCTCCTCCTAGTAGATATTTCCTTCAATCAACTAGAGCTCTTAGGCAAATCAGAATGGCTCATCAAAAACCACCGAATCAACCACCACCAAATCCCTTTGTGAATTTCATGGGTAGCAGTTCACTTGCCCTCAATGCACATAATTTGGTTCCAGTGGAATCATTGAAGAACATTTCATTCTTCAATAGAGATAATCACAGGACACCAATTGATCACATTTAGAACATTGTGAATGTTTGTGCCATACATGAGATTATTGAAATGGATGTGGTAATGAAACTCCTTGCCTCTTCTCTCAAAGGAAAATATTTACAGTGGTTCAGAATCCTGGGAGCAATGTCAATCCAAAATTGGGATCAATTTTGTATGGCTCTTTGTGACCAGTTTGGGGAAAGAGCAGACAACTTGTCTCTTTTGGAGTAGATGACTATAATCAAGAGAGTTCCAAACAAGCATATGGATGACTTTAACTTCATATTCCAAAGGACATGGGATAGGATCCCAATTGTTATGAGACTAGCTACTGAAGGTGCATTTCTCTATTTCTTTAAAGCTTTAAATTTTGATATATCTATAATGATTCAATCTATGGGAGGAATAACCTTACCAGGAGCTTATGTCATAGTCATTAGAGCTACGATTTTCTTTATTCAAGCTAGTAAACCTTCACCTAGGCAACCTATGCCTATTTATCCAAAAATGGGGAACACTGGTTCTAGTCAAACTCCCACATTAGCCCCTATTCCTAACCATAGAAATTAGAGTTCCAATGAGGATTCTACCTCTTCTTCTAGTACCTCAACTAAACTCCAAGAAGTTATGAAGCAATTGCATAACCTAGGGACTGAGTTGGTACTCTCAAGAGGAAGCAGGCCTAAAACTTTATACCTTATCAGCATCAAGCCCAAAAAAATAGGCCTCCATATGAACCTAATAAACCACCTGTTCAAGATGCAAACAAAAATCAAGGACAACCCCCATCCACTAGGCCATTTCATTCGTACAATACCAATACAACTTCAACATCCCAAGCCTTGGTTCCAGTCCAAAACAACATGGAACAAGAGTATGAATGGGTCTTCTCATGTAGTCATTCTCATAATCAAGTAGTATGTTTCAATGGCATGCTAAAATAGGACTTGATGGTACAATTTGTTAGTGTGCCTCAAGAAACAACTAAGGAGGAAAATCAACAGTAGACAGCTACTGAAGAGGCAACTAAGGAGGAAAATCAACAGTAGACAGCTCAAGATTTCTGTTGTATAAATCAGACTCCTTCCTAAGGTGTGGCAGCGAACACAAGGTAGTCATCTAATCCAAGTTATACTCAACCCTCTGTCACTCTATAAGGAGTTGGAAATCCAAGTGCAGCTCCAAATGTGCACAATCAGCCCAAGTTGCTTTCTAGACTAGCTCATATACCAATGGTAGCAGCTCATGTACAAGATAAGGTCATGCAAAGAAAAGGACAGTAGAAAGACAGCTCTTCTCCTTTTAATATCATAGAGAATATGAAGAAGAAAAAAATCAACATCTCAATGTGGGAGGCATTAGCAATCCCAAGCCAAAGGGACCTTTTGCAAGCAACCATAACCAACTTTCCCATCTCAAATGAGTTGTCCAAGAATCAAGATAAGGTGATCATTAATACAGCTCCACAAGAAGGAAATAAAGGAGGTTAATAGGGAAAACACATGAAACCTCCTCTATTTTACATATCTTTGATCATTGGGAACAATCTTGTACACAACTGCATGATTGATTCAGGAGAAAGTAACTCAGTGATGCCGAAGTAGATAGTTTATTGGCTAAGTATTAAGTATGATGTCATTTCTATAGGTGTAGTACAATTAGATGGGATGGTAGTGAAAAATTTTGGTGTAATCAAAGGGTTGATCCTCACACTACATGCATGCCCCAATATCACAGTGTTGCAAGATGTGTCAATCATAGACTTGCCACCACTCTTTGTATTATGTTTGTCTTGAGATTTCACTGCCAAAATTAGAGGCTACCTATCAGCTAATTGGTCGCATATGCTCTTCAATACAAGCTATGGAGCTAAGGCTACAATCAAATCTGATCATGTTGAAAAACTTCATATTGATCCATATTTACCAAGCCCAATCAATGTAAATTACTCAACTTTTGATCAATAAGACTCCCCAAGCACTCCAAAGATGAATACCAAGGTTGGGAACGTTTCAGACCTTACTCTTGATGTATAGGTGAAAAAAATGCATGTATTTGATCCTTACAAGGAAATGGAGGAAGCTAAGTTGGGAATTTATTTCTTACACAAAGAAAATCCACCTCTCCCTAGTATCACAAAACCAGATGGTAAAGATGACAATGAAGTATGGAGGTTTTTCTTTGATGGCTCAAGGATTAGACAAGATGTTAGAGGAGGAGCAATGTTTTTGTCACCTCAAGGTATAAAATACTACTCATCTTTTCATTTTCATTTTACTTGTTCAAACAACACAGCTGAGTATGAAGCATTGATCCAGGGATTGCATTGGGCAAGAAAGAGAGGCATCAAGAACTTGCAAGTCTTTGGAAATAGCAAGCTGATTGTAAATCAAGTTAGAAGTCTCAACACTGCTAAAAATGATCTCCTAAAGAGCTACAAAAATCAAGTATGGGATCTCATTGAATAATTTTAAGCATTCAACATTGAGGCCATACTAAGGAAGAAGAATAAGGCCACAAAAAAACTTACACCAATAGGGGAAGTATTCTATGTTGTTGACAGTATCGAGAGAGATTAGACTCAACCTTATATTAAAGTAATTGTAAGGCCATATGTTCCAGATAACAATACAAGTTGGAAATTCTTTGAGAATGATCAGCAAATCATAATTTTTTTGCAAGAAGAAGTTGAGTTCTCTGCTATAAACCAAGATAAATTAGAGAAGCAATATGTTGACTTAGTGGTTCAAAGGAGAAAAAACAAATTACCAAAGGGTGTTGTAACTTTGGAGTCAATATTTAACCCCAATGATCAATTCTAAAAATAAAAATAAAACATTCAGGTAAAGGGTGAAAAATCATAGCCTATTTTAGTAGGAGAAGGTAAGGTGTTGTAAGTTGGCAAAGTGAGTACTCAATAGGAAAAATATGATTTCATACAGCTTTTTCAATAATTTCCAGATGATTTTTCTTGGGATTATAAATATTTTAGAGGCTTCAATCCAAAATTGGCACAACATACTATTGAGTTGGATCCATAATCCAAGCCCATCAAGTAGAAGAAAAGGCCAGTGAATCCTCACATTGAAACTCTCATGAGGAAAGAGTTGAATAAGTTGATATAGGCTAGCATCATATTTCCTGTCAAGCATTCATGTTGGGTTGCAAAATTGGTGCCAAGAAATGGAGAAATCAAGTTGTGTGTTGATTTTCGGGATCTAAATAGAGCATCACTCAAAGACCATTATCCACTCCCTTCAATGGAGCATATTTTATATGTTGTAGCCAGTTCAGAAAGGATCTCATTTTTGGATGGCTACTCAGGATACAACCAAATTATGGTGAAAGAGGAAGATCAATTCAATACTTCTTTCACAACGAAGTGGGGAATGTATGCTTATACAAATATTCCATTTGGTCTATCAAATTCAAGAGAAAATTTTCAAAATATTATTGATATGGCATTCAAGGGGCTGATAAATAAAATAGTTCTCATGGACCTAGATGACATCACTATATTCTCTAAAAATGTAGCAAGTCAACCCTTCCACCTCAGAAAAATTTTCTAAAGATGCAGAAGATTTCGAGTGTCTTTGAATCTGAAAAAGTTTATTTTCCTAGTGCATGAAGGTAAGCTCTTAGGCCACATAGTGTCTAAATAAGGGTTAAAAATTGATTCAGAGTGTGTTGAATCTATTTGAGCATTGCACTCACCAATTCATAATAAGACTCTCCAAAGTTTCTTGGGGAAAATCAATTTTGTTAGGATATTTGTTCCTAACTTTTCTACCCTTGTCAAGCCACTAACATTGATGTTGAGGAAGAATATGGCTTTCAAATGGACTATCGAAGGAAAAGAAATATTTAAAGCTATCAATTAGGCCATTTTATAGGCTCCAACCCTCATCAATCAATATTTTTAGAAATAATTCACTCTATATGCTTTTGGTGGCACAAATGCGATATCTGCCATACTAGTACAGTCGAATCAAGAAGGACTAGAGCAACCTATTGCATTCTTCAGACATGGACTCTAATATTATGAGATGAGATATTCATTTATTGAAAAATATGTCCTAGTTTTGATAAGAAGTTTATATAAATTGAGGCATCTAGTGTCAAATAATAGGATTCGTTTACTAGTTTCACATGTGGATTTGAAAGGTTTTCTTTTGAACAAGGATCTCAATGAGAAGAGGGTTGGATGGATAACCAAGTTCATGGAGTATGACATTTATATCAAGGTGACCAAGCTGGTTAGGGGAAAATATTTTTATGAACAACTAGTTTCAAGTCAACATCCTAAATCAAGAAAAGAATAAGTTATTTTTGTGTTACAAGATGATCAAGGACAAACAGCAGATGGTCTGCCCACTCATTGTTGGACTTAGGATATAGTACACTTCTTCCAAACATGTCAAAGCTCTCAAGGTTTGAGTAAGGACAAAAGAAGGTATTTCAGATTGCAAACCATACCTTATCTACTTGTAAATAATATTTTGTTCAAAAGGGACGTGAATGGTGTCCTCTTAAGATGCATTACAACATTTTAGATAGAGAAGGTATTACATGAGTTTCTTGATGGAGAGACAGGTGGTCATTTTTTCCCAAGGATAACAACCCTTAGAATTATAAAATTAGGGTGTTGTTGGCCTAACCTCTTTAATGATTGCTAACTCATGGATCAAGAAATGTAAGAAGTGTGCCTTCTTCACAGGTAAAGAGAATTTAGCACCCCTTCCACTCCACCCTATTTCTGTAAATGAGCCATTCATGCAATGGGGGCTAGATTTTATCAAAGTGATTAATCAAAAATCTATCTTGGGTCACAATTGGATCCTTATAGCCATGGATTACTTCACCAAGTGGACATAGGTAATTTCACTCAAGGAAGAAAATGAGGTCCGCATCCTAGATTTCTACGATGGGATAGTAACAAGGTTTGGTGTGCATTCCACTATTATATTAGATAATGCCTTATCTTTTCTTGGAGTGAAAGATATCTATGATTGGGAAATGTTAGAAATGCCATCTACTTGAGAACTTATTCTAACTAATACCCCCAAGGTAATAGGAAAGTAGAGTCCACCAAACAAGAACTCTGCTGAGAATCATAAGAAATCTTGATGAAAATCAAAGGACTTGGCATACCAAATTGAAATCAGCCTTGTGGTTTGATAGAATCACTCCCAAGAATTCAAATAGTTAATCCCCTTTCAAGTTGGTTTATGGAAGGGAAACATGACTACCAATATCCCTTGAGTTACCAACCTTGGAGTTTATCAAGAAGTTGGAGTTTTTTGAGCTTCCAGCTCATGGAGGATAGGTATGTGGAGATCATGGAGTTAGAGGAGCTGAAGAACCAAGCAGTGTAGATCATGGAGAAGGACCAAACCTTGACCAAGAATTGCTTTGATAAGAAATCCAGAAATAGAACCTTCTAAGAGGGAGATTTGGTCTTGAAATGGGATGCGGAAAGAGCCAAACTAGGAAGACACTCCAAGTTTGATGCAATATGGAGTGGACCTTATGTGATTTAAGGATGTAAGAGTAAAAATGATTTCTAACTATACAATTTGGATGGAGAAGAATTACATATTCTAGTCAACGAAATCTACCTCAAGCATTGTTACTAAAGTAAAGTGTCTTCCTTTTAAATATTAGATTAGTTCATTTCCTCCAAGTGCTTATAGCACATTGCTCTGTTGTAGTTCAAGTTTATTTTTTAATAAGTGTTTGTGCACTCTCTACATGTTCCATTTGGGATGTGTATGACTTTTTTGTTATTGCATGTTCCAATTCCAGGAAAGGTTCCATAAAAATAATCAATACCATCCTATTGGCGAGAATTTTTTTTGGGGGAAAATTAGTGGATTTCTTACCAATGATCTAAGAACTAAGTCCCTCTATTTAATCGGTACAGTTGTCATATATGCATGTGCGAGTAAAAAGATGGATTTTCCTAGTTGGCCTTGTAGTCGGGGATCCAACATGGGCACTCCATTGACCCTACGGAAAAATCTTACAGATATCTGCAAGGGAGGAATTTTCTAGGAGAGCGAGAAAGGGAGTGAGAATGTTAGATAAAGGGAAACTAATTTTGCAAGTAGGAAATCAGATGGTTACAAACACTAGCTAGAAGTTTCATCACATGCACTCGAATTAAGAAGAAAACAAATCTGCATAATAGCAACAAGACCAAATATCATTTAATGAGCACAAATTATCAGTAAACTCCTTAGTCAAAAAAGGCTGAAAAATCCTTCGTGTATTGGTGATCAAGTATAAATTATACATAGTATGAGAAATAGAAGAATTTTGAGAGTGGGGGAATGGAAGAATTTTTCTATCTCTTTGATCTTTCACAAGGATCTCTCTCTCTCATGAATTCACAAGAATAGCTAAGAAGACCCTCAAATGAGGAGTGCATTACAATTTATAGAAGAACAACACCTCTTCATCTTCTTGGTGACTCTTCATATACCCCCCAATGACACTTTATATGCCCTAAAACTTTTCACATTCCTAGGAAAACATTAAGTCCCCTTTTATAACTGAAGGGTGACTTATTACATTAAAAACATTAAGGCATGCAAAAAAGTGCAACCCCAACGTAAGATTAGAATATTGAGGAGAGAGAAAGTTGGGGGGATGAGAGGAGAGAGAAAGAGAGTAGAGAGAGGGAGAATGATGTTGATGAATAAAAATTCTCACTGATCCACTATTGTACTTGATCGTTTTGATGTAATGCTCCAATGTAGTGAAATTTAGATCCTGAGAGACTTTCCTTGGATGATGCATAGACACCGTGAACTAAGTGTTTAAAAAAATGCTGAATGATTCCATTGGTGACCATGATCATCACTCATGAAGATACTTTCTACAGAGACTAAAGCTTTGGAACAAATACCGCCTTGACTCCTTGCAATACTATCACATTGTTTAATTGTTTTGAACATGATCCTGATGAAACACATCGTGAATAGTCTGACGGCATCAACTAAAAATTCCACCTCACACATACCAATTGAAATGAAATGAGTGTCGAAAGACATTGTTGATATCCATGTAATTCACCTCACTATCATCAACTCCCGCATAGTCCAATGAATGAGACTAAGTTATTTTCGCCCCTGCAAATATGAACTTAATTTTCCTTGACGCTTGCTATATTTGGAAAAGGAAACTATTTTTAGCAAGTTTCAACAATTTTCCCTCTCTGGTCTCCAACTGGTGATGTCAACTTGGATGTTCAACTCCCAGTGTGCTCCCTATGTGAAATCTGCCCTTTGGAATAACCTGATATTTTTAGTAAGTTCCCACAGGGTAACTTACTATTTTTGGAAAGTGCACAAATTAGCTTTTCCAGACCTCAAATTATTATGGTAGCTTGAATCCCTTCTTCATACTGCATTCTTCTCACCTTCTAGACAAATTTTCTATTTTTGGCAGGTGCTCACGAGACCACTTACTATTTTTAGTAAGTGTCAATTCTAGGGCAACTTACTATTTCTAGAAAGTGCACAAATTCACTTTTCCAAACCTCAAATGATTATTGTAGCTTGAATCCATTCTTCTCACCTTCTAGAAAAAATTTCTATTTTTGGCAAGTGCTCACGAGACTAGTTACTATTTTTAGTAACTGTCAATTCTGGGCCAAAATGACAATTTCGATGATTTCTCCCTGCAATACATCTTATGTGTTCAATGTCTCCTTCGCATGTTCCTCAGTTGATGACTTTCCCGAAATAGTAGTCATCTATGTAAAAGACCTACTATTTTTATAAATTGGGCTTCTGGTGTTTGTATTTCTGTGAAACTATTTTTTTTTATATGGGTTTTTTCTTCTTATCCCACCAGTGAAATTTCTTGTTTACTCGATCAATAGTTGGTGAGATTTTAAAACTTCAAATTTTTCACTTAGCGGCCACACTGAACACGACAGCCATTAATGGACCTTGAAAATTATAGGTTTGATTTTCTTCTCTATTTTCAATAAAATTTATATTTTTAGTGTGGGTTTTTTCCTCGTATTCCGCTAGTGAAATTTTTCTTTGATTCGACTGTCAGTTTAATAGGAAATCATGTATTTTCCTTTGATGAGCCGAAAGGAAGAATTCATCGATGTGAGAAATCCTTGCTATGAATGGGAGGTATGTTATGTGGGTTTTGGTGGTATCTAAAAATTATGAATACAAAATTAAAAAAATCATCTTTATTCGTGCATTGGTTTGTTAGATATGTTTGAATCTTTGTTGTATGGCAATGGAGTCTTCTGAAGAATTTTTTGCTTTTCTCCTTTATTCTTCATTCCTCTGACTCTTTCGGTCAATCCATTTTTTTAAACATGTGAATTATCATGGATTTGAGAATTTATTTAATGTAGTAGAGATATTTTGGAACAGCAATGGTGAATTGTACAAGTTGCAGAGCTATGGTAGGGTGACACTATGGAAAGTTAGAAGTGGGAAAGAAAGCGGCAGGAAGGATATAAAATAGTCAAAAAATGCAAAGCAGAAGTTAGGTGCATTTTCATGTCCCTAATTTCCCTTAATAATTAAGTAATGGGAGGGACATCAATTTTCATGTTTCACCTGGTCACGATACATGGCGGAAATCCAACGGCTGAGAGTTTAAGCTAAAAAGCAAGCTGGAAGAACTTGGGGTTGGAAACTAGTTGTATGGAGGACTAGGAGAAATTCCTTGGACAAGGTGAATTTTTAAGTCCCTCATGTCCCCCAGAACTAAGGGACATGAGGCTCATCAATTTTCATAGTGCACCTCAGCTTGATGTTTGTCACAAATCTGACGGTTGAGGGTTTGATCTCCTGCAAGCACCTGGGGGCTAAACTAGCGATCCAAGAAGTTGTATGGGTGACAAAAGGGCTTATATGGTCTAGGTGAATTTTTATGTCCCTCATGTACCTTATCTTGAGGGATGAAAGGGACACAAAATTGTGCCAGGCTCCTAGAGCTGACACGTGTCCTCATCAAGTTTTAACTAACTCTCGAACTCGCTCCTTGAGGACAACTTCAAACGGTGATATCTTGAGATCCTTATGGACTTTCTTGATGAAATTTTATATTAAATTGACTGAAAATGACATTTTTAATCCAATTGTGTGGGTATAAAATATTTATTCATCCATTTAGAACTTGAAAATTCATATTTTTATCTGGTCCTTTACCTATGCCTAAAAAAACTAGTTATAAACCTATTTCTCCAAGATATTGTGAAAAATATGATTTCACCATATTTTAGGGATTAGAATTCCCTTTCTTATGATGTCTTTTTTGGAACTTAACTCCATCCAAATCTCCCAAAATCACTTCTCGAAGCTTAGTAGATTTTTTGACCATGTGCACTGCTTAGACCTGTGAACCCTGTTTTTTGTGAAACATCCCCAACTCTTCCAAATCATTCCTGAATCTTCCATGATCAATTTCATCATGTTACTATACCTTCCATTCACCTTTGTGTTGGATTTGGATCCTCTATTCCACTCGAGGGGGATGCACCAGTTCTGAAAAATCCAGTGGTAGCCTTTCCCAACACTGCCCAAAATTAGCATTCTTCACAATCTCCTAAAATAACCTAGGGGAATTGACTTGAATTTCCTAATTCACCTAGGGAACTGATTTAACATCATTTGGGAGGTCATTTCACTGACTGACTAGACCTATGGTGCCTCAAAAGGGTAGGACTTGAAATTATTAACATAGGGGTATTGTTTTCATGATTGGAAGTTTTGATGTTGCACATTTGCATGACAACACAGCCCAAGTTGTGTCAGGTTCATTCAAGACTTTAGATGGATTTAGGGGTGAGATTTCAAGGTTCATATCAGTTTTAGAGATTTAGGATGACTCCATGCCCAATGGATCCTCTGACGTTACTGGTCTTTCAGGTCTAGCAGGAAGATCACCCTCTAAGTCACCCATTGTTATCCATATTTTTCACCCCTTAAAAATGGACAGCTAAATAGGTCAAGGTGTTGGAAGTTGATTGGTCAATAATTTCCTTGTATTTTTTAATTCAACAATTGATCTTAACTCATGGTGAACTTACGAACTACAAAAAAGGTTTGGAGCCATCAGGCTGACGCACGTCAACCGTCCCTTTATGTCACATGTCAACCTCTTCTTGTCACACGTCACCACCATATTCTTATCATGCTTCAACCATGTATCCCTATCATACGTCACATCCATCTTCTTGATGTGCATCAACCATGTCTCCCTATCATGCATCACAACCATACGATGTCGCATGTCAACCTTCCTTCTTGACATGTGTCAACCACCCTTTGCTAACACGCATTAGCCACCTCCCCCTTGTCATGTGTCAACACCATGTCTCCCTATCGCACATCACCACCATATTCATTATTCACATCAACCATTCCTTCTTGACACATATTACCTCCTTCCTCCTTATCATGCGTCATCCCTCCTTCCCATGTCATTTCCCCTTCGCTTTTGTGCTACAACATTCCATCTTGACGCATGAGAACCTTCCCTCACTGTTGCGCGACACCATTTCTTGTTTTCATGTGAAAACTCATTCGCTTTTCGGTGAAAACTCCTCTCATTCTTCTCTGGCGTCAGTTGGTGGTTCCTTTCGAGCATCACGAAGGAATGTCAACTACAAACTAGGCATTAATTGTAATGTACAAGGTAGCTCAACAACCGGTTTAATGAGGTATGACACCCATGTTCACCGTGTAAGTAAAGTACCATTTGAAAGTGAATCGGTATGGTCACCCATACCTCCATGCAAAAAATTAATGAAGGGTGTCGGTTTGTAGCCTCCCCTTCTCTATATATATGTAATTTCTCTTCATTTGTGGGGGGAAGAGATTCAAGAATGTAAAGGAACTCTGCCAAAATTGTTCAAGCAGTCTTGTGAGCTGAAAGCCTCGAGTTTATGCATTTTGTAAAGTTTTTTTTACCTTATTCCTATATTGTAATAGATTTTGCATCATTTTAAGCAATAAAATTTTTGTTTTTTGGCTTTTCTTGCCCTAGCTCAAGTTGTGTTGCATCCTTTTCCTTTCATTGCATTTTTCAGGTATATTGTGCATGTTGTAAACCTTTGCAGGATTTAAATTTGTTGTGCTCCACAAAATTGGAGGTTTAAATGTTTTGTTTGAACTGTGGCACTTTTTTCTGCCCTCTTCTATCTCATTTTCTTCCATTTTCACTCACTTAGGATATCTACATCCCTTCCTAAGATTAGTTTTAATATTAGAATAGGTAGAGGAACCAGCATTCTTTGGAGGTTTGTCTCAATTCCAGAGTCCCACATCTTGAGACAATCCCATGTTAGTAAATTACATTGATTTCCCAGACACTCATTTGCAAGCATTCGGAGGGTGTTAGAATTTTGCACTAACAAGTAATCCCTCAAAATATTTCTATCTTCCTCTTTATTGTCGAGATCATCAGTGAATATTATATGCACAAATATGGAAACCTGAATAGAGTTATAGTATTGTGATTGCACTTCATTTTTTGGTTGTAGAGTATAGTTCTCTGCAAAATCAACAACTGACACAATGGTACCAAGAGGAAATGTATCCTTGCATAACCTTCATTTCTCATCTAACCATCGAGATTTGTGTGTATGTCATGCATACTCATACACTATCTTCTCTCAAAATATATTCATAAAATTTGATGCACTTATTACTTTAATCACTAATTCACTCCTCTTAGCTTCTTTATCATCTTTTGAACTGTATGCCACTAACTTATATTTTCCAAAAATAAATAGTTCATTTCTGATTACATGTGTATTCTATGTGTGTATACATCTCTGTAAACATTACAAACCACCACAAATATCAAAAGTTCCTTCTAAACATTATTTCTTGTATTAAAAAAATCCTTCTTCTCTTGTACAAAAAACACTTGAGATAAAATCTCTTACTAATTTAGGTGGAACATTTATCATACACTCCTACAAAATATTCTCAATATGAAAATTAACACATATATGTTGGAAAATATCATAATGCATAGCAAAATCAATATGGATCCTACAAGAAGTAGTTCATGAGTCATTTATTTTAACATAAAAAAGTTTTTCCATTTCAAAATACCTTTAAATAATTTTTATTTTTAGATGAGTCTCTTTAAACTTATTAAAAATTGTGTTTGTTTCATATCCAAAAAATGTTTAGGATGTGATTCACGGTTTCGAGAACAAATTCGTCTTTATAAAACATATTTTTCATTAGGTGAAGCTCTTGTATTATTTTTCAAAAATTATTAAAAAAATGATTTTAACTCATCAACTATGTCTTTTTCTTTTCATGGCAGTCTACCAGAGAATTCCCATAACTCATTGTTATTTGTATCTTCATTTTTTTCATGATGCCTAAGAGATTTTAATAGTGTTTTCCTCTTTATTTTCAGTGCACTACTTGTTTTTCTAAATAAACAATATTTTTTGTGGCTTTACTTACTATAGTTTATGTAATAACACATAGGGTATCATTACTATCTATGGTACGTGAGGTTGGACATATTGATTGGTATGCATTCATTAGATTTTTTATAGTATTTGTTTCACTGCTATCCTTAGATGTTCTTAGACCAAGGGTCTTTATAGTAGGTCTATAATTAATATTTTTCATCATTTAAACAAACAATTGACATGTACATGTTTCATTTAAGTCATTAAAATATGTTTTCCATATCTAATTAGATTTTCTTCTACAAGTGCATTGACTAATCTTATTAATCATTGGGTTTAAAATATTTTCATCAATCTCAAGTAAAATTTTGGATATTTTCAAAAAAAATTTAATCAGTTATTTCAATGGAAATGATTGTTGAATATCATATAAACATTGTTCATTTTATATTTGTCATTCATATTCATAATTTGGTAAAGAGTGTGTTTTCAATAGGTTGGTCATTTGGTGTAACATCTATGTTTAAATTTGGCATTTCCTCATTATTTATTGAATCAATTTGTGTTTGAGTATATGTTACACCATTAATTTCATTTGGAAGAGATGACGTAACTTAATCTTAATGTGTTGATTTCTGTTTTTATATTCTTTCTTGCTTTTGGATGAATATCGATATAGGTATTTGAACAAATCTCAATATTGGTAAATATGTGTTCAATTTTATTTTTTCACAACCTTTTTCATCAATTCCCTTTATTTCCAATATTTGAGTGTTTTCTTTGTGGTCCTCATCCCACAGAATTCTCAAAAATATCTTTATCACCACAAGACCAATTGACAAAAAAAATTTAATCAGTTAATTTTCAATAAATGATGTTGAATGATCATATTAAACATGTTCATTTTTAATTTGTCCATTCATATTCATAATTTGGTAAAGAGTTGTGTTTCAATGAGGTTGGTCATTTGGTGTTAACATCTATGTTTAAATTTGCATTTCCTTTCATTTATTTATTGAATCAATTTGTGTTTGAGTATATGTTACACCATTAATTTCATTTGGAAGAGATGACGTAACTTAATCTTAATGTGTTGATTTCTGTTTTTCACGTCTTTTTGGCACTTGCTCACTTTTTATATTCTTTCTTGGCTTTATTGGATGATATACGGTATTTGACAACATCTCCAATATTTGGTAAATATGTGTTCAATTTTATTTTTTCACACCCTTTTTCATCAATTCCCTTTATTTTTCCAATTATTTGAGTGTTTTCCTTTGTGGTCTCCTCCCCATAATTCTCAAAAATATCTTTATCACCACAAGACAATTGACAAAAAAAATTTAATGAGTGTTAGGAATATAAGAAACAATAAAAACACACTTGAATATATCAAATAATTCTTAAATATTTCACAAAACAAACTCTATATAAAATAAAATATACAAAATTGTTAAGAAGAATAAAAAAAAGTGAAAGAATTTGTAGGAATTTGCAGACAACCTATTGCTAGTGGGACCAAAATCACGAGCTTTTTTTATTTTTTGTGTTTGGATTTCAGTTTTAAGCACGTTATAATGCACTTGCATTATAACACACTTGTGTTATAACATGAATGTGTTTCATCTTCTTTGGGTTTGAAATTCCCAATCCATGGGCTTGGATTTGCCTCATATATCCAAACATAAGGCGTGGACTATGTAATCCATGAATAAATTTGTATTTGACAAAATAACATCAAAATCTCACATGTACACCTTGATATCTCATGTGTTATAACATAATATTCAAAAAAAATTAAGTATACTACGATTTCAATCTCATTTGTACCTTGGTTAAGATATACTTCTTTCTAAAATCCAATTGGTTTAAGGCTTTCATCCATAATTTCTTTTACTAGTTCCTTCTTTTATTTCCAAAACCTATGCATACGTTTTGGTGCACAATTTATGATTTTTTCATCCAAATTTTTTTTTAAAAATGGTTTCTTCTAAACTCCATTCTAAACACATTAAAAAATCGACTATTTTTCTCAAATATATGGGGGTGTACACACAAATATTTCATTTTCAGGATGTTTGCACTTTGCAAATTAGTAAAAAATTATATATTCATCCAAAACTTATGAAAAATTAGTGGGAGCTCGTAGATGGTATTAGCTAACTTTCTATATAATGGATTTGAAAAATAATTTAAAGAACTCAAAAAATGGGGGAATCACACACAATAGGTTCTTATCTTTTTGACACAAAATAGGCATAATTAATGTACACACCACATTTAACCCTCTTAATCTCAACCATTTTCAAAAAAAATAGTTTAGCAACTATATTTTGAGCTCTACAGTACTTATTCTTATCACTATGTCAAATTATTAGATGAAGTTCAGTTTTCACTGATTTCAAGAAAAATGTGTCCACTTTTGAATCTTGTTTGGTCCCCCATTTCCATGCACTTACCATTCTCTTCCCCTTTCTCTATATATTGGAAAAAATCATTCATTAGAAATGGTTACACACATTATAATTTAAATACACCATGCCAACATGGTTTCCCAACTGTTTGTTAGTTAAATGCCTTCATGTGGATTTTGTAGTGTGTTCATGTGCCTTATACTTCAGCTATAATGGTTTGTGCATACTTCAAGCAATAAATCTTATGTTTGTGGATTTCTTTCTATCGTGTACTTATTTTTCATTGCATTCTTACCTCTCTATTTGAAGTCAAATATTTTGTGAATGTATTTCCCCTTTCCAAGTTCCATTTTGTTGTTTTTTGCGAGAGAAATGGGGGATTAAATGTATTTTTTGTATGTGGCACATGTTTCTTCCATATATTTCTCCATTTCCTTCTCATTTTCCCCTCATAAATAGTGTTCATACACCAATGTGTTCATACACCTTTTCTTGGTGTTATCACCTCTTCCATACCTTATTATTTTATTTCCATGCATCTTTCTCTCCCTGGTCCCTGGTAATGCTTAGATTGGGATTAGTTAGTTTTGTTTTAAGCTTGTAGGAGTATTTTTAGCATTAGGATAGGTAGAAGAACCAATCTTCTCTGGAGGTTTGTCTCTCTTTTCAAGATCCCACACTTGGAGACATTCTGATGTTCACCAAAAAAATTATGTTCACTCATGATCATGTAGAGGGTGTAACTTTTGCGAGTTAACAATTGGTATGGAATGTGTTTGTATATTTCTTACCATGTAAGCACCATTCACAAGTTTCATGGGCATGATAGATAAGATTTAAGAAAACAAAAATGTTAAGACAATACATATTAGACATGTTCCTAAAGTTAACATGACCTAATCTTTCATGTCATAACTATCCATCATTTCTATTTTGAGTAGAAATACATGAAGCAGTAGTAAAATCTTTAAATATATAAACCATTCTTTTGTATTCCTTTTGTAATAGTAACATTTAACTCATTTTTAATGAAAAATTTATATTTTAGTAAAATTAACACTTAGTTACCTAGAAAGGGTGTGTAATTAACTAGAAAGAGACAAAAGTTTAGTGTAAAACCAAGGTAATTTCACTAAACAGCAAAATTTTCATTTTGATCAATGGTTTTACCTTGTTCATTAAAAGCCTCACATAGTTTTAACGACCCCGCTCTATAGGGTTTTGGCCTTTCTTGCATTGGCATATTTTTCATACATCGAAGTGGCCTCGCCAAAATTTTAGTAGCCTCATAATATCTCGCAGTATCCTTGCTATTTAGTAGACTTGCTCTGTTAAACAAAAACCTCGTTGTTTGTGTCAACGGCCTCGTGACAGAGAACTTAGTTTTTCACTTTGTCTCACTTTTTCATCACTTTTTTTTTTTTTCAGCTAAATTGTTGTCAAAACTATAATTTTTGGAACATATGTTGCCTTTTTTGCTTTCCAAAGATAAAATTGCTCACACAAACAAACAAATTTCAACAAAAAAATGAGCTATGTGATCATCATTTTTTATCTTACTTCACATTTTGGTTACTTGTTTACTTACAAAATCATATTTTCCTTCATGATTGGCATAGTACTATTGGATTGATCATCTTTTTAAAATATGTATGTTGTTAGATGAAGGTTAAAATATTAGGTTAATAGTTATCTCAACAATCTATGATTCTTGTTAAAGTGTTATGTATTAGATTAACCTTTCTTTGACCATTTTACAAGGGTGCTTGTTTCCCTTAGTAATCCTTGGCTTATTTATTTTACCTCATCTTAATTGTGTATGCTCTTTCCATGTGTCAAAAGGTGGTATGGTAAATCAGAAAAAAAAATTAGACAGTTTTCTATTTTAGTAGGGTTTGATGGTTAGGACATCATTACCTAATCATTTAGACAGAGCCCATGTACTATTGGCTATATAAATTTGTGGTAAGATCAGTCATTTTTGGCTAAGTAGAGGTTCACTTTTACAATACTCCTATAAATTGAGGGGTGCATTTTCCTCCAACTAGGCACAAGACTGGATCCCACAAGAAACAACTGTCATATTTGAACAATCTCCACTGATATGGATATAGTAAAGGGGATGGGGATTTGACCCTTTGAACCACGTATTAGACAACATTTCCTAGTTTCAAAGACTTATGCCTCAAGTACTAAAAGGTATATCAACGATACCCTAGCAACTTGTTTATCCTAGCTACATAGCCAAATCTTAGGGATAGGTTGTTATTTTCTTGACTTCTTCCCAAAATTATGATTATAAACATCAAAATGTGTTACTCTATTGAATTTGAAACTTGTTTGTTTACACTAAACCTCACAAGGAGAAACCTTGTTTTATTTATAAAACAAGGTGAAACTTTTTTTGATTTAAACCACATGTTTTTCATCAAAACCACGTTATTTTATCCACATTTTGGTATCATTCATAAAAACCCCTAATTTCATTAAATTTGGACATATTCTAGTTCAGATTAAAAACCGAGATTTTTTGTATTGGTTTTATTTATATCAAATGATGGAATACCAATGTACTATTATTGGATTCCATATAAGAGTTTTTTGGAATTAGATATAACCTTTTATGGATTTCAATTTAAGGGTTTACATTTTTTAACTTGAATAAAAATAGTAAATAATCCTTATTATATTCTATAAATATTTATTGAATGTTATTTATTTACAGGTTGCCCTACATCTACCAAAAAAAATCCTAATACTTTACATACATTATTCAAATTCTACTCATTTCAAATATTCTTAAAATGGGAAGATGCCAAGATTTTGGGTGCATGTAGTATTCTTAGAATGGACATATGTTCATTATCCTATTATTTTACAATTAGTTGTTCAACAAGTATAGATTTAGAAGTATAGATGTTCCGGATCTGGAAGTATGGATGGTCTAGAGTTGGAAGTATGGATGGTTTGGAGCTAGAAGTATGGATGGTTTGGAGCTGGAAGTATGGATGTCCCAAAGTTGGGAGTATGGATGGTCTGGAGTTAGAAGTAAGGATGTCCCAAAGTTGGAAGTATGGATGGTTTGGAGCTTCTAATCCAAAGCTTAGTCCGGAGCCCAAGAATGTTACTAAAGTAACATAATCATAAAATGTGAATTTTTTTCATAGATGTATTCCTGATTGACTATTTAAATGATCAATGACTAACTAAAAAATGGAATGTTGAATTAAATTTCAACTGACTATAAAACATAAACAATTTAATTGTATGTGTTACACATTGTAACGATGTTGAGTAAACTCAATTAAGATCACTAATTTTTGTTTATAATTCTAAATAACGGCAGATATCTTGGTGTGGACCCACATAATTTAACCATGTGCATAAGTGCGTAAATATTTGTCTATCATATTGTATTGTATCATCAAATGTCCATCTAGCAGGTAATCCAAAGAAAAGGGCTTCTTGTATGTCATGAAGAAATATTTTTTTTGCCTATGAACAATATGTTATCTTCTCCATACGTCTAAATGTACATGTTTAGAACCTTTTGCATGTTTTTATGTAAAGTGACACAATGTTCCCCTTCTTTGATCTTAACAAATTATTGTTGATTTTACATTGCATTATGCCACATGAAAAAATGAATTCTATAATTCGTCGCCAATCAGATTGTTTAATAAAGGTGTGTTGTTTTCTTGAGAGCGGGAATTTAAACCACAATCCAATATCAAAATATTTGTGTGTTATCCTCAACAATGTAGGGTTAAATGTTCTAAAGAAGTATCGGTAGCATGAATATGTAAAATCTAGTTGGATGTTCGGAATTCTAAATTTAGTAATCCCTGGAACTCCAAATAGCAGTCCTTCCACCCCCAAAACCAATAACTTCCTTCCATGTGGAATGAGATCTGAAAAATAAACCAAAACACAACAGTTAATTTTCAAAATCAAATAGTTTAGTTTGTAATATACATTAATTTTATATATGTGTATTTGTCATAGTGATATTTTTTGGCTATACTCTAACAGTAAACTATAAAGTCAATTTAATATCTAATTTTCTGATGCAACCTTTTTGTAATTTTTAGGGCATGAATGTCAAAACTGAATAGATTTAAATACATATTTTAACCCAGTATAAATGATGAAATATAGTTTTCAATAACATTATAAGCATTCAATAGTAATCAAATAATATAGAAAATGTTCTATGAACATTATAATTATTACAAACATAATTTTATATATTGATTTTTTCAACTGTTATCTGAGACGGACTACATTACTTTAAGGCTTATCTTGCATGTGTATTACCTATTAAGGTTACTTTTGTAAAAAAACATTTCCATAAGCCATTTACCACTTTTAAATTCTCTATCTGAAGTCTCCTTTGGAGAAACCACAAAATTCTCCTCAGGATCTCCTTTGTTTTTTACATTGGCTACAACTGTTGTTTCAAAAGTGTAATAAATATTTGGATCCCTCCAAATTGTATCCAAATTTTTAATAAAAAAATTTCCATTTTTTTCACAATTCTCCAAGCGCCAATAAAATAATGGATTATCATCCACTTTACATGTCTGTAGAAGTTTTGTTGCAATTTTTCTACATTGATATTATATCAAGTGTAGACCAAAATGATATTTGAAATTGTACAGACACAAAAAAATAAATTATCCAACAAAACCTCTTGGTTGAATGTGCTTGTTGTTTAATTGGAAAGTATTTTTCCTTTTACATTTTTTCCTTTAAACTAACAATCTATCTAATTCAAGAACAAGAAAAAATTTCTTTCGAGGAACTATAAAAAATAATATTGAGATACAATATTACATTATATTTATTTAAAATGTAATAAGTCTAGTATGTCACTAAGAATATATTTTTACCTATATCTTTACATATTTCCACCATGGTGAGTTGTTTGGGTGAATTAGCTCAAGTGACTGGAAAGATATTCATGACTGAAATGTCCATCTCACTCTCTTCATCACAAGTTCCCACCTCACTACTTCTAGAGTAATCTGAAGATGTACAATCATTAGTTTAATCACTTGAATCCATAGGCCTTGTCATACAATTTTTAGGGATTACATCTATTTTCACCCTCTTTCTTCCACTATCAATTTTTATGAAGCCTTAATTATAGTAGTTTCTTGCATGAACTCTCCTCAAACATGGCCTTCCCAGTACCATTGGGTATGCAACAATATCATTCTCCATTTCCTAAAATTATACCACACATATATCACTCATGAAAAAAAATTCTACATCTGAAACAACACATTATGGTTTAGTTTCCCCCTTATTTAATGATATTAACATCAATGTTGAAGGGAAATCAATTTTTAAACCCAATATATTCATTACAGACACATTCATTACATTAATTTTAGCTCCTCCATCTACTTAAACATCATAAATTTAAATTACATTACACAATACCTCGCCTTGTAGAGCATAAGTATTTGTCTCTGCTTCCAAAACCGGGAACTCAACCTCTTTCTTCCATCAAGCATTGAGCCTTCTACACAGATTGTGCATCTTCTCATAAGACATAGCAAAAAGGGATTGTAGATAATATTTGTAGGGAACTTGGAGATGTCTTCCAAAATAGAGTATGGTCCTTGTCCCTATGAAATTAGAAAACCTTACACACCCAAATTTCTTGTCTTATATTTCTTATAATTTTTTGTTTTTTATTCTTAGGATCTTTATCATCTTGGTTATCTTTTCTTTATTTCTTTTGGTGACAAAAACATCATCTTCATTATTATTTTTCTTATCCACTACATCAAATTAAATCACAAGTATGTTTCATTTATCATCATATGTTGTTCCAAATGTAGATGTTCTATCTGGACAATTGTATAAATAATGGCCCTTTTTATGACACCCATAACATAAAACTTTAGATATATTTATATTTAGACCTCTATCTTATCCTTGGGGTTTTTACGAACCAAATTTCTTTCCTTGAAAAATACTTATAGTTAACTGACTCATTTTCTTAAAGATATCCTTATACTCATTTGATGTACTAGATGGAAGATTCGTGCTCACCATGAGTGCTTTTTCTACATGGACCATAGGTGCTAGTGTAGGCTCTACCTTGGAAAAAAATTCTTTGACCTCTTCTTCCGTGCTTTCCTCTTTCCTTATAGTAATTTATTTTACTTTATATAGGTTTGTTGGGAATGCATACTTTATTCATTTTCATATTTTTGGTATCATCCTAAGTATGAGGTGCTTGTAGAGAAGTTTATTCATGTCATTCATTAACCCGTATGCTAATCCATCCTTCTAGATCTAGGCATCAAGCTTCATCCTTAGCTCCACAATGTATGTATGGTAGTCTCTAATCTTATCTTTCTCTCCTTGCGCTATCTTTTTTATCTTTATCAAGAGGTTTGTATACTTCTATTGTGTACTAAATTATTCAAGAAATATTTCATTCAATTTTTCAAACCATCTAAGAGTTGAACCATCTAAAAATGTAGGAATAAATAGGCCATGGTTCCCTCTTGATGAGACCATTTGAAATGCAAGATATTTTTAAATCTTGTATGAAAAAAAGAGCATCTTCATTATATTAGTCTAAAAAAAAGGAATCTTACTCATTTTTTATATGACACATGTAACCACAGTAAAACACCAACCCACAAGTACAAGTAGTATGCCTTATTTACAAAAATAATTGGAATTCCTATAATGGAAAGTGAATTTAATATGAAAACACTCTTTATGGTAAAAACAAGAATGACCATGGTAAAAATTAAACTTACTATGGTAAAACATATTCATGATAAAATTGGATTTACTATGGTAAAAAGTTACTTTGCTGTGATGAATATTATTCAAGTTAAATACAAAGTTACCCTTCAAGTAGGTATTGGTTTATTACGAATACCACTCTATAACATACACCTATGAGGAATGGTTCGAGAAATAAAACCAAAATGTCAACACAAATATGGCACCTAGATACTATTTCATTGAGAACTCATCATGTTATGATTATTTTAACGATGCACAGCTTTTGGTTTGGTGGTATGAATATGGAAACAAAAAAAACACAATACTAGAGTAACACAAAATATAATATGAAGGGGTGATAACATAAATAAAATATAACCAATAGTTATATTATAATCAAGATGTTGTTGCAATCTCACCCAAGAAATACACTGAGTGTTATCAAATCCACTCACATGTCCAACAATATTTCCAGGAGAAACTTCTCAAGCAGGCCTCTTGATAGCTTCTTTGACACTCCTACATAATGGTATGGACTCTTACTACCTCCATATACTAATCACCACAACCTGCTTATGTGTCAAATTAGGGTGTGGCCTCTATGTTTATATAACTTTAGAGTTTATCCACCTTGTCTCCAAGATATGATAAGAAATCCCCTTTATTCAATCATATTACATATCTCAACTCTTTCCCTTACATGTAGGTGAAATCTTTAGGATAGGATAATTATATCCTTTATACATGTAATTCTACCTTTTCTATACTTTATCTCTAAATATAAATAAAATATTTAAAAATATATATGACATCATTCCTTTGTCATTATTATAAATATACATTTTTAATTTATAATTGTTTCAACCCTACTTACCTACTTAACATGACCTTCAACACTTTAACATTACTGTGAACACTTACAAAAAATATTTACTTTTTACTATTGATTTTCATTTTCAAAACAATCCCCTAATGTAATTTGACTATTAACATAGGGTATTGACTACTTACATTTTATCTTGTGTGTTGTAATTTATTTGCATGTACCATTCACTTCTTGTGGATGCTACTACTAACTGCACTTAACAACATATTATTACAATATATATAGTATTGAAATATAAATTTTAGAGGAAAATTCTAGTGTCGTCGGCTCATATATCAAGTATAACCTTTATTTGGGAAAATGAAAGTGAGGCTTGATATTTGTTTTCCATGTTTTTTACAATGTGTTGTTCCTCTTGTTCATAACATAGACTAGATTTAATATTATTCTACACTAATGATTTATGTGTGTATGCCCCTAGACATGTAGAAGGAAAATGGGGTTAAGCAATTACTCAATATGTCCTTTTTGTTTTGGGACCCATTCGTGTATGTGTTAATATTTTTTAACAACTTAAATATATTATAAAATAGTTATAATATATTAGTACCACAATATGTTGTTTTAAAGTGAAACACTCAAGTGTATTATTTCCATTAATTCTATGATAATTGTAAAATGGTTTTTCATGTTTCCTCTGTAATCTAGATGTAGGGATAAATTATATGCAAGGTAATGTGATAATACCCTCATTGAGTAATCATGAAAAGATATGACCATGTTTGTAAGTACCAAAGGTAGGGTAGGAGATGTTTTCCTTTGGGGTTGTGAATCAACATAAACACATACATGAATATATCTAATGTGTCAATCTAAATTCATTCTCTTACTTGTCATGAGTTGATATAGTTTCCTTAAATGTGAAGCCATGTGGGAAACTTGGATTTTAATTTTATCAACAATTATGTTTAAGTATTAACATTCATGACATGTAATAGGAATGTGTACAAATATCCTCTATGTATGAGGTATTCTTGAGAGGATAACTAGGAGGTGTCACTTGGTTCAATCTATTATAGAATGGAGGGGGAAATCCATCATATATATGGTAGTATGACTAGGTTCCTCGATATAATTTTTAAAATAACATCCAAATCCTCATGAGAATTATGTTATATAGTATGAAAAAAAGTAACTTCATTGGTATCCCTAATTTTTGGACAACTAGATTTCACTACAATATCATATCTAGGATAAATGGGAGGGAAATCCTAGTGTTTTCATTATCCCTCCTAGAAGGGTCATTAAAATCCTCTATAAATTCTTCCTCTAATATAACATTATGTTCATGTCTTCTAAGCATATAATACATTGTCTCTTAAAATGTTTCGTGATCATGAGATCATTCCTAATCAACCAAGGAAGCCATGGCTAGTTTAATCAAATGAAATAATAACAAGACAAACCTAAATAATATAAGGGAAAGGAGCATAAGATCGAATCTGAAATGGGGCATATAAAAGGTTGGAGATGGAGACCGCAAATGGTTGCTAAGTAAATATAAAAAGATCAAATTAATAAAATGAATATTTCTAAAATCATGTGATGAATTTTGAAAAACCAAAAGAGTTTTTTAATAATCTTAATGCAAGTAAAAAAACCTCCAAGTATTTTGAAAATAAATGTGTATTCCATTAGCTCAACTTTAGTGTAAATAAAGAAACTTCATTTTTTTTAAATTATGTGGGGAATTATGAAAATAAATAGATTTTTTGTTCCCCTTGATGTAATAATAAAAATCCTCCAAGGATTTTTAAAATAGAGTTGTTTTGTCTGAGATATGATGTGAAAGGTACGATGGCCACCAAAATACCCTAATAAGAGACCCTAATAAGACCACACTAAGCATGATATCCAAGGGAAAATAATGAAATCATATTTTGTCACATCCCTCCTATTTTGATTTAGAAATTCAATATTTTGAATCATGATGATTAAAAATGACATGCTTTAATTATATAATTACATGTTATGATTATTTTTAGATGTGGAAATTAATATGTTTATTATCATTATGTTGAATTTAATGATTTGGAATAACTACCTTTTTGGGTTACCTGATGTGGATGTAAGATCAGGTACACCCTTGTTGAAACATGAGGGAGGGCATCATCAGGGAGAGGTTGACATATCTAGGTATCAAACTTGAAACAACAAAGGTAAAATGATAACTGGCACACACCATAGGATTGGGTATCATTTAGTTTACATTTGTGATGTGTGACTTCTTAATGATTATACTTTTATCTTTTTTGTTGATAGTGATAGACGATTATCATATTACGCCAATTTGGTTAAACGCCACTAGCATAACTCAGCCATCATGCATCATTATTGTATGATGTTGTGAGATATGGTTATTTCATTTATTATCATTTCATTAGACTTATGGAAAGATAAAAGGACAATGTTGGTATATTAAATCACTTGGTTGATAATGGCTAGAGAGACAGTTATTAAGTTTGTTGGCATTGTTGTATAGAAAAATAAATTATATGGCATGTTGGTTTGAAGTAATATTATAATTCCTAGATAAATCTAAAGTTGGATTATCATTTATTTTGCATGATGCTTGGTCACTTTGCATTAAAAATAGTTTATCTTTATTTTTGAGAGGTTTGAGAGTTATTAAGTTTGTTGGCATTGTTGTATAGAAAAATAAATTATATGGCATGTTGGTTTTAAGTAATATTATAATTCCTAGATAAATCTAAAGTTGGATTATCATTTATTTTGCAGAGTTGTTTGGAATTTTAATTTTTTTTAAAACATAAAAAAATGCACTAAGTGTAAACATAGCAAAGTGGGAACAAATAGAAAGTGGTTGTTTTTATTTTTAATGAAATTCAATGTAAGGACATAGGAGGATACATGAGAAAAGTGAGAGTTAAGAGAATTTTTTTTATTTTTATTATGGCTAAGTGGACTTTACTGTTGAAATGTGTGGATGTCGGGGGAAGTAAGAAATTTGGACATGGAGTTCAAACTGGGAGAAAATAGAGGTGGATGGTCTAATAGCAGGCTATTTCACTTCTTTTGGAAAAAAATTATCATTATGATTAGCTGGAATTCAGAAGTGGGGAGCATTAACATTTGGGAAGGAAATTGTAGAAGACAATTGGGAAAGCATTCTTACATGCATTTTTCTCTTCTTACTTTTTTATTTTTGGAAAATAAATAAATGGATTTAAACCCATTTCTGGATCTGCATCTTTTGCATATATTAATTCTGAAAAACATTTTTTAAAAGGTTGAATTTACCCATTTCTGGTTCCACTCATTGTGAGAAATGTTTTTGTGAAAATTATTTTATTTTGGGTTGATTTCATACCCAAATCTAGGTTGCGATTTTTGTGAAATTTGTGTGAAAAACATTTTATTTTGGGTCGATTTCATACCCAAATCTAGGTTTCATGTTGAATGAAAAATGTTTTATTTTGGGTCAATATCATATCCAAATCTGGGTTGTATGTTTTGTGAAATTTTGTGTGAAAAACATATTATTTTAGGTCGATTTCATACCCAAATATGGTTTGCATGTTTTTTTGAATTTTTGTGTGAAAGACATTTTATTTTAGGTCAATTTCATACCCAATTTTGGGTTGAACTTTTTGTGAAACTTTTGTGTGAAAAACGTGTTTTTTGGGTTGATTTCATACCAAAATCTGGGTTGCAAGTTTTGTTAAATTTTTGTGTGAAAAAACATTTTATTTTGGTCCAATTTCATACCCAAATCTGGGTTACACATTTTTATTTGGATATTTTGTCAAAGAAAAAATATGAGGTTCAACTACAATACATGGGAAAAAGACATTCCTTGAAAAAAGGGGAGACACCTTGTTTATTACTAATCTAAAGTACACCAAAAGATATGTAAAATATTTAAACTATTCTAACCATTGGGGTTGGGATCTCATCCCAGTAAATTTATTCTCATTAGAATAGGATATGAGTAAGGAGAAAGAGAGAAGAGAGAAGAAGGAATTTTATTGGAATAGGAAAAGAATATATAGGAACATGTTTTCACTTAAGCAAATAAAAATCAAAAGATAATCACAAGTGATTAAATTATAATAACTTGCTAAAGATTTTATTAACTAGATATTAAATCAAAGAATAATTTAATGCATTGAACATAATAACAATACCTCAAATGTAAAGATATTCCCACATCACAAATTTTGCAATAAATATCTTTAATATTCTTTGAAGACAAAAAGAAAACACAAAGTGCTTCTCTTCTTCCAACTCTAAGCTCTATGTCTTTCGAAAATCTCCAACCATTTGCAATGCCACAAAATTTTACATTTATAGAGGAGGGAGGGAGAAAAATGAGGAAAAAATTAGAGAAACATGCTAAAAAATAGTAAATATGAATAAAGAGTTCATTTAACTGGTTCTTGCAAAAGGGCCCAGTCAAACTTGCATATTCAAAGTATGTCTCAACATTTTTAAAAATACATGTCAAAAGTAAAATAAAAATGACATGATAAGTCCATCACTCAGACTTTTCTTCTTCCTAATGTTTAGCATTCCTGGATCAGAATTGCTGGAACTTCCAGATCATTGCTTGGGATTCTTCCTCATCTGGTTCGCGTGAGTAAATAATTAGTAGCTCATAGGTTTCAAATGTATTTCCAATACTCCCTAGGATTTTCTATTATTTCTTGATAAATTTAGTCAAGTTGCTAATAACACTCTCACAAAGATTCATCTTGTTGATAGCTTCCAAAATAAAGTCCTCTTGTTGCATATTCTTTCTAAACTAGCTTCATAAATGCCTTGACTAGATCCTCTACAGGAAAAATATTCAAACCATCATCCAAAAATTTCACAAGGATTTTTGACGATTCATCATCGATGTCATTAGTGGCATCAACTTCTTCTTCTCAGGATTTCCGTAGCCTGCTACAAGCCTCTTAAAGGATCTTGATCCGGAATTCAATTGCCTTCCAAAACTTGAAATGCCTATCGACATCATCCATAGCTCCTTCTTTAATCAAGATCTATGAATGAATATTTTTAAACTCACAAAGAGCTTCCAAAGTCATATACAAATTACCATTCTCTTCCATAAGTTCCTCATTTAGTTTATCAACCTATTTTTTGACCTTTTCTAGTGCATCATACATGTTTATCACATCATTAATTACCCTCTTTCCCTGAATGAGGAGACATTGAATCCAATCATCCACCACTCTACCTTTCTTATTATTTTTCTCCAATTTGGGTGCAGATGACAAATCAACATGGATTGGAGTAGGAGTAGGAGATGAGATATGGATTTTCTTAGGCTTGGAGAGTTGGAGCAATACATCTGTCAATTATTCAACCCTTACTTTAAGTTCTTATTTGGAGGCCTTAGTTTCTCTGAGTTTTTTGCAATGGTTATACATAGCAGCCTACTCATCCTGATGGGTGCCTTCAGAGGTTTCCTTCCCGAGATCTAATTTTTTGATTTGATAGTATGTAGTTGTATGTCTTCTTTTGTTTAATCCACATTGGGCACAGAAATATATGTAAATTGACCAGATGTTTCAACAAATATATGCAATATGGTCTTAGGTTTATTGGTTGATTTGAAAGGTGTTGGCTTTAGATAACTGAAATCAAAATCCTCGAGAGGAACAAGTGTTTTCCTCTTCTTCAGAGTCTAACTAGTTAGTCATGAGGGAACTGAAGAGGAAGGTTCCTCTAGAGGAGGAGATGTAACTATAAGTGTGGAGCTTGGTGGAGTGAGAAAAGTAGTAACCAGAGATGAAGGGGTGCAAAGAATGGTGGTAATGATGGCAAGAGATACTGGTGGAGGAAGGGGAATGGAAACCAGAATCCCATAGGTAACTTTTGGAAATCCCAAATTCAATCCTATTCCACTTGAAAGAGGTGAAAAGGATGATAAAATTATTTTCATGGAAGATACAAGTGGTGATGAAGGGGATGGAGGAGAGGAAGCAGAAGAAAAAACAACAGATGCAGATGTTGTTGGGATCTGTAGGGTAGAATGTAGAGGATAAGAAAGAATATGAAGAGGAGATGAAATGTTAGAGGGAACTTGAGTTGTAACAGGAATAGAGGAAGTTTCAAGGGGAGATGAGGGAATAGGTTGATCAACGACAATGCTCACTAGTGTTTTCTTGACATGTGAACGAGAAGGAGAATCAAGCACCACAATTTATGAAGTAGGAATAGCATAAAATGGAGGGTGAGACTTAGCTCCATGGCTAACAAACTTGAAATTTACCTTTTTAGGTGGGATTCCACATTTATCATTTTCCCCATGAGAGGGACACACTTCTGATGTAGATTTGATAGGTAGTTTCAAGAAGATGGAATTTTTGGGTTGAATGCCCCACAAATATAATTATGCATTAATGTGAGTGAGGGTTTGAGTGGCCTTGTCTTTGATAGATGTTGATTCTTTTACAGACCAATCAACCGGAGGAAATTCTACATTATATCCATCCATTTTTTATACATAGGTTCTACAACATTCTCATTTTTAACTGCATCCTCATAAACATCAGCAAGATCCAAATTTCTGATTTCATCTAGGTTTGATCTGTTATTGTTCTTTCTCCTTATTATTACTGTTGTTGCAAATGAGCAGCACCCATGGATGCAAATCAAGGTTCTAAGTTGATGTTTAGGGCATCCAGTGTGATTGCACAACATTGAAACCTCTCTCCAAGTGTGGGACTTGCAAGATGAGAGAGGAATCTCTAGATTAGAGGTTGGTTCCTCAAACTCCTCTGTTTAGATCTATTATTTGCACAACTGCAGAGGTTTAGATCCTAATTTTATCCTAGATTGTAAGGAGACTGGAATAAGAAATGTAAAAATTGAAACTAAACTAATGATGGTGATGCACCAAAGGAGTGGTGAACATTTTTTTGCTCATGCAAATAGACACAAATCAGAAATTACAGCATAAAACATCATGCATAGGTTGATCAGCTGTAATCAAAGGTTTGAAATGAAACAAACAACACATGTAAAGGACTGAAAGCATTCACAGAGCCTGCATTATGATTTTCAACATCAAAATCCTTGCATTCCAACACCAAAGAGGAAAAAAAGGCCTGTTACAATCCCTGGAAGGTATGATACTTCTAAAATCACTTGCTGAAGATGAAAATAGAAGCTTGCTGTGTAAAAAAGTGTTCAACCCACAAAAAATGAGCCAAATCTAGCTTTTACAGTGCATGAGTCGATCCCAGGAGAGAGAAAATGTGAAAACACGTGGGAGCCATTAATCATTGACCAAAATGCATTAAAAACAGCATGGAAATCCTTACAAACCCATGCCGTAACATTTTTGACCATACTGGAGAAGAATACGACCCATTTCGCATTAAAATTGGTTGTTGAAACGTCAGTGCTGTCCATGGGCGCATACCATAAGCATTTTTTATTTTCTCCCTCCAAACTGAACCAAAATTCAAAATTGACCATGGAATCATGTAGATAATTTTACCAGCTTTCCATTGATATAAAGAACGTGAAAATCCGAGCTCTGGATCGAAAGTTATGGCCATTTGAAGATTTAGGGCAAAAACAGGCCCAAAACGGATCGGCGGGAAAAAATTTCGAGTTTCACCTCTTTTTTGCATTTGGAAAAATTTTCAAAACGTTCCCACACTCCGCCCCCAGGATGACACGTGTCAAGATTTGATTGGATAGGCTTGGCTCTCCAAAAATTCCTGCGGCCTTTTCCCCTTGAAAATTTGACATTTTTACTTTTGGGAAAAAATTTCATTTCCCCCCGCACTCCCCTTGTCCGGGACGCGTTTCAATGTCTGATTGGCTGACTGGGGGCGCGGGCTAACCTTTTTACTTTGAATTTTTTGCCGAAAACTTTGTAAAATTTTACAAAAACTCCCTGAGCTCCGAACTCCCCTTGGACCCTAGGACACGTGTCCTAAGTTTATTAGCCGGGGCCACTCCAAAATTTTTCCTTTGAAAATTCTCGGCCAACACTTAGAAACTTTTCCCTTTTTTCTTCTGCACTGTGAACTCCCTGCCCTCTCTGCCACGTGGCACAATATTATTGGCCGTGGGTCCTCTGGTCCAATTTTCCCTTTGAAAATTTCGGAAAACCCTTAACAACTTTTCCGTTTTGTCCTCCGCCGACGCATGATGGTGAAGACACATGGCAAAATTTGATTTGCTCGGGCCTTGCGGGGAAATTCTTGCTTTTGAATTTTTTGGCAAAACTTAGCCAAAATTTGCATCCTTCCTCTGATGCCCGTGACCCTTCTCTGTACACATGTCGCGTCCTGATTGGTCCGGGCCAAATTTCAAAAAATTTCCTGCGCAAACACTTAGCAAAAAAAATTTACTTTGCCTCCTCTCCCGACACGTGTCACGCTCTGATTCGCCCGGCGGGCCCACGGGAAAAAAATTTCCTTTTGCATTTTTTGACCAAAACTTGAAAAAAATTCTAAGTTTTTTTTCTCCTCTCCACCACCTCCTGGGACACGTGGCAGCTTCCTATTGGCTACGGGCTTCCAAGGGGAAAATTTCCCACAAAAACTCCTCCGAGCCATAACTTGAAAAATATGAGGAGTTAGTAGGAAAAATTTACCTTTCTAGAAAGCTGAGAGAGAGCTCTATCCAATGGTGCCAATTCCAAAAAGATTTGAGTGCCTAAAAATCAAAAAATGGAGACTGAGGCACAAGAGAGGTAAGAACACAAGGAGTTAGCCACAAAAATGAGCAGGGGCACATTTTGGATAACAATTTTGGCGACTCAGAGGGGTCATCTGCCTACTAGATGAAAATACCAGTTTCCTGAAGCAGTCCATTGGGCATGGAGTCATCAAATTTTTTGTTGGAACCCCAACTGACTTAGAATGTTGCAAGGAGGAAGATGGAATATCACCTGATGGAAGCAAGGACTGCAAAACATCTCCAGGGACAGCAAGTTGTGCCAAAGCACTTAGGGAAAGCAAAACAATGTGCACAAGCACTTGAAGGAATGGAAACCTAAGCTAATATTTACAAAGTGGAGAATTTCCCTTTAGAAGCAATGCTTGAGATAGATTCCATTGACTGGAATCTGCAGTTCTTCACCATCCAATGAAGCCAATTGGAAAGCATTGTTGTTCTTGCACTTCGTGACCATGTATGGGCCACTCCAAATGGCATCAAATTTTGAATGCCTTCCCAGTTTTGCTCTATCTGCATCCCATTTTAACACTAGATCTCCAACCTAGAAAGATCTACTCTTGGCCTTCCTGTCAAAGGTCTTCTTGATCAAAGCTTGATCCTTCTCCATTGCTTGGGATGCCTGATCTCTGATCTCTTGAAGCTCCATCAAATCTGCATATCTCACCTCCATGGGCTTAAACTCCAATAGGTCCAACTGTTTCATGAGTTCCAATGTTGGCAACTCAAGTGACATGGGCAAGATTGCTTCTCTTCCATAGACAAGCCTGAATGGAGAGTTACCTGTGGATCTCTTGGGAGTTATCCTATCAGCCCATAAGGCTGATTTCAGTTTGGTATGCCAAGATCTCTGATTCTCATCAAGAGTTCTCCTAATGATCCTCAACAAGTTCTTGTTTGTAGATTCATCCTGGCCATTACCTTGAGGGTAATAGTTTGATGAAGTACTTAGGTAGATCCCGTTCTTGACAGCCCACTCAGTCACCTTGGATCCAATGAATGCCAATGCATTATCTGAGATTATTGTAGTAGGTATGCCAAATCTGGTTACTATGCCCTCATAGAAGTCTAAGATGCTAGACTCATTTGCCTCTTTGAGCGCTACTGCTTCAGTCCACTTGGTGAAGTAGTCTGTGGCTGTCAAAATCCATTTGTACCCTTGGCTTGAATTGGGATTAATGACTCCAATGAAGTCCAAACCCCATTGCATGAATGGCTGGTCAACTGAGATTGGATGCAATGGAAGGGCAGCAAGTCTCTCTTTTCCTGTGAAGAATGCACAATTCTTACACCTCTTGATCCATGCAAAGCAATCACTGAAAATCTTGGGCCAATAATAACCAGCCTTCATAATTTTTAGAGCTGTCACTCTCGGTGCAAAATGACCACCAGCTGGTCCACCATGGAACTCTTCCAACACCCTATGAATCTGATTTGTGCTAATGCATCTCAGCAGCACTCCATTCACATCTTTCTTGAACAAAACTCCATCAACAATGGCGTATGGGACAGCCTGCAATCTGAAGTGTCTTCTTTGGGTCTTGTTCATCTTCAAAGGGCATAGGCCTGTGCTTAGGAAGTGTATTATACCTTGGGTCCAATAAGGAGTGGGGACAACATTATTTTCTTCTTGAGTGCCACTTGGCTCATGGCTCTCTTGAACTATCAAAACAGCCTCTTCTTCATTGCATACTTCTTTTTGCTTCCCCAAAATTAGCTGCTCACACAATCCTTTTCCTCTTACCAGCTTGGTGACCTTGATCTCAATGTCATACTCCATGACACGAGTGATCCAACCTACCCTTTTCTCATTCAAATCCTTGTTGAGGAGGAAGTCTTTAACCCCAGCATGAGAGACCAGCAACTGGACTTTGTTGTTTGAGACTAAATGCTTGAATTTCTTCAAGCTTCTGATTACTGCAAGTACATGCTTCTCAATAAAAGAATACCTCACCTCATAGTCATCTAGGCTCTAGATGAAGAAAGCAATTGGCTGCTCATCGTTGTCCTTGTTCTACTGTACCAAAATGGCAGAAATAGTATCATTACCTCCAAATGCGTAGAGGATGAAAACCTTGGAGAAGTCCGGGTTGATGCGAGTTGGTGCTTGAGAGATGGCTTCTTTGATTGCTTCAAAACTCTCCTTGCCTTCTGTTGTCCACTTGAAAGCCATGCTTTTCTTTAACATTTTGGTGATAGGTTTGACAAGGGTTACAAAATCTGGGACAAACCTCCGAACAAAGTTTATCCTCCCCAAGAAACTCTGAAGGGCTTTCTTGTGGCTTGGAAATGGTAGTGCTCTTATGGATCCAACCCTCTCTGGATCAATTGCTAATCCTTCCTTGGAGACAATATGGCCAAGGAGCTTTCCTTCATGTGTAAGAAAGATACACTTCTTAGGATTCAAAGACACTCCAAATCTCCTGCACCTCGTGAAGACTTGTCTCAAATGAGAGAGGTGGTCTGCTACATTTCTAGAAAAAACAGTGATATCATCAAGGTATATCAGCACCATGTTGTTAATCAAACCTTTGAACGCCATGTCCATTGCTCTTTGGAAGGTAGCACCAGCGTTGGACAGCCCAAATGGCATTTTCCTGTATGCATAAGTTCCCCATTTGGTTGTGAAGGCTGTCTTGAACTGGTCTTCTTCCTTCACCATAATCTGATTGTAGCCTAAGTAGCCATCAAGTAGTGAAAACCTCTCGGAGCCAGCCACAACTTGCAAGATTTTCTCCATGGAAGGGAGTGGGTAATGGTCCTTGAGAGATGCTCTATTCAAGTCTCTGAAGTCAACACACAATCTGATCTCTCCACTCTTCTTTCTGACTGGAACCAAGTTGGCAACCCAACTAGAATGCTTGATTGGGAATATGATCCTTGACTAAATCAGCTTGTTCAATTCTTTCCTCATGAGAGGCTCCATGTGTGGATTGACTAGTCTTTGTTTCTGCCTGACAGGCTTAGTATTTGGATCCAATTCAATGGTATGCTGAGCTAAGTTGGGATTGAAACCTTTCAAGTCTTCATAGCTCCAAGCAAACACATCAGGGAACTCTTGACACAGCTATATGAACTCATACCTTTCTTGTTCAGTTGTCATCTTTCCAATTTGCAATGGTTTGTTCTCTTCCACCAAGATGGATACTGAATCCTCTCTCTTGACCTGAATGTTTGCTTTCTCCTTCCTAAACTGATCATTGGGATTAAAAATGGACTCCAAAGTGATAAGTCCCTTGGGCAGCTTGTTAGTTCTCAGCTGTACCACTTGGTCACCATACTGTTGTTCCAATTTTTCTTGATTCTTAGCTGAGAACTCAGCTTCTTCTTGTAAGAAATGGATGATTTGCTGGTCATTTTCAAACACTTGCCAACTGACATTGTTATCCGGCACTGAAGGCCTCACAATCACGTGGATGTTTGGTTGTACCTTGTCTTGTTGAATGCTTTCCACAATGTCAAAGGCTGCCCCTACTGCTGCAAGCCTGTCAGCAGCTTGGTTCTCTTTCCTAGGAATGGATTTGATGCCAAAACCCTCAAAATCTTCCATGAGGTCCCATACCCTGTTCTTGTAGCACTTGAGTAGATCATTCTTGGCAGCATGTTGTCCCTTGACCTGATTTACAATCAATTCACTGTCACCAAAGACTTGCAAGTTCTTTATTCCTCTCTTTATTGCCCAATGCATCCCTTGCACCAAGGCTTCATATTCAGCAGTGTTATTGGAGCATGCAAACTGAAATCTAAAAGCTGAATAGTACTTTACTCCTTGAGGTGAAACAAGCATAGCTCCACCTCCTGCACCTTGTCTACTCCTTGATCCATCAAAAAATAGCTGCCATACCTCATTGTCATCCTTATGGTTTGGCTTGGTGATGCTAGGAATGGGCTGATCTTCTTCATGTATGCAATAGACCCCTAGCTCAGATTCTTCTACTTCTTGATAAGGATCAAAAGCATGTACCTTGTTTGCCCATTCATCAAGAGTTAGATCCGGGATGCTTCCAACCTTGGTGTCAGCTTCATCAGTGCTTGGGTGATCTTCTTGATCAAATGTTGAACAATTGGCATTGATCTGACTTGGAGTGTAGGGCTCAATGTGGAAGTTTGCAATAGGTTCAGACCTGATTGTAGCTTTGGTTCCATACCTCGTTCTGAACAGCATGTGTGACCAATCAGCAGACAAATATCCTCCAATCTTGGCTGTGAAGTCCCTTGACAAGCATAGGGCAAAGAGTGGTGGAAGGTCTATAACTGATACATCTTGTAAAACAACAACATTTGGACATGCATGCAAGGTAAGACTCAAGTTTCTAATCACTCCAACTGTTGTTACTGTTGTCCCATCCAGCTGCACTACCCCTTTGGATATGGTTTCATACTGGAGCCCTAGCTGATCAGCTATTTGTTTAGGCATCACTGAGCTACTTGCCCCGGAATCTATCATGCAATTGTGCACTAACTGATTTCCAATGATTAATGAAACATAGAAAGGAGGGGGCTTCAACATTTTACCTTGCTGTCCTCCATGATTCCCCTCAGGCTGGGCAGCATTTGTGAGCACTTTCTCTTGCATCTGAACTTGTTGATTCGAAGTTGGCCAGTCCTTCATGGCAGCTTGTAGCAAATCTCTTTGGCCTGGGATAGATAGGGATTCCCACATTGATATATTTACATTTGTCTTCTTCATCTGATCAATGATACTGAATGGTGATGAAGGATCTCTTTGTTGTCCCTTGGTTGGCACATTCACTCCTTGCATGTGGGCAGCAACAACTGGTATTTGAGTTGGTCTAGGAGTTGTTCTTGGCTGCCCTTGTGCATTTGAAATTGGATTTTGTTTGCCAACCATTTGTGGAGCCATGGAAGGTTGTGGATTGGTTGGAGCTAATGGCTGCTCTTCACCCAAATTCCTTCTTTTTGACCTTGTGTTGGCTGCAACACCTTGAGAAACTACTTGATTCATGCCACAGAAATCTTCTGCTTGCCAGTTTACCAACGTGGTGTCATTTGGGGCTGATTGCTGTTGGAATGTTTCTTGTTGTTGGTTGTTTCCTTGACTGCCCTCACCCTCCACACCAGTAGTTGTCACCATTAATGCTTGATTCAAAGCACCATTGAAGCACATGGATTGGTTGTGAGGTTCATTGCATGGAAAACACCAATCATACTCCTGAGCAACATTGTTTTGTGTTGGCACCAATGCCTTAGAGGCAGATATGGCATTAGGATTATAGGGCTGAAATGGTCTATTGGCAGGAGGCCTTGTTTGATTTATATTTGCAGCTGGATTAGGAGGTCTTTGTGGTTGGTATGGCTGCCTGTTAGGCTGAGCTTGGGGCTGATAAGAAGGTCTAAAACCTTGGGCTTGTTGCCTCTTGAGAGTAACCAGCTCATTGCCTAGGTTTTGCAATTGCTTCATGACTTCTTGAAGCTCATTTGGGGCACTTGGAGATGAAGTAGAAGCTTCATTTGAACTCTGATTTCTAGGAGTGGGAGAAGGAGCCAAATTAGGTGCTTGATTAGTGTTTGGGCTCTCTAAACTTGGAAACAATGGCATGGGAGGTCTAGGGGCTAGTTTTCCAGCTTGGATCAAACAATTTTCAGCCCTAATGGCAATGCTATAAGCCATAGGGATAGTTATGCCTCCCATGGACTGAATCAACATAGAAATATCAGAATTTAGAGCTTTGAGGTAGTAGAGAAAAGCACCTTCTGCTGCTGGCCTGACTGCCACTGGAATTCTCTCCCAAGTCTTTTGAAATCTGAAATTGAAATCAGTCAGCTGCTCATTGGGAGCTCTCTTGATGGTTGTCAGCTGCTCCAAAAGAGACAAGTTGTCTCCCTTCTCTCCAAATTGCTCATGAAGTGCTATACATAGCTGGTTCCAATTTGTGATAGAACCAGCTCCAAGGCTCCTAAACCATTGCAATGCCTTCCCTTTGAATGAAGATGCCAGCAATTTGACAGCCACTTGCATCTCATTGATTTCATGAATTGCACAAAGGTTGGCAATGTCTTTAACATGATCACCTGGAGTAGTCTGATTCTCTCCAGTGAAGTATGGAATGTTTTTCAAGGCTGCAATTGGAATTGGATGTTGTGCATTGAGGGCAAGTGGGCTGCTGCCTGTGAAATTGACATAGGGGTTGTTTTGTGCCATTCTAATTGGTCTTAAAACCCTTGTTGACTGAATGAAAGGCCTACCAGGTGGAGGAGTTGAAAGAGTTCTGTTTGGTGGATATGGAGACCTTTGAATCCTTCTTCCTCTTTGCCTTCTTCTTGGAGATAACTGCAGGTATTCAAACATCACCTCTTCTTCTCCAACTCTTGACCTTGTGGTGATTCTTCTCATGAGTTTTCAGGCCTGCACTGCTGAAACCAGTTGATTCTTCCCCTTGGAGTCGCCAGATGTGTAATTTATAGCTCTTTTGAAGCAAGAAAATTACAGCAGATGCACATCAACTTTGCTGCAATAAAAATGAGACCTCTAAGGTCCCACTGGGCGTGCCAAAACTATTGTTGCAAATCAGCAGCACCCCTGGATGCAAATCAAGGTTCTAAGTTGATGTTTAGGGCATCCAGTGTGATTGCACAACATTGAAACCTCTCTCCAAGTGTGGGACTTGCAAGATGAGAGAGGAATCTCTAGATTAGAGGCTGGTTCCTCAAACTCCTCTGATTAGATCTATTATTTGCACAACTGCAGAGGTTCAGATCCTAATTTTATCCTAGATTGCAAGGAGACAGGGATAAGATATGCAAAAATTGAAACTAAACTAATAAGGGTGATACACCAAAGGA